>VZRL01000904.1:9498-42379 GCA_013397895.1 Origma solitaria | reverse complement strand
CTCTTCTCTTCTCTTCTCTTCTCTTCTCTTCTCTTCTCTTCTCTTCTCTTCTCTTCTCTTCTCTTCTCTTCTCCCATTCCTTGCTGTCCTATCTACATTAAACTTGTTGGATTTCAATTATTTTTCAATGAAATTTTAGACTTTCAGGTGGGTCTAACCTATGACTAAAGTTTTGTAAGAATTGAGGAGTCACAAATGAATGCTGAACATGGTTTAAACAGTTCAGATCAGTGGAACTGGTCCTGTCCTCTGCCATCAAAACAGAAATAAATCCTTTTTTGCCATTTAACAATGCAGTTTAGGTTGATACATTTCTCTTGATGCATGCAGAGTTTTTCTAATAAATGTATAAGTCTGAGTGATTTCTGGTTGTTTGGTTATTTTCATTGATTTTGGTTGGTTGGTTGATTGTTTCTTTTGTTGGCTTTGATGGTTTGCATTTTGTCGTTTTCTTGACAAAATTAACTGAAGATTGTTAATTTGAGCCAAATAGTTTGCATTTAGCTGGTGTACTTCACATACATGAAGTAACCTGAGTGTGCTGTACACTTGAAGTGATAGGTTTCTTCTGTTTGTTTTTGCAATATTGCACAGATTGTTCTTCACCTTCATTTTGCACTTTCAGAGTAGAGTAATATGATTACTTTTCTCTTTGTTATTACTGTATATCATTATACCAAACAGAAAGCTTCCCAAAAAGCCAGGGC
Source organism: Origma solitaria (assembly GCA_013397895.1). Taxonomy (NCBI): domain Eukaryota; kingdom Metazoa; phylum Chordata; class Aves; order Passeriformes; family Acanthizidae; genus Origma; species Origma solitaria. Next base: position 41,672 of record VZRL01000904.1, on the reverse strand, counting down.
AGCAATTTTGCACTCTATCTGCCTAGACAGGGATTCACCACTTGAAGAAACTGTTTACGATTGTCACAGACACACTCACATCCCCTGAGGCATTAACACTACTCATCTAAATGTTGTATTGGAGTTTTCTAGAACCTTCTTTAAAAATTATTGCTTCCTTTTAAAAGGAGAGCACAAATGCAGAATTCTAATATTTTTGATCCAGCACCAAGTGAAATCAGAAAGAGGATTCTGGTCCTGGTGTTCAAGCCTAGGTTATACAGTAGCACTTTAGAAAACCTTTCCAAGAAAAAGATGAAAAATGGCTTGTTCTTCTGGGCCCATGAATTCTGGAGGTTTAGACTATGTTTAACATCTGAGGGGAAAGGTTCAATGATCCAGAACAACTGTTGTTTTCCACACTATCCTGAGAATGTCTGGCTAAGCTCAGATTTCCCAGTTCCTGGGCAAGTGTTCCAGCCACCCGCGTAATGCCTGGAGAGCATATGGCAGCACCACCAAGAGCAGCAGCTTTCAAGAAAACAGTACTCTTGCTCTTTCTGCATAAGAAAGACAAGAAAATGAATCTTATAGCTTTAGTTTTTTAATTTTCTTTTACCAACACATGTGAGAATGAAATTCGACTTCTGGCCACCTTTATACATTAGGCATCTAGTCTAAGCAGGTCATCAGGTTTCTCTTCATAGTGAAAAATAAGAATTAAATGCCATCAGAAATCAGCCCATCCCATCGTGAAATAGTTGGAACAAATGATCTACTATAGCTTTTTATCTTTTCAAGACAGAACCTAGACACTTTAATTTTAAAATCAGCCTTCAGACACCTAAAGTTAAGAAAGATGAGTCTCAATTTTACAGGGATTTAGTTAATAATATGAATATGTACTTTAGGGTACTATTAGGCTGGGGTGATATAAAATTAAATCTTTTTAATGGTTTGCATAAGGTTTTTTCCGTCTAAGTTTCCCTCTTTCTTATGATGCTAAGCTGTAAATGCACAGTCTAGAGCTGCTGAAGTGTACGGTCATTGGAGGATATAGCAGACTCATGAGACTACTGCCATGTATTCAATATTTTTCATTTTAATTGGTTATCAAGGAAAATTTGATTTCCTGAACAGGAATGATTTGTTGTCTTCATTGTGGCTTACTGAATAGGTAAATAATTGTCAGGAATAGGTTTGTGCTCTGTCTCTAAAACAAATGAGTCTGCTCGGGTCTCATTTCTCTCTCTGTTACATTTGTGGCTTTTACCACATACTAATCCTACAATATGTTTTAATTGTGATCTGGCTCTGCATTTATTGCATTTAATAAAAGCTCCAGATTTTTAAGCTTCACAAAACCTGTGATTTTAATTTTCAAGTTTGGATCATCAGCAATTTCTAAACAGTTACATGCTAGATAATAAGGAATCATCTCCAAGAACAATTTGTCTTCTGTATCATCAAACTCTTTTATAGGCTCCACATGACAAAGGAATGCTGTGTGCTTTTCAGACCGTCAGCACTTGCTGTGATTGAGAAGTAGATGATGTTGTAATCTCTGTCAGACAGAGTCAATGGGCAGCTAAAGCTGGTTTTTGAACTCCAAATACTCCTTTGATGTTAGTTTCTTAAGTGAAAACTTAGAAAAGGAAATTGCTATTGTAAGCATTTTTTTGAGTCATATAATCTGTTTTTATTGGTATGTGTTGACTGGAAAGTTTGCACTCTGGATTTAAGTGCAATCCGTTTCCCTTCAAAAGTGTCTGCTTTTTGTTTGTGTATTGAACTCACTGCTCAACAAAGAAAAGATTAGCTTGTCCACATTACAGGAAAAACTTTCTTTTCAATTATACTCAAGCAGCAACTCCACTACTACTATTTCATGTGTAAGGACAGCTGATTGACATTACTTTTCTGATGAATTGTGTATCAAGTGATGAGAGACACCCAAAGTCACATGCTCTACCAAATTCTACCTGATAATAGTTCAACATTTTTATTTTTTAAAAAACAACCCAAGCCTTTCATTGGTTGTTCAGGAGCACTTTTGCATGATGAAGACATGCAATCATGACCATCACTGATCCATCTTCTTATCAAAATTGAGGAAATATATTATGCATTTTGCTTGCTCTTTCATTTTCTTTTTTCTTCTTTTAGTAGTTCATCTAGAAACTGTTATAGGAGGGGCTAACATGATTTATGCAATGAAATTAAACTTTCTATTAAGATATTTATATATATATATATATATATATGTATGTCTGTCTTTGTGAGAACTAACATTTAACTCCTGTTATATTTAACAGAGAAATAGTTGATGTAGCCCTTGGAATACAGAAAGCTGACTGCCTCGAGATACATCTATATGAGCAAATTAAACAGAGCGAAGATGGCAGCTCAACTATTGAATGTTAATCATTCACAGTATTAAATTATCTGCGGTCTAGTTTTAGATTATTACCAAGAGTACTCAGCTGAATAATTCCCAGGCATGCTTTGAAGCATAGCATACATCAGAGATTATTTACAAAAGGTAATTTTGATGATACCAACCCGTTTTGGGCACATAATTATGCCACACTAATTGACCTCCAGACCTTCTGAGTTCAGTTATGCTTTGTAACTTTTTTGGGCTCAGTAATTTTGCTTTGGTTAACCCACACACCAATATTTGCTGATACCTGAGGTGTACCACCAAGCCCTGTCCAGCCCTCAGAGTCCTAAAAGGACATGGAACTCTCCTGGATTCTCTGCTACATCTGTGAACAGTCTGGATATATTCCATATAATCTAGTATACCTCAAATTATATTAGATATTTATCTGAAGCCAACTGAATCAAGATCTACATGTTTTCTTCTGAGTAAGCTGAAAACCTGTCTAGGTTCCATAACTGTATTGTTTGAAGAGTCTGCAATGGCACCAGGCTACTGTGTTTGGCCAACTGAATGTGTTCTGGGAAGCTTAAATATTTTTTCTTAGGCTTTCTTAGAGTTTAGGTCAGTTTAAAAAGGTCTAAATTTAAAGCCCCCTTTTCAGGAAAGGAATGTATATTTATTGGTTAGTATGAAGGCCATTTGCAGTTGTTTGTTTAGTCATGAGATGACATGAATTTTACAAGTACTCTTCCTGTCCAGCAAATATATTCTATGCAACTAATTCCAAAATAGGTGCCTATTCTGCAGATATTCAGTTATTAGTCCACCTATTGCATGTCAGCATAATGACTTCTCTTTGCAGGAGTATAGACAGCAATACTAAGCTGCTTGTTTTGCCAGTGTACCATATCACCTGCAATCATATTGATGCAGGCAGTTATTATTTATATGTATGTAGATCTCCCACTTTGAGAGTTCAGCTGACCTGCCACAGGTACTCGTGACTACTTCAGATGACAAGGTCAATCACTGTTTGCAAGCCTTACCGTTTCCTTGCAGCTTCTTTTTTATATTTACCCACAGTTTTCCACTTGTGTGACAGCATGTGAGTATTGTGCTTGTGCCTTTTTCAACCCTTAGATATTTTCCAGCTTCTCTACTAACTGCAGTGGCTCTGTTGCCAGCTGCTCTAACAGAGGTGCAATCATAAACTGGTTGTTATACTGTCTTCTTGGGTTTGTTGCTTTTTGCTAATGTCAGCGTGGGATTGAATTAGAAGTTTTCTGGCAGTTTCTGGCTCTTCTATACACACAATGTTCCTGTCTCTTCTCATTTCTTCATGTAAGTGAGGAAATGTGTTAGGTTGCACTACGGTCTCTACAGCTGTTTGCGAGTTCTATTTAATTTAAATTAATGGTGTATGGGTAAATCTTATGGGTAAATGAATATCAAACATATGAAGCTTTGACTTATTATTTTTACCCTCTTCAGTTAGCAATTCCAAGAATTTATTGTCCACATTTTCAACTGTGAAAATTTCAGTTGTATCTTCTAGGATTCCTGCTCAACCCATACAAATCTCAAGTCTTACAAACCTGAGAGTAAAACAAGGAGAATATTAATTTTAAAGTTACCTTCCTTAAATTCTGGAAGTTTGGAAATGTTCTATAAGAACTTTACTGCCCACCTTTCTGTTTTGGCCTCTCACAGGTCTCTCAGTGTCTCATGGAAACTAATATTACTGACATCCCTGTCTTTCTGTCTTTCTCTTTTTACCCCATTTGACTTTCTCACAAATGGGTAAGATCAGGAACCATGATTATCCTATTCCCTTATCTTAGCCTTGAAGAGTCAATTAAAATCCAGTGCTTCCTGTACACCCTCTGCATCTTTGCTTTAAAAAGAAAATGAGTCTTTCCCCCTGCTGGGCTCCTCTCCCCATCTACCCATTTTTATAGTGAGTAAAAATAGGCCTCCTTGAATCTCCTATGCCATATCATCTGTATTGAAATTGCCATTTCATCTGTACTGAAATAATTCCTATGTTTGGAATATTTTATTTCATTCCTCATTAACAAATATTTTCACATTTCTGTGAATGACTGTATTATCTTGAATATATTATGCATATACATATGTATAAATAGAGACAGATACAATGTAAATTTGAAATTATTTGTGACTGGAAACAGGTTAAGGTGGATAGTGCAAGATTAACTGTAGCCCAGAATTTTAACCCTGAGGACTGAATGTACTTTCCCAGTCCCACTGTATAATGTCTATTTTCTGTTAACTATCCCAAATGTCCTTTGTCCTCTCTTTTGGCTTGTTTGTTTGTTTGCTTGTTTGTTTGTTTGTTCATTTGTTTTCTTGTTTTTCCAGTGAGGAAATTCAGGTTTGTATTCTTAGCTTGACAGCAACTAGAGTTATCACAAAATCATAAAGTTTGGGAAAGGGCCTTGGAAGCGGAGGTTGATTCTGGTTGTATGCCAGGCAGGTAACTCCAATGAGAAAAAGAGCACCCCTGGAGAGATGTATGATAGACTGGGCAAGGGTGAGAATTCCCGTGGTGCCTCCCATCTGATTCCTCAGGTATCGCTTTACATGTGAGGGGCTGTATGCTGTGAATGCCCATTGCATTCCTGTTTCCTTGTATTTCAAAAGTGTATTTCGGTTGTTAAGATTCAACCCTATAAGCCTTACTTTTAGTTTGACCTTTTTCAGAGCCCACACCATGCCATCTTCCACCTAATTAGCTATTTCTTCAGAGATATTTTGTGAGTGTGTCTCATTTCTCAGTTTTAGACTCTAAGCCTGATTTGATGAGCTAATGATCCTATTAGTAGACTCAGCATGGTAGTGACATTTTCAGAAATAGTATATAGGAAAAGATTGGGAAATAGTTTGTGCTTCTTACACATTACTCATATTCTTCATGTTCTAGCCTTCAAAGAATCTGCATGATGACATTTTAAGGATAAATAGAATAAAAATATTTTATAACTGGGTGGCAACATTCTGCTGATTCTCAGTTTGCTTAGGAAAACTGCTCCTGAGGTCAGAATGTCTTGCTTCATTCCTAATTATCTAAGGAGTTTTTAGGTGTTTTTACTGTTTACAAAATTTTGCTGTTTAAATGTTTTCATTTAAACTAAATTGTGACTGGAAATGTTCTTCCTATCTCCTATTATGTCAATTTTCTACACCAATTTTTATGAAAAAGTCAGGCTCTGACTGTAGCAGCTAAGCTGTGGCTTGAGCAGCTAAGGACTCAATTGGTATTCCAGGGTATGTTTCCAAATTTTAGCTATTAGTTCTGCAATTAGAGTGAGACAGCTTCCCTGTGGAAGATAGGAGTGGAAGCCAGAAGCTACAGGGAATGGAAAGATCTGGAGATATGTTTTACGGCTTTGATAAGGGCTGTGATTTTAATCAGTCTTCTACCACACTGGACAAAATCATTCCACTTCTGAGCAGTGGTGGAGATATAGAGTATGTACAATACTCAGTGGGGTACTGTGCGTGAGCAGAGCTCACAGAAAGTATGATGTGACATTCTCATGGTCAGCAGATATGAAAATTGCAGCTGAATCTATTTCCTGTTGAAAATATTCATGTACTACCTACTGCTGTTATCAATGGTATCGGAAAACCTAGCAAGTAACAAACATCTCTTTTAAGTCCTTACATTCATACAGTTTCATCTGGGCATGATTTTTGCTAATTATTACTGTGATTGGAAGAAGTAGAAGTACAGTTATAACCCAGACAGATTTTCACAAGAAAAAGAATCTTAATGAGAATTTAAATTAGACCAAAGCATTGGTGAATTTGGAAAATTAATTAATTGTCCAGTATTTTCAAGTGCCCAGCAACGCTGATTGACTAAAGGACATTGACATACAACAAGTCCGGCTTTCCATGTCTCTAATGCAATTGTGATTTGTGTCTAGTGCCAAAGCATCACAAAGAATTGGTATTATGATCATGCACTTTTAATTCCAAAGGACTTTTTAAGTTTCTGACATAATTGACTACATTTATTATTCTTGTATTGTAAAATCTATAGTCTCATTGAAAAAAAAAAAGGAAATAAAGATAAAGCACTTACCCCTTCTTTTTTTTATGATGAACCTATTTAGATATTTCAAAATAATGACTGAAAAAGAGAATAATCCTTTAATGGTCTAGTTCTCTTAGAAGACCTCATCTTGTCTAAAATTGCATTTTTTTTCCTTTCTGTAGTCTTCATATCTTACACTGCACTGATAAATTTGTAGAGTTGTATTCACACCATTCTCCAGACAGCTTTTTTACAAGCACTTTAATGTGACTGACCACATACTTTATCTTTTGGACTTTCAGTTTGCCTGTCCTTTGTGTGGCTTCAATGTCTCATGAGCAAACAGAAGCCTGTGTAAAAACAAGACAAAATAACACCTCCACCCCAACAAAAACAACTTACACTTCTCTAAGCTATAGCTTGTCTTTTTCTTTTTTACTCTTAAACCTATTTGCTGCGCATTTTTCTTTGAATTTTCTTTAGCTCTTGGTCTAATGATGTATACTTACTAGGATTAACTCTTTGGAATAGTACTCAAGGTCTTCTCAGTTCATCTATTCTCACATAATTTACTTCTATTGTATGTTTCTTTTCCAGAACACCTAGAGTGCTCTTCGACCTTTTATTTCACTTTTCTTTTCAACCTGAAGCCTTTCACATATGAACTCATTATTAACTGGCACAATGCTAACATTCATAAAATCATATAATAGAATGTCTTAGGAAGGAACCTTACAGATCATCTAGTTCCAGCCCCTCACCATGGGCAGGAGTGCCACCCACTAGATGAGTTTGCTCAGGCCCACATCCATGGGGGGCAGCCACATCTTCTCTGCACTACAGCTCCAGTGACTCACCACCCTCTCAGGCAGTAAAGAATTTCCAGCATGTAGCCTAAGTCTCTCCTCTATTAGTTTAAAACTGTTCCCTCTTGTTCTAGCACTACCTGCCTGTGCAAAAAGTCACTCCCCATCTTTTACATAAACCCCCTTTAAGTGCTGAAAACCTGTGGTGTCCTCAGTCTTCTCCAGGTTGAACAACTTTCTCAGTCTGTCTTCCTTGGAGAGGTGCTGCAGCCTTCTGATCACTGTGGCCACCTCTGCCTCTGCTCTAACAGATCCATGTCTGTCCTTTGTGGAGGGCCCCAGAACTGAATGTAACACTCCAGGTGGGGTCTCACAAGGGTAGAGCAGAGGGCAGAACACCCTCCCTTGACCTGCTGGAAAATGATCAAACCTTGACACTCTCAGGATCATCAGATGCATTTGCTTCTATTTATTAGCATTCTTCTTTTATTGGAAATCCAAAATTGGAAAAAATATCCCAGATGCAGTTGATTAATTAAAAAAAACCCATGAATCATCACTGGATAGGGTGTGATTTTCTTCATACAGCCCAAGATCCTTTTAGCCTTCCTTCCTGCTAGAGTGCACAATTGGCTCATTTATGGACTACTGTTATCCAGGACCACCAGGTGCTTTTGTGAAGAATTGCTCTCATTCACATTGTTCCCAGCCTGAATCAACACAAAGGTTTATTTCAATTCCAGTACAAGACTTCACATTTGTCCTTGTTCAATTTCTTATAGTTCTTCTTGAATCATTCCTCCAGCCTTTCTTTCTAACTCTGAATGTCAGTCCTGTCCTTTACTGTCAGCCCCAAATCAGTATCACCGGAACATGTGAAGAGGGTTACTTCTGTCTCCTTCTCTAGGTCATTGATGAAGATATAAAACAGGATGAGAGCCAGAATGGACCCTTGAGAAACTCTACTTGTTAGACCCTCCAGGTAAAGTGTGAGCCATTATTTATTATCCTTTGAAGGCAACTATTCAAGTAGTACTTCATTTATCCAGTAGTTCACTTGGTAGTTTTAGTAGTTCAGTAGGTCATAACATGCCAATTTAGAGACATGCAGGAGGCTTGATCAAAAGCCTTTCTAAAGTTGAGGTACCAAACAGTTGCTGATTTCCTGGTTTCTACAGGATTAGACATTTTATCACAGGTAGCAATCAGGGAGGTCAAATATATTTTGTTCTTGGTAAAGCCATGCTGACTCTTCCAGGTCACCTTTTGTGCCACATGTCCAGGAACGGGTTCCAATAGGATGTGTTCCAGGATTTCACTCAGGAATTAATTGAGATTGACTGCCTTGCAGTTTTCTGGACTGTTTTCCTTGACCTTTTTGAAAATTTGGGCAACATTTATCTTTTTTTATCAGAGGACCTTTAAAAACTGAGAAACAAAATCCTTGCAATGACACCAGCCAGCTGTCTCTGCAAACTTGGATGGATCCTTGTGATTTCCATAGACTTGAAAGAGGTTAATTTCTCAAGAGGTCCATGGATGGATCTTTCATGACTGAGAATTCCCTTCTTCCTTGAATTTTGTTTATAGGCACAAAAGACTGGATGAATATGTTTGTGAAGACAAAAGGAAAGAAGGTATCCAGGAGTTAGCCTTTGCTGCATCTGCTGGCACTGAATTATTGGCCCTACATTTTGCTTATTTCTTCCACTATTAACACAACAGTAGGAGCTTTCCTACTTGCCCTTTATGCCCCTTGCTGGCTTCAACGAGTTTAGCTTTGGCTTTCCTAACACTGCCCCTCAAACTCTAGCAATGCTTCTGTATTCCTCTTCTTTGGCCTATCCTCACTTCCACCTCCTCAGATATAATTTTTTGTGCTGAGACTTAGTTGTGAATTCCCTGTTTAGTCATAAGAATCTTCTGATATATCTGCTTGTGCTTCAAGTTTATCAATTTTATGCTTCCTTAATTTATTTATTAAAACTACATTTTTGAAAGGAATTCCAAATGTTTATAATCAATATTCTGGTTAAAATCACAGAATCATTGAAGTTGGAAAATATCATCTAATTCAACTGTTCAACCCAGCACTGCCAGGCCCACCACTACACCATGTCCTTAAGTGTTACATCTACATCCCTCCTTTAAATCCCTCCATGTATGGTGACCTTAACAGTCTGTTCCAAGGCTTCATAACTTTTGGTGAAGAAATTTTTGCTAATATTCAAATGAAACCTTCTCTAGTACAAGTTGAGGTCACTTCATCTTGTCCTAACAATTGCTACCTGAGAAAAGAGCCTGACCCCCACACGGCTACAACCTCCTTTCATGGAGCTGTAGAGAGTCATAAGGTCCCCCCTGAGCGTCCTTTTCTCCAGGCTGAGCCCCCCCAGCTCCCTCTGCTCATCCTCACCAGACCTGTGCTCCTTCACCAGCTCCATTTCCTTTCTCTGGACATGATCCAGTACCTCAGTATCTTCCAGAGGCCCAAAACTGGACAGACTCGAGGTGTGGCCTCACCAGTGCCCAGGACAGGGGGACAGTCACTGCCCTGGCCCTGCTGGGCACATTATTGCTGATACAAGCCAGGTTGCCATTGGCCTTCTTGTCCACCTGGGCACACGTTGACTCATGTTCAGCTGCTCTTGCCCAGCACCCCCAGGTTCTTTTACACTGGGTTGTTTTCAAGCCACTCTGCCCCAAACCTGTAGCACTGCAGGGAGTTGTTTGACCCTAAAGCAGGAAGGACCCAGTTATCTGCTATCGTCTCTGCAATACCTGTGCAATAACTTTCAATAGTCTGTGAAATTAAATAGGAATTAAATATTGTTTAACAAATTAATAAAATTGTCATGTTAAAAAAAAAGTGAAGCAAGCCTCCTTTCTTTACTCATTAAATATCCTTTTTCTGTACCTGTGCTTTTCAGTAAGTGGAAATGGGCATTTAAGAAAGAGAAAGTATGACAAAGAGTTATTGAAGATTTGCTGTTGATAAACTCTGTAGGTAGCTCATCCAGCATTTTATTTCCCATTTCAGATACAGTAGATACATCTCCATGCAACTTTGTGATCGATTTTACCAAGACATCAGTCCAAATATTCTTGTAATTTACTGTATGATACACTATGAAATAGTGTATCCATAACCTACTGAAAGTTTGAACTGCTGTATTTGCACTGTACATTTTCTTCCCACCTTCTTTGTTCTTGAAGTATTCAAATTATTTTCAACTTTCTTGCAACATAAAGGAAAACAGCTTAATTTTTTAAATACCTATTTATTTTCTTTGAAGTCCTGACACACATGATCACATATATCAATTTTGTCTTACAGTGTAACTGCAAGAGAACATAGTCTTCACTTTTACCATTTTTCCTGCTGTGCCATTACTTAGCACGTTATGTAGATGGAATCTGAGCAAATTTGTTGATTATTAACAAATAGTTGTAAAATCCATCTTTCCATGGTGCTTTTCAATTATGTAATTATCTTATTCACTCTCTGTTCACTTCATTTTCATAAATGATGCCTCTTCATGTATTATTCTAGATGTATTTCTTTAAGCATAATGCTTCAAAATTTTGATTGCTGGCTGGAACCCCGAGCTCAGTGCTGAATGCATACAGATCAATAATGAAGCAAACTTACCTCTGCTATGAAAAGCATAAGAATAAGGTGAAAGACAACATATTGATACAAGTAGATGAGATAAAAAAACATAAAAGGAGACTAATTTTCCTTATTTTATGAGTATTACCTGACTTCACAATTTTTATTTTGAGGATGTGCATTTTCATTTGAATTGACTAACATCTGAGAATTAGACATATTTTAAAAACTATTTTGGTTTTACATTTAAAAAAATATGCCTAGTTGTTGTTTATGCTTTTAAATTCACAGGTATGAACTCTGATACACTCTAAGAAGAACTTTTTCATTAAGAGGACATTGTCCATTGTCATAATTGGCATGGTGTTGGCTGCATTTTTCTGTGTGTCTCCAACTAATGACGTTCTGGTCTATGCCATTCTGTTAAAGACACAGCAATAAGCCAAATTTTGGTCTATACTTGAGCTACTTTGGGAATACTGACATATTTGCAGGGTTAATATCTTTTTAATATAATTTATTTCACATTATTGGTTTTTGTTGCAGATAGTTTAACCCTATTTTAATATTGTCTAAATTTGAAAGGATATTATAATTCTTACTTCTAGACCACTACTTCCAGTTCTGTGTATGCTCTTTATTTGTACTCTTGGGCCCAATATGGTTAGAGGTTGGATTTTCCCACTGCACTTTGGGAACACGTAGTTCTGACAGACGATGAATTTTTGTGTTCATACCTCCTCTGATCATGCAGCTGAGCCATCAGCAATAGTACCACAGTTTAGGACTTGTACAAGCCTGCCCAAAGGCTGCTCTTTGTGATAGAGGGAGGATAACCAGATAAGAAAAAACAATTCTGGGACTACTCCTTTGCTTAGCTGTGAAATTTTGCTCTGATCTGGGACAGAATTCACAAACATCCTTCTTCTGAATTCTGTACAAGACCACACTTTGGAATAGTCATTAGGATGGACTCTGTGATCCTTGCCATGCTTCTGATCAAGGTGAGAAAGGACAAGGAGGTGGTGACTGTAATTCTAAGGAAGTGTAATCAGTTTTAAAGCACTGATTATTGTAGGTACAGCACAGATAACTTTGGCTCATTTGGATATCCCTGCATGAATACTCTGTGTGGATGGCTCCTCTCAAGCACAGCATGTGTTAGGGAGGGCTGAGAAAGGAACAGGACAAGTCTAAGTGTAGAGCTTGCTCAGAAGTTAAGGTTTTTTAGTTACAGGAAATTTTAAGCGAATGTTAAAGTTTGTTTTCTGTCCACATTACATCAAAAGCATATCCTTGCTCCATATGTCTGGTGTAAGCTCTCAGACACTGTAGCTGCTTAGGGCAATTGCTGTTCCTGTCAATTTCCCAAATAATCCATGCCATTAAACTGATGATACTGTCATTTCCACTGGGTGGTTGCAGAGGACTTGGCTCTTGAGCAGCTGCATGAATCCAGTTTGGGTTTACCACAGTTTGTGAGATCCCTGTCCCTGTGGCAGATCTACCAGGAATTAAAATGGTTCCCTGCAAACCCATCTCTGCAGTCAGTTTGAAATGAGACAGTTGGGCTCAATGAATTGCATGTTTCTGTGTAACTTTATTTTGTCAGGGCTTATTTGACTAGCTGTACACGTTGACAGCTGCCGACAGACAAATACCTTATCAGTGGTCTAAACAGTCTGATTGTTCTAACAGAGAAAAATAGATTGTACTTGATGCATTTTTCAAGTGTTTAAGACAAAACTCTCCACACTACAAAAATGTGCCTGATGCTTTCACAAATCTTATATGCAGTAATTGAAGATATTCATCATCATTCTCCATTTCCTTTCTCATCTCAGTTCTGTTTTATCCTGTGAAGATTTTGTGATCAGAGATAAACTATAATGTGGTGGTTTGGGCATGACTAATGATAAAAAGAATTGTATGCAAACCTGTTATCAGTTGCATAAAGCTGGGATACCTCATTATAATGGGAAACATAAATTTGAGCCTAGGTGTCCTGTAGCCCAAGCAAAGTTCAAATCCAGATTGTGGTGCATGTCCATAAACATCCTGATAAAACTCTGTTTTCAGACAGCTGCTACAATATTTGCTTCAAATAAGGATTTAAAAATACATACAAATTAATTAAAATTACTGGGGCATACAGATGTTCTCTACTTTTCTTCACCCCCGGTCTGTCTGTCCTGTGTCACAATTAGGAAGTAACAGTATGGTAGGTTTGCCAAAGCACCTTCAAACCAAGCACATCATCGACAACTGCTTTAATGCCCATATTTGAACTGCTGCCTCCTCACCAACACCAGTGCTTTAGGAGGAAAGAAGCCATACACTAGGTCAAGTTATGAATAGGAAATCCCTCTCTCTCTAACACTCACAGCAGAGTCATCAGGACAGACAGATGAACAGAGAAGTATCTGAAAGTGTGTCAGAAAACAGAGTCTAGAACAGAAATCTATCAACCCAGAAAAAATTATTGTCTCATCTGTTCAAGCCAAACTCTCAGTGATGGTAGGTGTTCCCAAGCTACAGTCCTGACATCTGTGTTTTAAAGTCATCAAAAGTGGTATGTTGCTAAAACATGTTATTTCTTTCTGTTACAAAAATGAACAGGCATGAATTTATGCCATTTGCTTAAAATTAACCTCAAGTGTTAATCCTGTGTTACTCTGATTTGTAAAAGTTCTCACTGTTTCTCATATATCTCCAGCAAGCTATTGGCTTTCTGTTTGCTTTGTTTTGACCTTAGCAGTGAGATTTCTTAGAGAAATAAAATTCAAGTGATCATATTGTATGTCTCTCTCTCACTTCCTTCTGCTTGTCCATAATTTTTTAACCTGTCCACCAAGTTCAACAAACTTTGACTTAGACACAGTAAATTTGAAGATGCTCTGTTCCCAGACATATTGTGAAAGCAGACATCCAAGTACTTGAGAGAGAACGTACAGTTGTCTGCAGTATGACCTCAGCCCTTGTCAAACAGCAGGGAATACATATAGGACTGCATTTAGAATCTCAGCCATCTGATGAATTTTATGTGGAACTCATTTTTCCTAGATAATGCTGGAGACAACCCCATAGAAAGTCAAAATATGTGATTTAATTTGTTCATGGAGATACTATTTTTACATTAAAAGAAGTTTCTTTAAAAGTATTTGAGATGTATATTTCACCATTAGTACTACTTTTTTAATACCTAACACTACATTTCTCTTTTTACATTCTCACTGTTTTCTTTTTCCTTTTCCCAAGAAGCTTAGAAATACTCAGTTCAAACTCAACAACTGGACATGGAGCTGTACCAGCCAGAATGACATTTCCTTAGCATTTTTTGGCTTCTAAAGTATCTGAACCCTTACATTCTCTTGCCTTTCCTACACTGGCACTAAGGGAGCTGTTTTGGAGATTAACTTTACCATCTGATGTCCTGCTTTCTATAAACTATCCTGAATCACCTCTGCGAGAACTGTGTCATGCTGTGAACCTAAGTGTTGCAATCTGGACAGCTCTTTGCCTTCTAAGACACAACCAAAGTTGTCAAGCTAATAGCACGTAATTAATGAACAGGAAATACTTCTCTCTTGCGCTGAGTTCACTTTTTTCTAGAACATGAATTCATAATGGAAAGCCAACAAAACTCAGGGAGAAAAAACCCAGATGGGAACAAAGTTAAGGTCAGGCATTTTGCTCAGTGCAGACAGAGCACATCTTCATACAGAACATCAGAACATCCTGAGGCTATCTACTCAAGAGGCCACCCCATCTGATGAAGTGTATCATTGTCCTGAATTTTAATACGACAAGTCTGCTTTTAAGTCTCTTGTTTATGCTTCAGTACTTGCAGACTATGGAAGGATCACAGTGGACTCCTCCTCTTCCTTTATTTACTGATCATGTGTGGGAAAAAGAGAGCAGACAGAGGTCCTCACCCTTACAACATTGAGTGAAGTATCAAGCTCAACCTGTGTGAGACGGTTTTACACAAGTTGCAGAATAATAAGAATGAAACATCCATCATAAAATTATTTTTACTGTAGCCAAGCATCAGAACACCTGCAGAGCCAGATGTGCTCTTTATATGCACCTAACAGTGCATCACATGTTTCTTTTCAGCCAAAACACATCTCTGTTCCTTCTAACCAAACCTGCACAGAAGCAGCTGTTCCCAAACCACCCTCGTGACATAATTCCATTCTATGTCTGAAGTCATTATCGTAGTCCTGTTGCCTTGACAACATAACGCTCTCTGTTGCTAATGCCTATGTCTCAGAAACAATTAGAGAAGTACCACTATCCCCAAATTGACTTTAATTAGATTAGTTCAAAAATTAGTCTCTAATACCATACATTGGGGGGAAGTTTGTGATAAATCTCTTCTTTAATAAATGATTCCAGGCAAACAGAGTTTGGATCAGTTATATTCCCCCTTTATAGATGTTAAATTTTTAGTTGAACCTAAGAAAAACACGTGAAACCAACAATTATATTCCTACTACTTCGGAACATGCAATAATCACATTTAATCAGGAAGTCTTAAAAGGAAGTGAACATATTCTTGTTAAATGTCTTGCTTCTCCTTCTGAATATTTTAAAATGTTTAGATCTAGAAAGCTTTATGTTCTTACAGCAATTTTTTTTTCCTCCTTGCATTACAGTGCTAACATGGGAATTCACTACAGGATGCATCTGACTATACAAACCTATCCCTTCATAAGAATGGGCATCATTAGCCACTAACAAAAGTCTTCAAGCCACATTTTACACAATCTTTATACCACCTAAATTGTAATGATATGATTTTCAGATTTTTATCTCATCTTTTCTCTTAGTTCTTTTTACGAATTTACAGTTTGATGGTGACAATAGAGAAAATAAAATCCTGTTTAGGTTGGTGAAACTATTGCCCTTTCAGGGGTGTTCTGCCAAGCCAGAGGGTCCTTTCCAGTTCTGAACTCCTGTACAATTATAATTTTTTTACCTAGTGTGGTGTGGAAGCAGAAAATCTTTGGGATTGTGAGCTCTACATATGTAACCAGACATTACATATTCACCAAATAAAAAAATATTCTTCGAACAGAATTTGTTGTAAGATCAATCCTGCCAAAGTTGCAGGTTCTGTGCTACTCCATTACTTTTCTGAACTCTTTATTTGACAGGTGTCACTATAACAACAAGCAGTGTCATGTCACAGAGCAGGAAGTGTAACTGTCGTGAATCTAATTTCTTATTTATTTAAAAACATGTTCCATGTGAAACATTTTGTTTTTGTAAGTGGAAAAAGCCATCATTCAAAACCAAGTATTAACAAAAAAGCTCAGTGACCCAAAAAAAAGTTAATAAATTATTTTAAAAAAAAAACCCACAAATTCCCCCAACAGTATAGGCATACGTGTCTCCCTTTTATTTTTTACATATAATAACAATAATAATGGGAATAATAACTATAGCAATTCAATCTACTGTTCATACTGCATTACTTTATATTTTCGCTCAGTGGCTGAAAAAATCTCAACTGTTAGGTTTGGTAGAGTTGAAAAATGATAGTATTAAGCACTAATTGCTTCCTAACTTAGTAATTTCTCCAAGTTGTGATTAGATGCAGAAATGAGGTCTTCACAAAGAAAATGGGATCATTCCTAAACAGCCCCCAGCAAAACTGATTGTTGCGCATGAGTGATAAAAATTCTGTCTCAGCTGAGACACAGTGGATCTCAGTTCTGTCTCACCTCGTAGCTGAAATGCCAATCTCTGAGGTATAGATTCAGCCCATCAATTCAGTGTCCACAAAGACATAGAAAAATCCACATGTTCTTGAGAGACCCATTCTTGGATGAGCCATTGTGTCAGAATTTTGCCATTTTTGAGGACACGGGAGTCTCAAAAACAAGGACGGGTTCAAAAAGTCTGGTGACCCCAGAAAGCTATCTCCAACATTAAAAGAAGAGATCTCTGAACCATGAACACATCCAATCAGTCTGAACTCAGCACTGAAATCAAATTCCTCAGGACAGATCATCTGGTGGGAAATGACATGGAGCCTTCACAGTGCCTCAAAGATATATGTGGTTGTGAACATGAAACCATTGAAGAAAAGTAATTCTTTAGATACAATCAAACATTTTTTCAGATTTTGTGGAATCTGTGAGTCCCTCATTTGAATGCATTAGGACATCTGTCAGTGGGTGTATTTAGAGTCCTGTAAGAACCTGAGCAGATGTAAATTCACTCAGGTGACACTGAGCAGTTTGACATAGAAATCCCACATTGACCATCTTCTCTAAAGGCTCTATCTTGCAAGAGATTTCAGAAGGTTTATAGAAGATTAGGACTGGTATACAAGACAGCCTTTGAGTGCTTGTTCCAGGTCTGGCTAGAAGGCATTATGTCCCTCAGATTTTACAAGCACACTATTTATCAAGGGACTCACCTGAGTACAGAATTCTTCTTGTTACATTCCTGCTGTGCCTGACTTGGTACTATTTTTAAGACATGAGCATCAGGATTCCTCTTTTCTCTCTCTCCTTGTGGTTCCTTCTTACCTAATTTAGACACCTGACCACTCAGTATTTTGCATGTATTTTACTATTAGCTCATGCACTGTAATTGGAGGGTGGACAGATGTTTTGGGGTAATATGCACTTGTTATCCTCAAAAGAACTAAAATTGAGTGCAAAATATCCATAGAAAGAAATTTACAGATACTTTTCTTCTTCTTCTTCTTTTGTGATAGGCAATAGAAAACATATTAAATACAATTACAGCAAAAATATTAGCAAGGCTATTTCAGACAATCCCCTGATGATATGAGTAGTCTGCAATGATGTAACTTGTATAATTTTCATTTTTATTCTTTTATTAAAAATAAAGTTAAGCTTAAAAAGCAATGCGTCTCTTTGTATTTGTTGTGGGTGCTTGTGAATGAATAAATTGGGTCTGTGGCTGGTAGCAGGGAAGATATGTTTCTGCTGAAGTTGTTGCTGGATTATTAATCCACACAGATGGTGTTCCTTTCTCCTGGAGATGTGGGAGGGTGAAGAGCAGGGGATTTAAATGCTGTTGACTATGTCTATTTCAGCAAATAGTATAAAGCAACAGAAGGCCATGGATCAAAGCTAAAACTGCAGACTTTACTTGTGGATCATGTGGTTCCAGCAGAGAAGCTGTGGATGCTCCAGACCTGGAAGTGTTCAAGGCCAGGTTGGAAGGGGCTTTAAGCAACATGTTCTAGAAGAAAGTATCTCTGCCTGTAGCAGGGGGAATGGAGCTGGATGATCTTAACCTCTTCCAACCAAAGCCATTCTATGATTTTATGATATAAAAATATTGGGCTAGGTTTAGTGCTAGATTTTGGACAAAATATCTACAAACTTTGGTTCAAATCTGTCTGAGGGATCAGTGTTTGGGACTTGATGCCCTCATCAGGGGTTGAAATATATTTTTCATGCACCTCAAACTGATCTTCCACTTCTGTTTCCTGAAATAGAACACTTATGTACACCAAAACACATCTGAAATGGAAACAATGCGATAGATGTGGTCACTGGAGTTTTCTTTCAGAACTACATTATTGCTCCATGCTAAAAACTAATACAGGTGTAGCTATTTTATTTACTGGTTTGGAAATGCAGCTGGTCTTCTCTCAGGACCACAACAAAAATATTACTCCTCTTGCTCAATTTTCCAGCACAGGTATTTCTGGTCAGAGCATGGTCACCCCTGGAAGTTTGGAAATGATACTTAACACAGACCCTGAAGGGCAGAAAAATGTTTGACATATGAGTGATAAGATGACAAAGGCATGCCTAGGGTAAACAAGTAGATTCAGTGTCTGTTTCTTCCAAACTGAATATGCTTTGAAGAATTCAATACTTGTCAGTAGCTTTTGTAATGATAGATTTTATTTCCTAATTATTCTGATGTCTCATTCTTCTGCTTCTTGGTAGGTCTATTCTGGCTCCCAGAGCAGTCAAGCTGCATAGTGCTCTTTGTCAGAAGAGATCTGCACGAGCCTTTACTAAACGCACTCTACATGGATAGAAATATAAACTTTGAATAACTTACTTCATCAAAGTAAACCAAAGAAGCTTTTTTAAAAAAAACAAACATCATATTATCATTATTATTATTATCATCATCATTATTATTACTACATCTTTTATATGGTGTTTGCTCAGATGACCACAATGTTCTATTGTGAGTATAGAAATTTAAAACAGGAATGACAATAATAAATTCCTGGCAATTATTTGTGCTTTGAATAATTGCTTTTTACCAAGTCCTTCAGGCAGAATAGGTCACAAAACTCTAAGGACCAATAAGATGAAACCATAAACCCCACAATGAGTTTGTGGTGGGCAGTACCCAAGGACGTGTTATAACAGATTGCTCTCCAAAAGTGGTTAAGAGTTTATTTCCTTCATAAAAAATCTATATTCTTTGTTAATTCCCTTTGAAGTATTCATGGAAATTTAACACAAAACATTTAGAAAGAAACTCTGAAATTTTTTAAGATATCTCAAAAATGTATCACAGGACAATTATTGAGGCCAATGTAACCTCTTTTGAGAGAGGAATTCTATCAAAGAATTTTACACTGGATACAGATTTGTTCCTGTGCATCTCCACCTGATCTAACTGGAGGTCACTAAGAAGATCTCAAAAGCAGGGTAAGAATTGCATCACCGAGATTGTTATTCTCATCTTGGCAAAAATTGATGGTGATAGAAGCAAAAAATTGAGTCAAGAAGATTTTGTTTTGTTTGTTTTGTTTTTTCTTCTCTTTTCCTTCCCTTTTTCAGCATTCTTGAGCTTAATCTTGGAAAATTCATGGAAACTATTAGGCAAATAAAAGAGCTAGATTCCCAAATGAAAGTGTGGATGAGATTAAAACGCTAAGGGAGTTGGAACGGGAAGCTTACAAGTACCTACGCTGCATGCATGGAGGTGGTGAACACAGGAAACAATCTCCTTTTATGCTGGAGGTAAAATATGCTCAGATAAAGGTGATGAGAAGGAGCATAGGATTTATTGTACTGGATCAGACATGTTTTATGTTCCTTCTCATTTGCAAAGTGTTGCATTTTTGCTGCCTTCAGAAGTGACCAATGTCTGGTGCTTGAGGGGGGAGGTTGAAGAAAAGCCCTTAATGAACTTAAGCCAGTTGTGTGAAAAGGAAGGCAGAGAAGAGGATATTTTCTTGACCCCTGCAGCTATCAATTTGCCCTCGGAAATATAACAATAGATTCCTTTAACATTCATATTGTTGTTATTACTCATAAAATTACTCAGCCCTTTAAAAATCTTTCAGATTTGACTTAATAATCTCCTGCTGAAGTTAATTCCAAGGGATGACAGCATGCTGTGAAAAGTATTCACTTTCACAATTTTTGCTATACTTTTATGTTCCATTTATTTCATTGCATATCATTTATTTATTTATTATGTCATAAGGTTAAAAGTGGGGTCTTATCATTCTGCACTTCACAAAAATAAATAGAAAGAACAGACCATTCCATTTTCCTATGTGAAATAAAACTCAAGCTGTTTTCTTTCTTGTGTACAGTGAAGAGTTGAATTTCTCTGTTTTTCTGTACCTGCAAACAGAGAAGGTAGCTATGACAAAATTGTTTATGTGGTATATTCTGCATGTACTGTTTTCCTGTATATATTTCTATTATCACTAGGTGACTTATTCCCAAAGAAATTTCAGGAGCACCTCAAATATTAACATAGAAAATAACCCTCACCTATCAATTAATTTTCGGGACTCATCATCCCCAAGTTTGAGTTTTACTCCAGATTACCACATGGAAATAAGAATGGGAAATATTACCTTTTTAGACACAAAAGGGAACATTCTGTTTATCCTGCCATAGATACAATTTCATTAAGAAATTCCTATTTTTATATTAAGATCTACATTTTAAAGGATCTGAAATCCTTCAAACCATGATTCATAGAATTAATAAGACATGATTGCTTTTAGGTCTGTGAATGCTGGACAGATTCTTTCAGCATGTTTTTAGATTACATATGAAACTGTCTTGATTCATAGATCATCACACTTTCTAGTAAAAAGTGGAAATAGAAGTTAAGAAATGTGCAACCAAATATCCCAAAGCACTATCTCAGGAATACTTAATAGCACATGGAATATCACTGTTGGTGAGAATTCCCAGAAATGTACATACCCATATTTGTATATTGACAAATATAATCTTAATTAACCTTTAGCACAAATAGCTGATGAAGCTACTTTGCTGTGAAATCAAATCCTGAGTATCTATATTGATTCAGGTAAGCACAGATAACTTTTTTTTTCCTTCCACTTCTAAATTGAAACTAAATTGTATTTACTATCTATATGCCTTTAGGCAACTCTCTGGTAAGAATGGGAGCTGTGCTGGAGGTTTTAGCCTGCAGGTCAGTCAAACAGATCGAGTGACTCCAGAGCAGTTCCAGCCTCAAAGATCCTTCTATTTGTCCTGCTAGCTTTTCCCAGGGCATCACTATCTGAGAAAAAAACACAGCCTGAGTAACTTTATGTTTCTCCTTCAACATTGAAGTGTGTCTGTTGCTGCACAGGATGATGAGAAAGGGAAGACTGGAAGGAGATGGAAAGGATCTTAACAATACTTCTTGGTCCTTTTCATCTTCTCGGCTCTTCTCTGCATTAGAGAAGCACAGCAGTTTGCTAAATGAATCATCAGAAGAGAAGCTACTGGGCAGCCCTGCTCCTCGGGCTTGGCTGCTTCCTCTCTGTATAGGCTCCTAAACCCCAGACACTTCAGTTTGGGTGCTTTGTATTTACAGTATGTTGGAGGTCTGCAAATCTGAAGTACTTCCATTTAGGCATATGTAAGTAAGACGGTGTGTACCAGAAACTGAATTTTTCTCTGCCTATATCTTCTGAAGATGTGTATGCACCAGCTGTCTGCAGAACATTTCTATATACCTTCTGAAAGAGTTAGGTCCTGCACGAATTGGAATTGCAGGTGTTTTGGGTTTTTTTTTCCCAAATAGTACAGAAGGAGTTGATGCATGTTTCAGAGATCTGGCTTTCCTTCAACGACGCATCTTTGAATTAGATGGTTTGGTACATTTGTTCAGTATTTCCAGACATTCATCCAGGTGTGTGTGTTCCTGTTTAAGCAATAGAAGTGTTGCCACTGCTGACCAGCCCCTGCAATCAGATCAGTGCTCCATCTATTGCTGTGTAGTAGCCTGGTATTTTTAAAGCACTCAGCCATTAAGTGGGTGACCCAGGTTCAATTTCTTTTTTTTGCCTGACAAGAGTATTACCTGTGAAATGTTTTATGTTCACAAAAAAGTGAAGAAGCTTTTGCTCTGCTTTCCTCTTTGAAGCTGCGTCTGTGTGTATAAATGATTGCAAGGGCCCCTGGTCTGAGGAGGGAAAGAGCACAGTGGTGTAACTCTGCAAGTCAGGGCTGACTAGCGTTGCCTCAGAGAAACAAGGCTGACTGCATGGAATGTTTTTATGTCTAATCACCACTTAATTTTGTCACAGGATTGGCCCAGGGAGCAGAAACTGATATTTTCCAACTGGCTGGTGAATGAGTGTCTTTGTGTTGCTTCTGTACAGAGGTCATTGTTTTGAGGTTGCTGAAAGCCCCTATTCACTGCAGTGGGTACCTGCATGCCCACCAGAAGTGCTGCATGTCACAGAGCCGTGTCATTAGCACTGGGTGTTGCATTACTGAAGCTTTTAGGCATTTAAGCATTAAATTGGATCCAGTCTGTGATGTCTTTCACTGTCTGACTTTTTTATTTCTTGCTGCTTCAGTCTGTGCTGAAGATAATCTAAATTTGTGACATTGTTATACTTTGTTTGCTTTCTCCTTCTTACAGGAAATTGTTATTTCCAAATCCTTTTTATATCAGTCCTTTCCCAGCAATAATTATGGCTTACTTGATCAAGAGATTCAGAGTTTCGTAGCATGAGTCACTTTTCCTATTCAGTTTCCTCAATGTCAAAATGACACTTTCTTAATCTAAATACCTGCCAGTCCTTTGCAGTACCAAAAGCACCTCTATTCTCCGTTCTTACTATTTCCAATCTCTTTTTTCTTAAACCACAATCATATCATATGCATTTTCTTCATGCAAGTCTTTTATTTCACATCAATGTACATCCAACAGGTTACCTCCTCCTGTGCAAACAGTACTTCTAATTGTTAGTGAGAATCCACCCTCTAGATGCTTTTGTCTGTTTCTAATGTAAGTCTTATGCCTACAAATATGTTTTGTTGGTTTGTTTTTTGTTTTTTTTCTGCATTACAGATATGGCAAAAAACAAAGCAACTAGTTTCAACTTTGAAACTACTAAATTGTGTGTTCTCAGCACTTGGAGAATCATAGCAGCTGGGGATGTAAGGAAAGCTGATCGGTCAGGCTATTCACTCCTTTCCCACCGCCAGATTGTTCTCAACAATGTATTCTTAACTTTGCCTGGCCTATTTTTAAATGCAGCTTCTTTTCATACTACTTAAACTAAAAAAGTGAGAGACAGATTACTCTTTTATAGCAGAATGACTCTCTTTGACTTTATGACAGTTAAATTTATTTTATTGGGTGTATAGGCAGAGATGAAGTGCATTTCATTTTTATAAAGAACTAAAATATGGATAATATGAAATCTGAACTAAAGAAGGAACTCGTCCAAAGACATGAACAAATTCGTGAATTTTCAGGTTCTGAAAAATGTGTGATGACTTTCTGAAAGATTATTACTTGGCATTTTTTTTAATAACTTCTATGCTCTCAGTCAGATAACTCTTATACTAAACTACAAATAGGCCAAATACTCAGCTGTTATAAATCCAGTATCCCTGCTGACAGTGCTGCTTGGCCAATTTGCACCAGCTTAGGATCTGTCCTTTTGATCTGGCCATATGTTTTTTGATGATAAGCATCACAAATTAGGAATGGATTTACAGAAAATCTCTTTTTCTCTTTTACATCCCTAAGGATGCATAGGTGAGCACAAGCTTTCAAATATTAGCAGCTCTGACTTTGGCATTAATGGCTGCTGTTTCAAAACACGCTACTCTCTTGCAAACTTTCCTGTTTCCTGACTACAGGAAATTATACTGTAAGTGACTCTTAATCAGCTATTGCACCGAGAAATGATACCATCAAAACTAACCGGAAAATATTATGAGAGCTAAAGTTCCAGAAAAAGTACTGAGCATGTATCTTGCCTTCTAAAGTTAAGCCTATAAACATTATTTACTAAGCTTGTTTGTTGATTTGTTTGTGTTTTGTTTTGTTTGTTCTGATTTTACTGAATTCAAACCAGAAAAAATGCATAATTAGAAATGGGGAAACAAATCAGAAGGACATTGGAGGAGCACCAAAACTGTTCAAACAACAAAATGAGAGGATCAACCCCAAAGGAAAAGAGGCAGGTCTCCCTGCTGTGGTGTGATGTCCCAGTGGCCTTAAAGGACCATACCAGCAGAATGAAGTATCCTTCAAAATTTTGCTTTTGTCGATATTAATCAACTTTCACGTGAATAAAAGAAAAAAAATCCTGTCTTAGCAAAAGCCAGACAATCACATGAAGGTGTACTAGGAGTCTCTAAAATTTTGCTCCAGGAAATTAGGCAAAAAATTTAGAACTGAACAGCAGGAAATGCCCAGGATAAAGGGGATATAAAACAAAGTATTACTGTGAATTAATTGAGTCTATTTTTTTTGTGGTTAATTTAGCATATGTATACCTCAGCTTTTTTGAAACCAGATTAATTCAGCACGTTGTCAAGTAAGCCACTACTAGGGGGATAATATCAGAAAGCAGAATGGCTCAAATATTTTCTTTACTGGGGGCAGAGTTCTGAGCAGCAACCACGTATGGACTTGCAAAGTATTTGATGGTGCCTGGTACAGTGAGCTGCACTGTCACGGTGCAGACCTGATTCTCTCTCTTGCTGACTGGCCACAGGGTATTTTGCAGATGGACCTTGACACCAGCACTCTGAGGGCTTGCATGGAGAGTTTGGACCTAGATAAATAGTGGTCTTGTCATTACAAGCTTGCCGAAGGTATTAGAGTAACATGCTGTTGGTCAAAATGTGTTATAAATGTTTCTACAGGTCAGATTTTGGGATAGAACAGTTACATCAGTGTAAGGTTAAAAAAGAACCCAGGGAGCCAAATTCAAGAGAAGCTGGACGCTGCATTCATTCCTTTGCTGAGAACTGCTGCTGAGATGGGTGTCGAAAATGTTCCTCAATGGGAAGACCACAAGATTCCTTCATAATGGAAATTGCTAGGAAACCCAAATAGATGAATGGGTCCTGATTGCCCCTTCACATTCTCAGGGTAAAGTTGTGTAATACACACCAGATAACAGTGCATTGTAGGAAGGTAGCTTGGTTTTAAAGTAGATGTCAAGAGTGCCAGTATTAAAAAAAAATTCTTTATAGCAGTATGGGCAAACATGGGAGCAGCAATGAGTGGAGAGGGAGGAGTGAATTCTGCACAATGATGGCAGTGTTCACTCTCCACTGATTCAACCTGTACCACTTCCACTTCCCTAACAATCATTTAACATGCAACAGTGACTATATTAAGTATTTTTACTATTCCCTACAAAGCCACCCTGGAGGAATGGCACAGCACACCTGCAAAGGTTCTCAGCTTCCATGCTTTTAGCTCCATCTTAATTAGCTGGTGGAGTGAATGAAATTATTTTGCCATTCCCGTGTCCCAACTTGACAAACTGGGACTTGGCACTAGCTCAGACTAAGGCACTCCATGCAGCTATATATGGTATGTGTTAATGATGCTATTAGTAACACATTGCTGAATGTTAACATGTTAGAGCTTGTAGTTTCATCTCTCCATGGAAGCGACTTGATTAATGTTAGAACTTATTAACAAAGGTATAATTTCTGTGCCACTATTTTATACCATCAGAGAAAGAGGGATAATCTTTACATTGAGTATTATTATGTTTAATTAAAAAGACTGCGCCAGGTTTTGTACTCCCCTATCCACTCACACACATATAGTATTTTTCTTTGTTTTTTGAAAGGGTACTATGATTTGAGAGGCCATTGGTCACCTTACTGAGTGCCCTGACGCCTGGGCTGCTGAGGGCTGACTGGTACATTACAGTTTAGTGGTTGCAGAGTGTCCAGTCAGGAATATCTCACTTCAAGACATCTGAAGACCTGGTATTTTTAAATGAAAGCTTGTCATTGGAACAACTAAGGAAGATGTTCTAATGGGAGTAGTGACACAATGGGGACACATTCATCAAGGAATTAGCAGGTAGGGTGTTTTTTGGAAGAGAAGATTGTTAATGATTAAATGGCAATCCTACTAATTAAAAGTCAAAAGGAGATAAATAAGGGATAACTCCCATGATAATTGCCAAATTTATATATTTAGAGAAACCTAGTACATCATAAATATTAAATTGGGCTATTATCTGCAGTGTGACTGTGCCAGGGATCCATAAATAAAGACCTTAGGGAATAATCACTAGAAATTTTCATTATTTATCTTCTTCCACATATTAAGAAACAGAAAATCTATGTCTTCAGTGTAAACCACAAAGAGAAAATGCTTATTTTTTTGATTAATCTTTCAAGGAGAAGAAAAGAAAGAATAATGCAGTGGGAATGTACAAACAAGAGGAGATCTCAACCATGAAAAAATCTTTCAAATTTAGCTTGGCTTCTCATTTCTTCTGAGCATTAACCTCCTATTAAGTACACTAGTTTTATGTCAATATGTAGCTCCATTGACTTCAATTAAGCTATCTCAGATACCTACCCCGCTGAGAGAACAACCACAGACTTTAGAAAAAATCATCCTACACAGAAATGCGGCAAAAGTGGTGAGTCGGGTCATTTGTGTAATTTTAATCATTAGTCCTGCCTTGTACCTTATGTCATAATTTATGCAAAAAAGGTACCTAAAGGCCTTTTTAGGGCCGATGGTGTTGCTACTGATATTAATGGGACTGGTTTACGCCCATTCTTGCAGGATTGAATGTGTTTCATGTGCACAATTTTATGCACAGTTGGCTTCACTGGACCAGGATGTTGCTCTGCACAGAGCCTGGGACTGTTTTCTTCTTGGCTCTCTCAGTGTAGCTGAAAAACCGAACAGCTTGGAAAAGTGGGTCTTACCTACAAGACTCTCAAGCATTCTGGGAAATCAGAGGACAGGTTGGTGTCAGTTATGCATCAGTAAAGAATCTGTAAAGAAGTTTAATTTATTGGAAGCTGAAAGCTCATTTGAAAATCTCCACGGTGAATTGTGCCACGGACAAGTCAGACTGTCCCATCTGGATTATTCTTGGAATTGCTTTGGTTTGGCCAGATTATTTTTGATCCACCAGATGCCTGAGTTTCCATAACAAAGACAAAGTGTGGGAGAGATTCAGCAGCTTGACACTGTGGTATTGACAAAGAAATACAGCTACTGACAATTGGCAGAGCTTTCCTTCGCGTCCCTGCTCTCAGTCCTGTAGTAATCCTCTTTGGCCTTTTGACTACTGAAAAAGGATAATATTTCTCCTTATATTGGATATTATATAGAACTTAATACTTCTAAACAGTTAAAATACAGCTAAGAAGTACCAAGAATTACTTGAGGGGAGCACTAGACATCTATTGCTGCATGCTAAGCCATCCTATCTTTTTGAAGCATGCCAAGTAAACACGATGCAGTATCATCCACACAGTCACACAGAGGTTTTAGGTGGAAGTGATATACTGCAAGCTGAGATCCTGACTCCTTTCTGAATTTCAGTAATTTAGAAGGGGTAAAAGCCCTGCAAGTTTGTGAAGTCACTCATTCAATATATGAAGCCAAGAGTAAAAATAAGACCCCTGACCTCTCCCATCTTCCTCTTTTAAATACTTTCCTCTGTAATGGTGGGTAAAATGCAGGAATGGAATGCTGTTGCTATTAAGTGAAAAATGAGCTCTTACAGTAAGCCATGAAAATGAAAGTAATAATTAAATCTTCATATAACTTTAGGTTGTACTGCAAGTGCTTAGCTGAAAAATTCGTCTTTAACTCATGGCCCGCAGCAATCACATCTGTTATATTTTAGGAACAGAAAGCTAATGAGGTGGAATCTGGAGTACTGAGCTTAATTGGGCTTGTTTTGATTAAGTGTATGTGCTGGGAATATTTTACACACTAGTATAAATTGCAAAACAGTCAACATAAGCCACAAAATTTGCAAAATCCATTGTGGGTAGTGTCAGAGAAAGGACTGTTTCCAATAAACAATAAAAAGCAGAAAGCAAATATCTGAGGTTTTAATGAAAAAAAGGTGTTTTTTAATTTGCTTAATTAGTGGTTCTCCACAGTTGTGAGTGCATTTCTCTCTCTTGTTCACATACATGCAAATGCACACACAGAGCAACACAAAAATGTGCTATATATTATAAAACTGTAACAGCTTGTCTTTGGGCTGAGTAGATTAAGTCTGACTGGAAAAGGCATTTAAAACTGCATAATCTTTATACAAGCATGAAAAGTTGACATACCCTTCATATATTACATATTTAGCAGAAATAATAATATTTTACAGCAGTTTTAAAAACATGTGTTTCTAGGGGGAGGATATATGCGGAGTTTTTCTCCTGCCAATCCTTATCACTTTGGGCCATACTCTTAGATAATGTAAACCCACATAACTTCATTGACTCTACCACATTTTGCTGATCCACTCAATTTAGATCTGATCTCTCAAGTTTCCATGTGTATTCAAAGCTTGGGAGTTGCAGAGGGAAAAAGAATGCTACATTTTAGCAACATTATAAATGGTTTTAAATGGATTTTTATCTACAGTAAAAATGTCACAGGCTGGAGGTCTGATATTTTCGTATCATCCATAACTAGAAACAGAGGCTGACTCCTCAATGTAAATTACTCATGAATGAAAAGTGTTTCTGTTTAGACTGCAGTCAAAACCACATCAACAACAACAACAACAACAACAACAAAATTGTCTGCTGCTTTCATTAGTAGCTCTCAAAACAGCTTCCAAGAAAAAAATTGCTTCCATCTTTGCACACAAGGAAAGTCAGACACCAAGGACTGGCTTGCAGAAAGCCAGGGACAGAATTCCCTGAGTGATGATCTGTCCAGTGGCCACCTGAACTGTCACCATCTATGGAGACTGACACAAGCCAGTGTCCAATGCCCAATAAGGGCATTTAACTTTTCAATCTTCCTCTGGCTAGGTGGGCTTAGGATTACAGCACTGACATTTTTATAACACTCACATATGTCAATGTATTTCATACTACCCAGACATGGCTCTCATGTTGAGCCCTTTCAGCTGGTAGATATTTTCCCCTGACTCCAAAGCCAACCTAAAAATTTAGGCTGAGGTTTTCAAACTTTTTGAATTCCAATGGGATTTATTTATCAGGTTCTTCAATCCCTTTAGGGTCTTATCTTTGCTCAATGAATGTTTCATGATAATTGATTAATATCTAAGAAAATGTCAAGAGCTAATAACTTAATTTTGGCTCCTTACTGGCTTTATATAATTCAAAACATTTTGCCTGAGATGCAATTATTGCTAGGAAAAGAAGACATTTCTTCAGGTGATTCTCTAAACAATTCCTGACCTTCCCAATATTCCTGTCAGCTCTTCTGTTTCACAGGTAACGGTCGTAAATGGAAAACATGGAAAACACACTGAGCTTAAAGGACAAATACTCTGCAGCCCTCCAGGAAAATTATGATAATAATTTTTTAACAGGTTGGATTAAATTCTTCTGGCAAATGAAAATCTCACAGGTGAATTGCTTCTCCTTCCACTGAGGAAGGAGAATGGCATATGAGCGCACACAGACTTCCTATATACTACTGACACAGGTTAAGGGGCTGACTGAACTAACAGGAGACAAAGTATAATATTCAGGTTAGGTCTTGATGGAGCAAGGTCTTCACTCTTGAAAAAAAATAAAATCTGTCTAATAGCCAGAGTTATTCAGGGCATTGGCTTTACAGTTCATTCAGAAGAGTGCACTGCTCATTGTGACCCCTCACACTGCATTGTCCGATTGATTCAATCATGACGCTGAGGAATGAGAGCCACCTACCCTATTATTGGCTCCACCTCCTGGGGTTTTCCTGAAAGGGATTTCCATTCAAGTGTGGTCTAGAGTAACATATGCAATTACACTTGGAAGAATGAAAATGTGAAGAGGGCAGCCACTGCAGCTTCAGGTCATGAGACGATTGCTGGCTGTGATTAGGAAGACCCCCCCCCCCTTAAATGAAGTATAATAGTGTTCATATCTGAGGATTCAGGACTGGCCATTGTCAAAGATAGGATATTCCCTGTGACACTTCATATAGTCTTGGATTTCACTCCTCTTAACCTTTCAAAATAAAAAAAAAAAGGAAAATAAGTATTTGAGAAATTTTCCACCTTCTTATTGAAAAAAAAGATTGGGGTGAAGGGGAAATAAATGTTAATACTCTGCCATTCTTCTACCAAAACCTGTGCTACAGCTTTTTCCTTTAAAAGTCATTTGAATGTTCCTTTTTTCTTTTTTTTTTTTTTCATAGACAGTGTTTCATGTTTCTCATATTTGATATAAAAATTCTGAATTAGTTTCACTGTATTGAGCCTACTAAATATGACTTCTTTTTTAAGCACGTTGCTCTTGTGAAAGACTGTGGTCTCTAAGGATTGTCTGTCAGTCACCTCATAAAATAAAGGTTATTATTATTATCAGTGATGAACAATAGCTGATGACTTCAAGTTGAAGAAAGGTCAAGAGACTAATCACTGATATGCTTTCAGCAGCTATCTTTTCTAGTCAGGACTTAAGCGATTGTTAAAGGCATATTTTTCAGCTTTAAAATTTTTCCTGTGTTTCCTCATTGTCTGTATATGTGCATGAAATGTTCACACAAATCCATCTCGGGTTTTTTTGTATATGTCAAGCTTCACTCAAGCAAATGAACAGAAAAGAACAGTAATTTCGGAATCCGGAGTATGAATACTTGCGACATTCATGAATTGTGTGTCAGAGGGGAGCAAGTGGATGAGAACACCTTTTCTCTGCTACTAGCTACCATGTCTGTGTCTTCCCTGAACAAATTTCATTTCTCTGGCCCAGTTCTTAAACCTTGTCTGTTATTCTTCTGCTGGAATCCTTCTTCCATCCGCCCCACTTAAGAGTATGGGATACACTGTGGTTCCTTCTCGAGACCTTTGTTTTAGAATTCATGCACTATAAAACCAGACCAGGTTTTCTGGAGATACATCCCTATTCTTTTGATCTTGCAAACTATGGAGTATCAGTAATGTATGAGGCTGTTCAGATCTGGGAGACTGAGCAGAGCTGGTGGGACGTGCTGCCTCTGCTCAAACTTCAGTTAAAGCCTGAGAAGTTTATGTAGGTCAACTGTGCCTTCCTTCAAACTGACATAGCTGGCCATGCCTGGAATATGTAATGTAGGTGGAGACACAACCTGGCAGACACTGAGAGCGATTCAGCCAAAGGCTGGTATCAGCTGAATCCCTCCATTGTTCCTGAACGTGTTGTTGAAACTACTGAACAAGTCATTGTTGGTAAATGACTGTCTGAAATAGTCTGTTTCTTCACTATAGATTTAAAGGGAAATATTACAGCAAGAGAAAGAGAAGGTGAAATTGATTTCATTTAACAGCAACCTTCCAGCCTCGCCTCACGTCTCACTCAAATAACCTTTGTAACTAATTATAGTGGAGCTTGAAAATAAAGCTCTTCTAGGCTAAAGGATTTTATAAGTCGTCAAAATTATCCAGTGCTCAATATAGCCAAAATCCTATATGCTATTATGTTCTTGTGCCAGTGAGGCTGCCTGCAAGTTAACATCTATAGAGTTACGAGAGGAACAAGAGGCAAACATTTGTATCATCAAATATTATATTGATGTCCAAAGACATTATGGTAGGCTGGAAAATCAATCATTTCTAAGTGTTTTCTTCTTTTGGCTTTGTATTAAATTCTGAATGATTGTAATAATTGGTGGTTTTCCTCCTTTTTCAAGTCTGGCAACATATCCAGACACTCAGCTTCATGCACTGTCCTGCCATATTACACTTTTTTTCCCTTTCTGCCCCTTAGAAGTTTAAAAGTATGCATTAACATTTGCAGGCTACCCTCTCTGATGCAGATTTCAATTAAAACAGCCTTATCTGTCCCCACTCCATTTGTCTTTGTTTGGATGGCTTTTTTAATCCTTTGGAGTCAAGATTCAAAGGCTGTTCCCATTAAAGGGACCTGTCATTCTTAAAAAAAAAAAAAAAAAAAAAAAGAC
>VZRL01000901.1:20037-42851 GCA_013397895.1 Origma solitaria | reverse complement strand
GGGGGTGAGGGGCCTGGCAGGAGGTGTGGGGCTCCGAGCGGTGCAGGGGGCGCGGGGCTGACAAGGCGTGCGCGGTGATGGGGGCCACGGGGTACGCGGTGATGAGGGGTGCAGTGACGGGGGTCTGGCAGGGGGTGCACAGCGGTGGGCGCCCATGATGGGTGATGGGTGCGGGGTGTTGAGGGTCAGCCAGGGGTGCGGCGTGATGGAGTCCGGCAGAGGCTGCAGGGGGAGGGGTGCAGGGTGGTGCAAGCGGGCACTGCTCCCCCAGCTCCCCAAGGCTCCTCACCCTTGCCCAGAGCCGGGCAGGCCCCGATCCCTCCTCACCCACCCAGGTGCCGCCGCAGTCACCCCCGCAGCCCCCGGCCCGCCCGTGCCAGGCCCCGCACGCGTGGGCTGCGCTGCCCAGCCGGCAGCCTTGGCCCCTCATTCCTCCTCTGCGTGTCCCCCGGGGAGCAGAGGACAGCAGGTCAGGTGTGCCTTTCCCTGGGGCCCCACTGGGGGTTGGTGTCTGGTCCTTGATCTGCTCCCGCCAGCGCTGACACCCCAAATTTCGCCCACCAGGCTTAGTCCTCCCACCAGCCACAGATCCCAGCACCTGTAGGATGCTTACAGCTTTCCCTGATTTTTCATGCATTGCATTCTCAATAAATCTCGGGGTTTTTACATAAAATGAGCAGTTGCAAACAAGCTCTGGGTAATTCTTGTGTAAAATGTAGAGTTTGAGAAGTTATTTCCACATTGCCTTCCTTGCAGTGACTCCTGTCCCCCTGCCAAGGGATGCGAGCCGCCCGCCCAGCTGG
Source organism: Origma solitaria (assembly GCA_013397895.1). Taxonomy (NCBI): domain Eukaryota; kingdom Metazoa; phylum Chordata; class Aves; order Passeriformes; family Acanthizidae; genus Origma; species Origma solitaria. The sequence continues at coordinate 42,048 of VZRL01000901.1, read as the reverse complement.
ATGGCACCAGGAACATCCACAGGGAAACTCCAGTGCTGGAAATCCAAAGCAACACCAAAACTGGGAGTATAAATTTGGGAATATCTTGCCTCGACACGCTGGAGCTTTCACAACCTGCTTGGCCTGTGCACGGCAGCTCCAGTGTCTGCAGCACCGTGGAAAATCAACCCCAGCTCTCCCTGTGGCTCTGGCAAACTGTAGCCTGGTGCAGGAGTAGGTAACAGGCTGAAGGAAATTCCCAGTTTGGAGTGTCTGGGAAGCACAGTCTCATCACCCAGGCTGGGAGTTCAGTAGCTACTCTTCCTCCCCAGCTGCTCCTGAGGCCCCGTGGGGCAGAAGCTGGGCGGGTTCATCGGCGGTGACGCTTCTCGAGCCACCACCAGGTTTGTCAGCTGTGACAAATAGGGACGAGGGTGGTGTGATGGTCCCATCCCTCACTCCATGCCTGTGTTCCTGCTGTGGGAATCATGGTGCTGCTGCCTTGGGCTGGGCACAGGGAAGGAGCCAAGGTTCGACCATGAAGGTCCTGCTGGGGTCTGTCCTGTCTTAACCTTGCTGAGCTGTTCCCGGGGGTTTTATCCTCCAACCAGCCAACCCATGACCATGCCCCCTGGCTTTCCTGCTTCTGGGCTGCCTCTGGGCCTGGCTTGCACTTGGCTCTGGGTGGAAAGCAGGAGCTGTGTAGGACGAAAGGGCTGTCCTCTGAGCGGCCCTTGGACCCACTGTCCCTTCAGAGCCCCCACGTCCCCAGGGCGGAGGGTGACTGGCACCGCACTCGTGCTTGGAAAATGACTGGCTCCATGTCCAGGCCTTGAGTCACCGCTCACGCCGCCGTCGTGGGCTGTTGTTTTCCATCCCAGAACACAGGCAGTGACCTGCTGTTTATTTATAACTCGCACAGCGTCGCCGCTTCTTGGGAGACTGAGGAGCCAAGCTTTGGGATGGGGGCTCTGCTCTGCTGGCACGAGCCTTGATTCCAGCTGTTCCCAAGGAATCTGGCTGGTTTGCAGCAGTTTGGGAAATCAGCAGCTCTGCCCTCTCACCGTGACTCTTCTCCTGGGTAGGTCCTGCCTGGGGTTGTTCCTCACTTGTTTGCTTTTCCCTGTTTCACCCAGGGAGCTGCCGGGGTGGTGACTGCTGGGAAACCTTGTGGGTTTTCTCTGTTGTCGGTGTTCTTGTCTCTGTGTTTGAGCATCCATCCCTTCTCTTATCCTTCCAAGATCACAAGAAACAGCCGTGGCTTTCCAGGATCTGCCTGGAAATGCTCCAAAGCCCTTTGGTTCTTTCTATACCCAGCGCCAGGGCTGCTGTTCCAATTTCCCTGTGTTTCACCCGAGACTTTTGTTAGGTGAAATCCACCTCAGAGCTGCTTCCTTGCACTCATTCAGGAAAATGCTGTCCCAACAGAAGTGGTGCCATGTGGATTCGTGGCGCTGGAACAAACTGGTTGGACTGGTCGTGGTGGGAGTGGAGAGTCCTGTGGTGAACGTGGCGGGTTGTCCTCCTCGGCTCTTGCCTCCTGCAGGCACTGGGAGAGGTGATGCTGGCAAAGGAGAGTGTTTTGGGAGAATAACACTCACTTTGTAAAACTTACACCAGGTCTTTGTAAAACTTAGATGAAGTCTTTGCAAAACCTCTGCTCTCACCCCTTTCCCTGCGAGCGGCTGAGGACTCCAGGGTGGTCCTGGAGCTGGAACACCTGTGCTGCCTCCCTGGGCATAAGAAATGCCACCCTGTGCCCACCCTCGTGTCTCCCACCCCCGGATCTCCCACCCTCCGGTCTCTCACACTTCTTCCAATCTTCTCCCAATCCCAGGTCTCCTCTCACTCTTGGATCTCCTGCCCTTGGATTTCCCACCCTTGACTCTCCCACCCTCAGTGCCTCAGGCAGGATGTGTCTCTTGTCCTCAGGATGCAGTAGGAAGTGGTGGGAAAAAGGGGCAGAGGCTGCCTGGCCCTGAGGGGCCGGAACCTCCTGGATGGAAGACAGGGATGAGGGTGGCTCCCACTGCCACTTCAGGGTCCCCTCCCTCCCCCAAGCCCCGAGCAGCCCCTGAGCCAGAAGTTAACTTTCCTGTAATCTCTGTGCTCCCCCATTCCTGTGTTGCAACACAAGGAGAGGAAATCTGTGGCACAAGTCACAGCAAAAACAGTTTCGTTTTCTCTGAATTTCTCTGAAATTGTCTGTGAACCATGGAAACGCTGAGGATCTATCCTGGGTTTGGCCCCAGGGAGCTCTGGCTCTACTGCACCCAGCAGGGCCAGCTGGGGTGCTGTCCTGCAGAGGATACTCTGGGTCTGGGATGTTGCAGGTCTGGGATGCTCTGGATTTGGGCTGCTCCAGGCTTTGGCTGCTCTGGGTTTGGGTTACTCCAGATTTATGCTGCTCTGGATTTAAACTGCTCCTGATTTGGATGCTGCTGCCTTCAGGACTGGGCATGGCCATGCAGGAGCTGCCCAGCAAACCATGGTTCTGCCCAGGCTTGGCAAGAGAGGGGCAGGTTGATAATGTCAGCTCTGCTCAGGGAAAGCTCTGGGGATTTTGTGTTGACTTGGAAATAAAATCTGAGGCATCGATGCCATTCCAAGCCTGTTGTCTGCCAGAGGCCGATGGCTGGGCTCTCCTTCTCCATTTGGATGGCAAGTGAAGGGGGAATGGTTTCAGACTGACAGAGGAGAGGATTAGATTGGATATTAGGAAGAACCTCTTGTGAGGGTGGTGAGGCCCTGGCACAGGTTGCCCAGGGGCTTGGAGCAGCCTGGTCTAATGGAGAGTGTCCCTGCCCATAGCAGGGGAGTGGGACTGGGTGGTCCTTAAGGTCCCTTCCAGCCCAAGCCATTCCAGGCTTCTATTAAAAAATTCCTTCTCCAGCCTCTCACATCCTTAGGAAGCTGTGAGCCGTAGCAGGTGTTGGAGCAGCTCTCAGACCTCTTTCCATGCCAGGCCCTGCCATGTCTGGTGAGGGATCCAGCTGTGTCTGGTGAGGGATCCAGCTGTGTCTGGTGAGGGATCCAGCTGTGTTTGGTGAGGGATCCAGCTGTGGGATGAGGGATCCAGCTGTGTTTGGTGAGGGATCCAGCTGTGTCTGGTGAGGGATCCAGCCGTGTTTGGTGAGGCATCCAGCTGTGTTTGGTGAGGGATCCAGCCGTGTCTGCTGAGGGATCCAGCCATGCCGGGGGCGTCCTGCTGACACCACGTGCTCTGCTCAGAGGCTCCAGGCACAGCTCGGTTTTGCAGACAGCTCTGAGGGAGGAGCAGGGCAGGAAGCCAAGAGTCAGAAGTCAAAGGAGCCTTGTTGTCTGCAGCCCCCTGCAGTGGCAGGTGACCCGGCCAGGCTGCTCAGATCTGGGTTTCCCATAGCAGGAGGGGACTGTTTTACCTCTGTCTCCCACCAAAGCAGCAGAGCAGCCCTGGCACCCCCCAGAGTGGAGAGATCCCGGGGTTCATCGGCCTCATGGAGAACCAGAAGCCTTTCAGTACTCAAAGTGGCTTATAAAAAAAGATAGAGAGGGAATTTATGCTGGCAAACAGTGATAGGACAAGGGAGAGTGGTTTTAAACTAAAAGTAGGGATTTAGATTGGACATTGGGAAGAAATTCCTTCCTGTGAGGGTGGTGAGGACCTGCTAGAGCTGTGGCTGCCCCATCCCTGGATGTGTCCAAGGCCAGGTTGGATGGGGCTTGGAGCAACCTGGGAGAGGGGAAGGTGTCCCTGCCCATGGCAGGGGGAGAAACTGGGTGGTCTTTAACGTCCTTTCCAGCCCAAACCATCCCGGCATTCCATGATTCTTTCCTGTCTCCCTAGACAGCTCTGTGCCAAGAGGGTCTGTCCCAGCTGGGACAGAGCATCACTCTTCTGGCAGGTGACAGGGAGCTGAACTGCCGTCCCCTCTCCTCAGGCTCCTCTGGGGGGTGACACCCCCTCATCCAGGCCACCTAATGCCACTCCCATGGTTTTTGGGTGCCTTGTTCAGGCTCAGGCATTGCAGGTGACACAGGGAGAAGGGCAGCAGTCCCTGGCCATGCCTGTGGCACTGCTGGCCAGACCTGCCTGGCAGCTCCCCGAGCCTGGGGGCTGCCTGAGGGCCCCTCACAGGGGTTCATTACTCCCTCCTGGTCTCTTGACCATGCTCTATTTTGCCTGAAACTCTGCTGGTCCCTGGGAATTGTCCCTGGGAATCACAGTCCCTTTCCATGTCAGTCCCTCCCAGCTCAGATCCCACAGTGTCCTGGCCATGAGCTCGTGCAGAATGCCTCAGTTCATGACCCATCCCTTTTGGGTGGCACCAGGAGCCCTTCCCCTGGCCAGTGAGTGGGGTGGAACCCCTGGGTGCTCAGCCATGCCCTCCTTGTCCCACAGGTGACATGTGAAGGCAGCACCCAGCAGCAGAGATGCATTCCAGCCACCTCGAGGATCCCAAGGAAGCCATCCAGGTGAGCCAGACCCCCCAGTGCTCCCCAGACAGCTCCCAGTGCAACTCCAGGCACTGATGGGGATGGGTTGGATTTGCGGGTGCTGTCAGGTGCAATTAGGTTTATATTGGGATTGGAAGGGGATCCTTGATGGTTTGTTTGGGTTGGGGGATTAAAGGAAATAAGGATTGTGTGGGTTAAATCACACCTTGGCCTTTGCAAGACCCCACGTGGGGCAGGGAAGGAGCTCAGCCACAATACCTGGGTGCAAGAGTGTTGTTACACCCCGAATTTGGGGTCTCTTCACCCAACTTTGGGAGTCTAAACACATTCAACAAGCAAAGTTCAACACCAACAGTTAAACCCAAGTGTTTAATTCATCCCATGGATGAATCCATGCGTGACTGATAAAATCATCCGCACTCTTTAATCCTCTCAGCCCTCAGTGCTCCTTGCTTGGGGCAGCAGACCTGAGGGCAGCTGGAAAAGCTGGAAAACAGCACCCCAGTAAGGGACCCCTGGCTGTTGCCCTTGAGCTACAGCTGCTGGGAATCTTATTTAGATGCTGAAAAAAATATCCCAGGCTGGAAATTTAATACGGGTTTTTGCAGCCAGCCCAGGCTCGAGTAAAAATCTGCGCAGCCCTGGTCAGGGAATGTTCAGCATTTACTGGGAATGCTGTGTGGTGCTGAAACATGAATTGTTTGGTTGAAATTTGCAGAGGATTTTGTGGTGTTTTCCATGTGCCTTGCTAGGAAAAACAGCCTTGATTTAAAATAAGGTTGATTGAGACACACAGGCTCACCTGCTTTAGGAAAAACCCTCTCCACTGGTATGAAATTGTTAAATTCACCAAACTTGCTGTTTTCAACTGGTGGAAGAGGAAGTAAAGCTGCCAGAAGGCAAAATTCCCATGTTGTAGCTTCAGAACCCACTGAGTCTCTGAAGGCAGCAGCTAAACCCCAGTGTCCTTCCAAACCCTGTTGTGGGGGGCCTGACCCCTGAGGGTTTACCCAGCACAGCCAGCGAGGTCGATGACTTTGATTTGTGCTGGCGGGCCCCGTGTCACATGTCACATGCTGCTTGGGCTGACCTGCACGAGCTCAGGGGATGTGTTCCCTCCGCTGAGTTTCTCCTTTCACACCCGCTCTTAATCCTCGTGTTTCCCCCAAGAGAGCGTTTGGAGAGAGAGCGCTTCCTTTTCCCCCATCCCCTTAAGCCATTTGCCGTCTGCAGAGGAAGCACCACACGCTCTAAAGGCAACTACGGTTCTGAAACACCAGCTAAAATTGCATAAATTATTATTTTTTTAACAAAATAAGCCAGATGCCAGGATTGTGAGTCCCCAGCTTGACCAGTTCAGCCACTGCAAAGCATGAGGATGAGGCACAAGTCGCGTGGCGCTTCACTGTGGATGAGCTTTACTGGGTTTTGTGCTCTTTTATATTAAATCCTTCCTTATACTTTTGTTTTTATAATCCAAACCTGCACCTCCTGCCTTGCAGCTGATCAAGAAGCAACTGGTGAATGCCATCAAGGCCCTGCAGAAGCAGTATGTGAGCTCGGACGCTGTGGTGACCAGTGATGACAGCAATGCCAACACACTCTGCAGCGCCCTGGAAGCTGTGTTTGTGCACGGGCTGAAGGCAAAGCATATCAAGGCAGAGAGTGGGGGGAAAGGGAAGAAATCAGGGGGTCGGGGCCCCCTTCCCCAGCCTGTCTTTTGGGGCCTGCTGAAGGGCATCACGCATCGGTGAGTGGCTCTTGCTGCTGACGGATTTGCACACTCAGTTTTATCCCTTCTTTTGGTGCCATCAAATCACAGAATCACTGAATGAACTAGGTTGGAAAAGACCTTTGAGATCATCAAGTCCAACCTATGACCTAACACCTCCTCGTCAACTAAACCTTGGCACTGAGTGCCACATCCAGACTTTTTTTAAATACATCCAGGGACAGTGACTCCACCACCTCCCTGAGCAGATGATTCCAGTGCCCAATCACTCTTCCAGTGAAGAATTTTTTCCTGATGTCTAACCTAAACTTCCCCTAGTGCAGCTTAAGACTCTGTCCTCTTGTTCTGTAAGTGGTTGCCTGGGAGAAGAGGCTGACCCCCACCTGGCTACAAACACCTTTCAGGTGACTGTAGAGAGTGCTGAGGTCTCCCCTGAGCCTCCTTTTCTCCAGGCTAAACAGCCCCAGCTCCCTCAGCCGTTTTTCACAGGGCTTGTGTTCCAGGCCCTTCACCAGCCTTGTTGCCCTTCTCTGGACATGTTCGAGCATCTCAAGGTCCTTAAAATGAGGGGCACACAACTGGACACAGTACTCAAGGCACAGCCTCACCAGTACCGAGTACAGGGGAAGAGTGACTTCCCTGGTCCTGCTGGCCACACTATTCCTGATCCAGGCCAGGATGCCATTGGCCTTTGGGAAATGAGGAGGATGGCTCAGTGGACAGATGTCTCTCCCCCATCTGTGTGCTCAGTGCCCTCAGCTGCAGGCAGAGATGCTCTCCCAATGGTTTGGGAAGCTGCTCAGGGCCCTGGGAGATGAGGATAGCAGAGTGATGCCCCTGCACTGCCAAGAGGGGCTGGGCCCCCCACAGCCCCTCTCAGCGTGTGCCGGGGTGAGCTGATGTCCCCAAACAGTTGAGGAATGAAACTGAAGGCACACCCCTTTGTTACTCATTTCTGGATGCCAGATTTCTGGGCCCAGTGGAAGCCCAGTGACCGCACTGGTGTCCGGCAGCGGCCGCTTACGGGATGCACAGCACAGGGATCTGGGCACTCTCCTGAGCTGCGTCTGCTGGGACTGGTTGGCCTCGTCTCCCCACGTCCCAGCCAGCCTTTGAGGAGGTCTCTCCTGGGTGATCACTATTTACTGGGGTTTTTCTGAGCCACTCCCTAAGTCAAGTTCGCCCACAGTAAATAACAGCCCACACACAAATTGTTCTGAAAGCCTCATCCAGCTCCATCACCGAGTCTTGAATTATGAAAGAGCAGATGTAAATAACTCTTTCACATGCTATGGGGGATATTTTTGTGCCCTTTGAAGGTTTTTTCTTCTGTCTTGAGAGACAGATTAAAAAAGAAATCTTACAAAACCTTTGCTCTGGTTTTTGAGGTGTCTGCAGTGAGCTGGGAGCAGGGATGATCCCGGAGCATGGTGTCGCTGTTGGATTTTAGGGAAGAACAGTTGAATTCAGGAGTTTGGGATTACTTGAGCTCAACTCCAGCCAGGCTGTTTTTTGGGGGCTGCCACAGCAGTTTTCAGTGTGTTTTGGCTGCTTTTAAATTTGTAGTGAGGATTTAGACAGGTGGTTGTCACCAGGGAGGATCCAGCCAGCACAGACCCCACAAACACACAGGTACAGCAGGAATTCTCCCCTCTGCATCCTTGGGCCAGTGCAAGCCATGGGTGGGAGATGCCTCCAGTCAGAGAGAGGAGCACCCAGAGGCACAGCAGAGCTGCCTGCGGTCCTTACCAACCTATTTGGCTTTGGGGCATTCAGGAGCTATCTTGCTCCATGGCAAACCACATTTTCCATGAAGGAAAGAGATTTTCCACAGCCGGTTTCATCCCAGCTCCTGACCTCCCTGTAGCAGAGCAGGCTGGGCAGTGTCTGATGGAGTCTCTGCCCCTCCAGTGGACCAAAACAGAGCTGCTCACTCCTGTCCCATTCTTTTTCCTCCCCTTTCTCAGGAATATTGTCTCAGAGCTGGAACAACTGATGTTTATCAACACGGACGTGGGGCGCTGCCGTGCCTGGCTGCGGCTGGCGCTGAACGATGGCCTCATGGAGTGTTACCTGAAGCTGCTGCTGAGGGACCGGGCCCGGCTGCCCGAGTACTACCAAGCTCCAGCTCTGCTCCTGGATGCCGAGGAGTGCGAGTTTCTCCTCTGCTACTTGCAGGGTTTGTCGTCCTTAACCTTTGAGCTCTCCTATAAGTCAGCAGTTCTGAACGAGTGGACCATCACCCCACTGTCCCTGTCAGGGCTGTGTCCCGTGTCCGAGCTGCTGGAGCCCCTCACGTCCTCGGCCTCCGAGCCCCGCAGGAAAGCATCGCTGGGCTCCATCTCCCAGTCCTCGGGGTCAGACGAGATCGAGATCCAAGCCCCTGTCCTGCCCATCGGCAAAGCCAGCAGTAAGATCAAGCTCACATCGTCCTCGCTGAGCCTGAACACCACGAGCTCGTCCCAGCTCTCGTCCAGCCTGGGCTCCGACAGCCTCCCCACGGCGCCCTGCGCCCGCAGCCCCGAGCGCGGTGAGGAGCCGCTGTCCTGCGACTCCGACCTGGGCACGGCCACCGCCGAGGACCTGGACAGGTCCCTGCAAGAGTGAGTCCCTCCCCACATCTCCTCTCCAGAGGGAGCTTTAACCTTGTCTGGGCTCTCATTATTTTCTCTCTGTAGGCAGGAAGCCTTTCTCCCTGTTTTATTTTCGCAAGCTCTTTTTTCCCTCCTGGAAAGAGCTTTCGTTCTTTTCACGAACCGCTTGGCACGGCTTGTTGAGACCCTGCTGCCACTGCAGATGAGCTCATGGCCACTGAAATGTGTGTGTGTCCTCTTTACCAGGGCAGAAACATCGGAAAAAGGCTGCTCCCTGGTTTCAGGAATGTCATGTCTTGCTGGCGTACACTGGGGGATGCTCCAGGGCTTTCTACAGGGGGAAAGAAATGAATTTGGTCACAGGGAAGGGTTGTAATTTGCAGCTTCGGCAGATCATTCAGAGAGGGAGGTTGTTGGTTTGTCATCCTTGTGATTTATTCCTGCCAAGCATCCAGCACAAAGATTTCCAGGGTTATATAAGCTCTGAGTAATCTGTAAATATTTTGCCTGCCACCTTTAAAGTGTGACTCTGAGGGAGCCGAGCCTCGGGGTGATGCCTCTTCCCAGTCTTCAGGAAGAGTTAGAGCTGCAGACTGTGCTTCCCCATCTATAACAGCATCATTCCCTACTTCCAGGATTTTGCATCTTCCAATGATCCTGGAAGAACCTGCCTTGATTGGATTAAACTCGTGATGGAGACGCTCCTTTGAGTTTTAATCTTGGGCTGGTTTAATTCTGGGGCTGGCAGCAAAGTGGGACCACGGGAACAGCCGATCCTCTTGCCAGGCTCACTATTAATTGCTCATTAATGAAAACAGTTGGAATTTGGCACATGCTCCGAGGCTGGACTCGTGTCCAGGAGCTGTACATGGGGCAGTGGCTGTGGGAAGCACTCCCTCCATCCAGCAAATTAAACCCCATTAATGGGTGTAATTGGGAAATGCTCCCATCACAGGCAGGGTCCTGGTCCATGCCGTGAGGCTGGTGCTGCTCCGTGGGACACAAATCCCTCATTTTTCTGTTGGCATCACTTGGATTTTCCAGCCATACTGTGCTGCCAGCCCAGAGAGGCCAGCAGTGACACTGAACCCTTTCTCCATGGTTATAATTTACAATAACTGGGGGGTTTTTACAGGTTTTTGTTATTGAGCTGCCTTCAAACCGGTCACTTTTCCATTTCAAGGGTATTGTCCGAGTTCAACAAGGCCAGGCCGAGCCCAGAGGCCCCAGAGGGACGGCTGGTCCCCAGCGTGCTGGGCTGCTCCCCCCAGCCACCCGTGGGCCCCCCAGCATCGCCCACCCGCATGGCACCGACCCCTGGAATGCACCGGGAGCCTCCCCCCAGCACTGCCATCCCTGCTCGGATGGGTGACCCCCCACCCCCCGGCCGTGGGGATGGAGATGCTGGCAGCACGTCTGGAATTGCAGCCCCTCGGGATGGACTGGGCAGAGCAGAGAGCGGCGGCAGCGAGGGGAGCCAGGCAGTGCGCAGCCCCACAGCCCAGTACCTGCTCTCTCCCCTGCTGGGGTGTCCGGTAGGTGCCACAGCTCCTCCCTGTCCCATCTCCTTGGGTTTGTGCCCAATGGTAACGGGAAATAAAACTGGGCACAGCTCTAATAGACACTGCTTTTCTAGAATCAGGGCATCCCAGAATGTCTGGGGTTGGAAGGGACCTTAAAGCCCATCCAGTGCCACCCCCTGCCATGGGCAGGGACACCTTCCACTAGACCAGGTTGCTCCAAGCCCTGTCCAGCCTGGCCTTGATCACTTGCATGGATGGATTTCTCCAAACTCCCATCTTCTGTGCCGCTCCCACTTGATTGTCAGTAATGGTTCCCACCCCATGGAGCCATGGCCATGCAGCTGCTTCAGGAGAAGCTGGATCAAAGTCAGTATTCTCTGGTGAAACAGGCACCAAAGCCTCTGAAGCCCTGCCTGGCCTGTCAGTCATCCCTCTCCAGGAGTGGCTGCAGCAGGAAGTTTTGGGTTTGTTAGGGATATCTGGAGAGGGATGAGCTCTCGCACAAATCTGACCGTGGGCTATGTGCAAACAAACAGCTAGAGTCAAGGTTCTCGTGGGGACTTTTCTTCATTTATGGTCCACATAAGAGGAGGAAAAAGGGTTGACTGGACAGGAAATAAAGTAGTTTCCCAGTGGGAAAATCCTCCTGCAGCACATCTGTTCCCAGAGCAGGATGGCATTCGCGGGTGTTGGGCCTGAGCAGCAGCGGATTTCCCCTGCTGCCTCCGGAGCTGATCCACATCCACTGCTTTTAGGAAGCTCTTTGAACAGCCCTGTCCTCTGTCTGATTTGTTACTGACTGTTCCGTCCTGGTTCCCATCCTTCGCATGCTGGTGAGGGTAGGATACGCCTCACACCCCCCAGACCATTTCTCCTTTTGCTCTCTGCTCCTCTCAGTTCCCTCCCGCTTATCCCATTTCCGCTGCTTCCTCGTGGCCCCGAGCCAGTTTGACCTAATCTATGTATAACATACTGTGTCAACAGGAAATTCCCCCTGCTCTCCATGACTCATGGAGCAACCTGCGTTCCTGCCCCAGGAGTAATCCGGCTCACCCGTGATCCTCCCCACAGGGTGGTGACAGCTCTTCTGCTGTCACTTAGGTTGTTATTCAAAATAAAAGGCTCTTGGAAGGCTAGGAAGGGGAGTTGAGAGCATGTTCCTGTTGGGATGCAGCCATGGAAGGGTCTAGGAATTCTGCTCCCTTGTGCCAGGGCACTGAGCCTGGGTTGTTACTCCTCCTGGTGTTTGCTCAGGGACCGTGTCCCAGAACCTTGCTCCTTTCAGGAGGAATTTCTTCACTGAAAGGGTGGCCAGGCATTGGAAGGGGCTGCCCAGGGAGTTTCAGAGTCTTCACCCCAGAGGTGTCCAAGAACGCCTAGATGTGGCACTCAGTGCCCTGGTCTGGGTGACAAGGTGGGGATCAGCCACACATTGGGACTTAAAGGGCTTTTCTCCCTTAATTATTCTGTGATTCTTGTAGCCAGAAAAGCTCCTGGAGAAGCTACAGCCACATTTTCTTCTCCCCAGGGGTCTCATCCCCTCCTGGCACATGCAGACAGGGCCTTCCACCTTCTCTGCCTTATTTTTCCCCTGCACAGCCCAGGCCCCTGTAGCATCCTCTTGTGAGCCTTATGTCTCTATTTCACCCTGGACATCTTCTCTGTGCGTCTCCCCATCTCTCTTCTTCCTGGTGCTGCTGCTCCAGACAGGCTCATGCCCTTCCATGGCAGGGCTGGAATTTCACCCCCAGAGGAGCACTCCATGGACCAAAGTCTGTTGTCACTGCAGGGAGTGTGCTCTCCTCCCACAGTGATTTTAGGGGGAGAGAACTGATTCATTTGGGGCTTTATAATCCCACCAGAATATGATCCCAGTATTTTCCAGCTGTTGACACAGTCCCACAGATCATTCTCTGGTGGGAGGGAGCAGGGGAGCCATCCACCTGCCAATGGCCAGCAGAAAATCAGAAAGTCATGGAATGGTTTGGGGAGGAAGGGACCTTAAAGCTCATCTTGTTCCCGACCTCCTGCCATGAGCAGGGGCAGCTTCCACTAAATCCCACACATCAGTGCTGGGATTTGGGCTGTGCAGGAGCAGCCCCCACAGAGGAGTTGATGTGATCGTGTGTGTTTGAGGGGCACAGGTTGTTTGATGAGCTTAATAATTCACATATTTCATTTTTTAACAGAAAAGGAAGAGCTGGATCTCTGAAGATGACTTCTACAGACCTTCCCCCGGAGAGAGCAGCGGGAGCACAGCCGACACCAACGGCTTCGGGCCAGAGGGGGACAGTGAGGGGCCAATCCCGGGGCTCATCAGTGCTCTGGACTTGGAGAGGCTCTCAGTGCCTTCCTCGGACACTGGCAAGCCCAAGATGTCCCCGGAACGGGAGCAGAAGGGCTTCAGTGTGGTGCACCGCAGGCAGATGGGTACGTGCCCCCTCCTGCTTCCCTCGTGCTCGGGGGCTGTTCGGGAAGAGCTGTTGGGAGCTGATGGCAGCACTGCGAACTACAGAAGGCAGTGGAGCAGCTTCTGAAGGCATTGCTGAGCCCAAGGAGGCTCTGGTGGGAAGCATTTTAGGGGGAGAGGGTCTGTCCACCCTGTGGGACACCTTTCCTTTATCCCACTTGTTCCCAGCCTCAAAACCCAAATGCAGGGGGGCAGTGGTGGAGCCCAAGGTCCTGTCAGCTCCTGCCACATTCCACCATCCACCAGCACCAGCTCTCACCCCTGCCGTGCCTCTGGGTGCTTGCTTTGAGCCCTCTTTGGCTTTTCTCTCCCCACTGGCTTCCCCTTCCTCACTCACAGTGAGACATCTTTTGCTGCAGGTCTTTCCAACCCGTTCCGTGGGCTGCTGAAGCTGGGCAGCCTGGAGCGGCGAGGAGCCATGGGGATATGGAAGGAGTTCTCCTGCGAGCTGTCCCCGCTGGAGCTGCGACTCTTCCTGGACCACGAGGACCGGATCTGTGTGGAGAGCTACTCCCTGCTGCGCTGCGAGTCCCTGGCGCTGACCCACTCCGACGGCCGCTTCGAGCTGGTTTTCCTGGGGAAAAAGCTCTTCCTCCGAGCCCCTTCCCGGGACGAGGCCGAGGACTGGCTGGACAGGATCCGCGAGGCGCTGCGCAAGTGCCGGCCGCAGCTGGAGGAGGAGGACTGGGAGACTCTGGAGTATGCCGAGGATGGAGGCGAAGCCCAGTCCATCCAGGGCAATTCCAGTGCTCTCCAGTACAGTGATGTGCCTGGGAACAGCTTGGACTGGACTGCAGCTCCAGAACCAGAGCTGGATGCGATCAAAGAGACTGTTCTGTACATGGACGTGGACAAAACCTGGGTCCCTTTTGTTTTTTCCCTGTCTCTAGAAACTCTAAAGTGCTTTAAAATCAGGAACAATGACAAAATTTTAAGCAACAGTTACGGCATAGAGACCATCCAGGACATCCTTCCAGACACCAGCCTGGGGGGACCCTCCTTCTTCAAGGTGATCACTTCCAAGGCCGTGCTGAAGCTGCAGGCTGAGAATGCAGAGGAGGCAGCCTCGTGGCGGGAGCTGGTCCGAGAGGTGCTCATGTCCTACCTGGAGAGCGCCGAGGAGGCGCTGACCCTGGGGGGCAGCTTGGATGGGCACTCCCAGGTGGTCCTGAAGAACATCGTGAAGGAAAATGGCTTCCTGTTGCAGTACCTGGTGGCCATCCCCATGGAGAAGGGCCTGGACTCGCAGAGCTTCATCTGTGCAGGTACAGAACCATGGAATGGTTTGGGTTGGAAGGGACCTTAAATCCCATCCAGTGCCACCCCTGCCATGGGCAGGGACACCTCCCACTGTCCCAGGCTGCTCCAAGCCCTGTCCAATGTGGCCTTGGACACTTCCAGGGATCCAGGGGCAGCCAGAGCTTCTCTGCTTTCCCAGGAATCCCAGCAGCACAAGATCCTCTTGGTGAGGCTTCATGTCCCCAGTCAGGGGCACCTTTGGTGTCCTGTGGGCACAGGGTGATCCCCCCATGTTGAGTCCCCTCCCACCCCAGCCCAGTCTAACTGGGGTAGTACTGGGCTCCCATTTAAGATGCTTTTGGTACAGACAGAGAGGAACTGGGATTGAAGCAACTTTAGGTGGACCAGGAAGCTCAGGATTCTCTTCTGGGCATTTTGAGGCCCCAGCCTGTGGGGAAAGTGCAATCTGGAGCAGTTTTTCCGGTAAGGCAGCACGAGAGCAGGGATTGCCATGGGTGTGACGGGCTGATTTTGCAAAACAATCATTTACCCTTCCCCTGACGCCTCTCGGCACACGGGGAGATGCTGGTGGCACCTTCACTGACCTCTACAGGAGCTGTAATTTGCTCTTTACCTTGCTACGTTAATTAAATTTCAGATTTCTCTCCTGCTTCAATTATATTTCTTGTACCCTCCAGCAGGTTGGGTTTTTTTCTTTTAATCTCTCTCCTTTTTTTATATATATATAGGGTTTTTTCTGGTCTATTTGGTCTCTGCTTTCCCTTCCAGGCTCTGTCCTGCATCTTCCACCTTCTCACAGCTGAAAGCAACAAGCCAAATAGAAAAATTCCCGGTTTTTCTTTGTAGGTTTTCTTGAGGGATGTCCCTGCCCTGCTTTTACTCCCCCTCCCAGCCTGACACCTGATGTTCTCTTCCATCTCAGGGTAATGAGAAATAAAACCTGAGTTTTATTATTAATTCAGAAAGCAACTCGTGATCTCCATGAATATCTTGGGGGGATGAGCTCCAGCTATTCCAGAGTGCAATGGATGGGGTAGTAAAGCCAAGCTGGGTTCCCCACTGCTGTAATTAAAGGTTTTTTGGGTTAATCCATCCTGACCTCACCCCTTGCAGACGAGGTTTTGGTACCCTGCGACAGCAGGGGCAAAGAAAAGGGCTGAGTGAAGGCAAAATAGGGCAGAGCTAGGGGTGGAGGTGATGGGGCAGCAGGTAGGATTTACATTCTTCCCTAAACCACTGGGATATTGCCAGAATGCACTTCTCCTAGAATAAAACCCCAAACAATTGAACCACTTGATGGATAAAAGTGGGTTCAGGGATAGTTCAGCCTCCTTCTTATGGAGAAAAAGTGAAGCAGCAACTGTTGAACCATCATAGTCTTAAATCCATGAGGAAGGAGCAGGGGGCCTCACACTGATCGTCCTGCAGGTGCTTCAGCTCATCTTCCACCCTTCCCAAAACTTTCTTGTTCAATTCCGTGCTCTCAAAAGTCTCTCCCCCGTGGCAGCAGTGGTGGGCCCAGGCTGTGGGGCAGCACAGTCCCCTCTCACTCCCTGCTCCCGCAGGCTGCTCCAGGCAGATCGGCTTCTCCTTCGCCAGGCCCAAGCTCTGCGCTTTCTCCGGCCTCTACTACTGCGACAGCTGCCACCACGACGAGGAGACCGTGATCCCCTCCCGCCTCATCCACAACTGGGATCTGACCAAACGAGGGGTGAGTCCCAGGCTGGCTCCACACAGGGAGCAGGGAAATGCCCCAGCATCCACTTCCTGAAGGTCCATCTGGGCATTCCCTGGGCTGGAGGTGCCCACTCTGAACCTCCCTCCAAGCTCCTGGGGCTTGCTCTGAGGGGCTCCTCAGCCAATGCCCACCTGTCCCCTCTCTCTGTGCCCCAGGTGTGCAAGCAGGCCCTGAAGTTCCTCACGCAGATCCGAAACCAGCCACTGATCGACCTGAAGCTGGTCAACGAGAGCCTCTACGAGCACGTGGAGAGGATGGGGCGGATCCTGCGCAGCCGGGAGCAGCTGAAGCTGCTGGGGGATTATCTCATCATGTGCCGCAGTGGCGCCCTGAAGGAGCTCAGCAAGCGGTGGGTCCCTCCCGGGGGGACATTGCCTTCTCTTGGCAGCCTGGTGGTCTCCTGCTCCCCCTCCTCACCCACCATGGGAGCAGAGAGCGGTGCTGCCAAGGCTCAGGCTGGCTTTTCCCTCTGTATCTTCTGCTCTGAGGAGTTATCTGTCTGTTGGCTGGGTCAGCACAATGCGCTGTGACTCAGGAAACACCTTCCTGGCCGAGGAGCTTCTGGCTGGGCAGGAAACACCTGGGAAAATAGATGAGATATTTATTTTCTTTTTTTCCCCCCTTTGAAATGCTCTCACACGATTTCCAGTGGCAGGATTTGGGATGTGAAAATGGGCTCTGCAGTGTTTCACTTCAAGAGGCTGCGTCATGCAGGCTCCTCCTTGCTCCAAAGCTGTTGGGGGTGTGGTGAAAACCATCTACCATCTTCCTCTCTGTGCTTCTTTGCAGGCTTGATCACAGACATTACCTCCTGGAGTGTCCCCACAAATACAGCGTGGCTGATCTGAGGCAGGTGAGAACTGTGCATGGTCACAAAATCACAGAATGGTTTGGGTTGGAAGGGACCTTAAAGACCACCCACTCCCACCCCCTGCCATCCAGTTCCACCTCTCACTAGACCAGGTTGCTCCAAGCCCCCTGGCCTGGTTGTAGGGCTTTCCCTGGTGAAAACCCTGGTGTCTGTAGGGACACCACATGCTGCTCCTTCAGCAGGAGGTTCCCAGCAGTTGGGTTTTTCAGTGATTCCCAAGCCAGGAATCCGGGCAGGTTGTGGGTGCTGTTCTCAGCCGTTGTGGTCCCACTGCAACCTGGGTGTGTGGGGTGGGGGTGTTTTGGAGGCCAGCCTTGCCTTCAGGTGGCAGCCCAAAGCACGGGTGTCACCCAGCAAACCCCGCCAGGGCCGGGCTCCAGGAGCGCTGACCCCTGTGTCCCCCAGATCGCCGACGGCGTCTTCGAGACCTTCCTGCAGTCACTGCTGCAGTTCGCGTCCCACCACGTCTACAGCTGTGACCTGTGCACCCAGCGGGGCTTCATCTGCCAGATCTGCAACAGCAGCGACATCATCTTCCCCTTCGAGTTCGACACTACCACCAGGTGAGTGAGCTACCTCTGTCCCGTCCTACTGCAGCCAGGACACTCAGGGGCACAGCCAGGACACCCAAGGGCACAGCCTGGCTTCTCCCAGGAGCCCTGACCAGCCCCTGCGTCCTGCTCAGGTTCTGCGATTCCAAGGCACGTGGGGGATTGGAAATGGCTCTGAGGTGGTTGTGCCTCCTCATGGTGCCCAGGAGCTTGTGGTTCCCATGTCCTCAACCATGAGGACCATATTGTGATGCCCATGTCCTCTCGTGCCTGTGTCCTTGTGCAAGTCACATCCTCGTGGTGCCCATGTCCTTACAGGAGTCACATTCTTGCAGTGCCCATGTCCTCATGGTGCCAATGTCCTCATGGGATTCACATCCTTGTTGTGCCCATGTCCTTGTGGGAGCCACGTCCTCATAGTTCCCCCATCCTTGTGGGACTCATTCTCACAGTGCCCACCTCCTCGTGCCCATGTCCTCATGGGACCCATCAGCCCCAGAATGCTCCAAACCAAAGCTGTGCTGTTTGGGGCAGGAGAAGACTGTCCTCCCAGAGCCAAGATGTCACCAAGAGAGGTGGCTTTGCAGACTGAAGATGCAGAGCCACCGGCACCTCACTGTCAAAGGCCTCACTGGGTGCTGGGTGCCAGGGCAGCCAAAGGGCTGGAGGGAGGAGGAGGAAGAGGAGGAGGAGGAGGAGGAAGGTGCTGCATGTCCCTGTCTCGCTCACCTGGCCAGTGCCTCTCCCAATCAGGGTCAGTCTGACGCCTTGCAGGGGCTGCAGGAGGGAAGGGGAAGCAGCAGTGGGATTGTCCTTCATCCCTCTACAGCAATGGAGGGAAGGAAGGACACACAGACATTGATTTCATAGAATCCCAGAATAGTTTGGGTTGGAAGGAGCTTAACAACCATCCAGTGCCACCCCCTGCCATGGGCAGGGACACCTTCCACTATCCCAGGCTGCTCCAGCCCCGTCCAGCCTGGCCTTGGACACTTCCAGGGATCCAGGGCCAGCCACAGCTACTCTGGGAGCAGAGATGGATGTTGGACAGCACTGTGGGACGTGCTGGGAGAGGCTGAGGATATTCCTGGCAGGAGAGGGGTGATGCTGGCTCTCACTGGGGTTTTCCCCTCCCCACAGAGCTCCCATCCCTCACAGGCAGGACCTGTCCTGCAGTGCGGTCAGCTGTGGGTTGGGATGCAGCAGCTGGATGGAAGTTGGAATCAGGATGAGGATGGTGCTAGAGGGGAGCTCTATCCCCACCACCATCAGGGTTTGCTACAGAAGTCAAACCCTTCCAGCCCAGGAGCCTGCTCCATTGTAGGTGGAGATATCCACATCTCCATGGTTATGTCACAGAATCATGGAGTCATTCAGATTGGAAAGGCTCTGTAAGATTGAGTCCCACCATTCCCCCAGCACTGCCAAGGCCACTGCCAACCCATGTCCCCCAGTGCCACATCCACAGGGTTTTTAAATCCCTGCAGGGATGGTGACTCCACCACTGCCCTGGGCAGCCTGTGCCAGAGTTGGACAACTCTTTCAGTGAAGAAATTTTCCATAATACCCAACCTAAACCTTCCCTGGGGCAACTTGAGGCCATTTCCTCTTGTGCTGTCTTATCCTATTTGGCATTGAGCACAATCCTGGCAGAGAGATTTCACAGACTGATGGGCTGCATGGCCTCACTTTGCCTGGCAATCCCTAAAAGTGAGCAGCAACACCCAGAACCTGCAGAAAATACCGAGGAGCCCGGGATCCGTGGGTGCTCCATGTGTTTCAGGGCTGTGAGTATTTCCGTGGAGGAGGAGCAGTGCTGCTCGCTCCCCTCCCTGCCACGGAGACAGCACTGAGCTCACTATCGAGGACAACAACATCCCCAGGGGACCAATTTTCCCTGGAAAAAGAGCAGCCGGGCTCTGGAAAGTGCTGGCACGCAGGGCTGAGCTGGCTGGCAGCCGGCCGGAGGTCTCGTGTCCCGTGGAACCGAGCTCTGAAGTTTGTTGACGTCTTTCTTTTGCACCCTGACGGAGGAGGTTGTGCAGCAGGAAAGCAGCTCAGCCGACATCCTCGCGGAGTTAAACTCAGCTTCCTGCCCCTCTGCCCGCCCCGGGGCCGCCGGGTCGCAGCGGCACTCACTGCAGGATGTGTCTGCAGAGCCTCAAACAATGACTCCGCCAGCACAGGACCCTCCTGCTCCGGCAGCTCGGGGGGGAGGTGGAGGCAGGAGATGCCACCTCTCACTCGGCACCACACCGGGTAAAACCCGGCTTCCCAAATCCCCCCGTGCCTGGGGAGCAGCCGCGCCACTGCTGATCTGGAGAGGCCACGTGGAAGTGTATTCCAGTGGGGAAATGCCTATTTCCCATCCCAAATCCCGCCTGTCCATGCATGAGCCTTTCCCTGTCCTGAGTCCCTCAGGGTCTGCAGCTCCTGTCCAGAGCAGGATTTGACCCCAGCTGAGACATCATGGTCCCTTTCCTGGCACTGCTGGGTGTTTCTCTGCCCCCTCCCACTCATCCTTTGGGGCATTAAGGTGTTTGGTGCTGTTCACACATGGATTGTGCACCAGGTATTTGCACACGGAAGGTAAATCTGCCTGCCCCGCTGGCATGTGGCTGAGCCACATTTTGGTGTCACTGAGGAGATGGGGATCACAACCCAAAAATTGACCTCAGCCCTTGTAGTGGGGACGTTTCTGCTGTTGACTCAGCAGTGAAACCCCTGCCCGAGCGGGGGTCCCCCAGAGGGTGTCACATTCCTGCTGCTGCTGAGCCACATCAGGGAGCCCTGACACCTCCACGGAGCCACCTGCTCAAGGGCAGCCCCCTCCTGGCTGCCTGTCCCTTCCCTGCAGCTCCACTGTCCCCACAGTGTCCCTGCCACATGCTGTCCTGCTATCAGGGTGGGGGTCTCCCACCCCAGCCATGACAAGCAGAGGATCCCCAAGTGCGATGCGTGGCAGGGGTTGGTGTTGAGGGATCAATGTCAGGGGTTGGTGTCACGAGATTGGTGCCAACGGGTCACTGTCACAAGGGTCGATGTCCAGGGTTTGGTGTCACAGGGTTGCTGTCTCAGGGTCGGTGTCACAGGTTTGTTGTCACACCCTCGAGGCTCTGCTCGGTGCTGGGAGCGCAGGGCACAAACCTCAGCTCAAACCTCACACCCGTCTCTCTCGCACACATTGGCAGCTGCCGGCAGCACCCACCGCGCTCCTTCCGGCCGAGCCGCCGCGCTCGGAGTGCTCAGGATGCTGGGCTGGATGTTCTGCTCGAGCAGCTGCTGCTCCTCCTGAGCTTGAGCCGGAGCCGGGGCTGGGGCTCTGCTCAGCGAGTGCTCAGAGCAAATCCTCCCCTGGTTCCATGGGGGAAGTTTGCTCTTTGCTCTGATGTTACCAACACAGTGGGTTTGGTTTTTTCGGTCTTTTCCCAGGTGCAGTGAATGCAAAACCGTCTTCCACCGGGACTGCCACGCCCGGGCCCCGTCGTGCCCGCGCTGCGAGCGGCGGCAGCGGTACCAGCGGCGGCTGGAGGCCAGCATAGAGCCCAGCCTGTAGCCTGGCACTGACCTGGACACTGCCCTCGGGATGGCGATGGTGGGAGGGGCAGAGCAAAGCCCCCCTGCCCGGTAGCCCATCCTGCGCCTGGCCCTGCCCTGGGGACAGGGACAATGTGGGGTGGGTGCTTCTGCCCTGCCGAGGGACCCTCTGCCTACCCAGGGCCGAACAAAGGGGTGGAAAGATCCATCCCCCCTCACACTAACCGGGTGCTGTTCCCTATCACCCTCCTGGTGCCAATGTCCCCTCCCTGTGGAACCCAGCGGCTCTCCAGGGTGTCAGCCCAGATTTCCAATCAAGGGTGTGGAGAACTGACGTTGATCAAAGCTCTAGTTTTTTAGGATGTTCGATACTGAAAACTGGTATTTTTTTACATGGCGGTTTTGCACAACTGGGCTGCTCTGGGTGATGGAGCCGCGCAGGGAGGGGACAAAGTGACACTTGTGCCTTTAGGGACCTGCGCGCCCCGGGTGGACTGCGGGTGACCCGAGCATCTCCTGTTCAGAGAGCCCACCCAGCGCCGTGGCCTCCAGGAAGAGTCAGGGAGAGCTGGGCCACTCCTCCCCACCTGCTGCTGCTCATCCTCGGGAGAAATTTTATTTTCCTTTAACCCCTCCCCACGCAAAAATAATTAAAGTTTATTTAACAACAAGTGAAGCAATTTTTGGGTTTACTGCTCCACAGTGAGACCAAATCACAGGTTGAATCTGACAAGGTGTATCTGTGGGAAGAGGGTTGGGAATGGGGAAGTTGCCTGTCCCTTGTCTGTCTTCCATCCTCCCTGCCTGTCTTCCATCCTCCAGGGTTGTGCTTGGGCAAGTGCTTGGGGGACCCTTCCCATTTTCCCTGCACCCTTTTCCTTCCCATCTGCTACCCACCAGTGTCAGGCTCTCCATTGTTCCGGTGCCGGGAGGATTTGGGGTGTGCCCACCAACACAGTGGAACTCCCTGGGGTGCGTGGGGACGAAAACCAGGGCAGGGCAGCTCCCACGGGGCCCCCCTAATGGGGTCCCCATCCCACTGCCCAGGGAGGCCGTGCCAGATCCGGCAGCAGCGCAGATCCCGGCTGAGCCGCGGGGCTGGGCCCTTCCTGCGGCAGGAACCTCCCGAGGAGCCGCTTCCTCGTCGGGCGGCAGCAGGTCCCGTCCGCACCGGCCCTTCCCGCCCGCCGACGGCAGGAAGCTCGCCCCGGCACGGCGCTGCAGCGGGGCCGGGCACCCACCCGCCGAGCCCGGCCCCGTCCCTCGTCGAGGCGGCGGCGGAAACTCGGCGGGCGAGTCGGGACCAGCCCGGCGCGGGC
>VZRL01000899.1:887919-915432 GCA_013397895.1 Origma solitaria | reverse complement strand
GCAAACGTTGTTCACGGAATCCAGGGTGGAAGTTAATGCAGCTCCTAATGACTTCCTCTCCCTATCCCTCACTTTAAATGTTCCATTTAAATGGAACGTTCCATTTCAGTGGAACAGCCAGCAACCGGATTCTAACTGGGCTGCCTGTGGGTCCCATCAGACGTGGTCAGGTCTACAATGTAACCTCAACTGCTCATTTGTTACTGCTCTCCTGGGTGCCCGGGGAAGGACGTCCTTCGCCAGGCAAGGCGGGCATGGCACAGGGCAGCGGTTTCGGAGGCAAGCTTCATCCACTCTGCAAGAGACATTACACAAGGTGTAAGCATCTCTTTGGTTGGACAGGCACCCAGAGCCTTCCCAGTAACAGAGACTTAATCAAGAGATGTTGTAGAAGCAGAAGGAAATTCCCTGCAGAACACAGAAACAGCCTTATCAACCCCTTTGAACTGAAGATCAAAGAACCAATTCCCACCCATAGAAGGTGGTGGAGCGGTGCGGCACGGCAGTGTTTACTATAGATGGCTTAGATTTCAGAGTACCAAAAAGTGACAAAACATATAAACAAGATATGTATAAGTGTATGCTACATTTTCAACATAAATGTGTATTTTTCTGAGTGGAGATTTCATACACCAGGGCTTTAGGGAGTCCTTCAATCACTGGATGTTTTCCAGCACATCCTAAAAATTTCCACTTGAAGTCAATTAAAAAAAAAAAAATCCATGTGTTATTGAAATTCCACACGAATCTCAAAAAGCGGTTTCAACAGTAATTGTTTTTTGTTTTTAAATAGGTCCTAGTTTTGCATTGTGCTGCCTGTCATGGTGAAGCATCCTTTGTCAACACTTAGTTGTCTGGGAAGGAAAAGAAAAAACGCCTGGCGTATAATGGCCTGTTGAACTATCATGGGATGTTAGGTAAATGACCGAATTAGCATCCTGCTACAGAAATAGCTCTCAACCATGTAACTCATAGCTGCGTTTATGAAAATAGCCCAGCTACACTGCACGGGTGCAGTGGGAGGCCACTCGTGGCAGGCACGGGAGGTTCTCACATGGTAGTGCCGCATCTCGGTGACGGACGCCCGCAGACAGATCCCGTGCCGAACGGCAGACTCGGGATCTCGCTCTCCCCGAGTACCCTCAGAATCGCTCACTACCAAGTAAAATGCCAGAACTCGCATGAGAAATAAAACCACAATGTGTTCTAGTCCTTCGGTGGGCCCGGAGGCCAGTAACATCACAGGAGGGGAGGTAAGCAACTCCAGTGCTCTATTTGAGAAGCACAATAAGTAACTACCATTGCGACGTATGGCTCATAAATACCAGAGTATCAGAGTTTGGATGTGCTTTCAAACCCACCGTGCCTGGCTTTGCGTCAGTCAGCGTGGCAGCCGTTGGGTTAATTGACGAGCTTACTCCAGCTCCATTTATACAGGATGAAGCATGAGCATGGTCCTGACTGACAAATCCAGGTAGGACGGGCAGTGGCTAAGCAGAGTAGAGGAAAACACAACTCCAGCGTAAGAGATAGAGCAACAGGAAGTCACAAGACCAGCCGGTCACCGTTCTCGAAGCAGCCGCAGACAACGACTTGTGATGTTCACAGCTCACGCAAAACCCCGGGGCGGGTGGTTCTGGATGCAGGCTCCTTCCGTGCTGCAGACCGGCAGCCGCCGTGTGCCCAGACCCGGGAAACCCTTGCCCCTGGCATCACGCCTGCTCAATGAGCATCACCCACTGCTGTGCTCTGAGTAGGTATGACAGGATCAAATCTAGCCTCAGATCTGCTGTGATGGGGCTAAATTAAATATCAGCAGATATGGTTCTGACAGCACTTGTAAGCCCAGAACTCCTCTCCCCACGTGCCCACCTGCAATCTACATGTAGCCGGAGAACAGGTTTCCCTGCTTGACAAGGCACAATACATCACAGTGAGTGATGGCCTCATCCATGAAATCCCATCCTCTCTCTATGAAGAAAATTGAAAATCCAGACTTTGCAAATCCGAGGTTTTCTGGGCACAGGACGAGACTATCCATGGCTTCCCAGAGAATTTTGTATGAGGATCGTCGGAATCTAAAGCTGTTTGGGGGCTGCGGTGAGCCGAGCCAGCTGGACGGTGCTCCTTGGGAAACATCTGCTGGAGGTGGACCGAGGGAACAGAACGTGCCTTGACCTTCCTCTCCTCATTCTCCTCTGCCCTGTCCCATCTGCACGGCAGGGAGGGCGGCTGCTGTGGCCCATGTCCAGGGGAATTCCAGCGCTGGGAGGCTCCCTGGCCCCTCTCGACCACTGGACCGAGGACATCTGCCCTGCGTGAGGCAGGGAGGCTCTGTCAGCACACAGATGTTTGGACTTTTACTTCTTAAAATCTCCAGGCCTTCCGAGTATTTGACATAGGGCTATTGACATCACCCGAACAGACTGTGCAGAGAACTTCCAAACACTCCCATCTCCCTGCTAGACTGAGACCAAGATGAGCAAGACAATGATGAGTTCTTTTAAAAGAAGCTCAAATTGCACTTTACCAAAATAAAGATACACGGGGAGGTTCTCCTAAGGGGTGATGTGAGAGGTCCTGGTTTTGCTTAATGAGTTTAATGAGCCTACCCATGTCATCGGACCTAAATGGCACATGGCTCACGGTATGTAGGGAAAGTCAGTACCGCACCGAGAGCATAACGCAATTAATCTGCATCCTCTCCTAGTCTCACAGAGATGAGCTCCTACTCCTTTGCTTTCAGTCATTAAAACAAAGCACATCTGTCAGCGAACTGAACAGACTGCATCAAAACAAATCCTTGCTAACTCCATTTACCGGATCCTTTGTCTTCTCTGGGATGGACTCCACACCTGCCTCCCTGCAGTATGACAGGGAAGGCCAGAAATTGCCACAGCCCATTCACATCCTAGTTCAGAATTCTCAGCCTTCATCCCAGCCTTTAGAGTTGAACCTCCAGCATGGCTTAACTGGTTCCCCGTTTACCGCAACCAACAACATTTTACCTTGATGAATGAGCTCAGCTGCACATCTTCCTTTCCCTCATTAGTTCACAGATCAGTTCCTTCCTTCCTTCCTTCCTTCCACACCATTCTTTCCTTCCTCCCTTCCTTCCTTCCTTCCTTCCTCTCATAGCACCACACCTCCCTCCAGCTAGCTAGACTCGGTAGCCTATTTCAGGACACAGGCTGCCTGCTTAGATATGCTTGCGGCATGGCTCATTATCCCTTTTGAGAGACTGTAGAAATTCTCCAATCCTCTGCAAACTGGGAATTAAAATGCTGTTATTACCACGCTCGGTGCTAGGACTGGTTCGAGGACTGCTAACAGCAGCTGCAGTCCCTGTATTTATCTCAGAAGCTTTGAAATCAGGACTCAGCTGCATCTTCCCATTTAGTTTTTAGCAATGAAAATATTGTGATATTAAGAAATCCATAAATCAGAAGTTGTGCTGCGGTGTGAAATAGAACATCCATTCAGGAGAGAATTATATCTCCTTATGTCTCCTGTCCCCAGATCTATGTGACTGTAGGAACAGCACATTTACTTTCCGGTTGGCCTTATTGCTTTCTCCAGCGTCTTTAAAGCAGTGGTAATACGATAAGCTTTTCTCATTGACAGGTTCTTTCTATTAGCCGTACAAGCATCTCAAACAATTATGGATACCATGGGCAACGGGTGAACGGAACGAAAAAGAGCCTTCCGGCCTCACGAGCGAGGCCATTAAACCAGAGGAAGCAATATCACAAATCTCAGGTGACCGGCCCTCGGGTGAAAACACTGGGGGCTTCCCAGAAGTACTTCAGGAGCACCCAACGTGCTGCACGAGCAGAAAGATAATTACCCATAGATAGAAAAAAGAGCCTTGTATCACCACAGCGTGTTGGACAATTTGCAAAACATGACCAAAAACCCCCTTTAATTACTAAAACAAACTAACTGAAATAAATAATTTAACCTGTTATGACCGGTCCAGAGCATTTTCCTGTGGCTACCAGATGAGTCCACTTTCAGTAAGAACCAGCCTTAATCGTAACCCGGGAGCAAAGCAGCATTGCACAAAACAACTGGAACAGAGCGGAGACCGAATAAATCCTCAGATTACACTTCTCCCCAGAGGGATTCAAATTATACAGTGCCTGACTTTGGCAAATGAGCTGCACCATTCAACACAGAACATGCTTTTACCAGCACTTCCCTCACCCCAAATGTTAATTTATGAAATAATAAATCTGCCCATCCATAAACAGCGTTATTCCTTTAGGTATTACAAGTCATGCCAAATTATGCAGCGCCAGTCACGTATGTACCAGATTGCCACAGCCGGGCAGAAGGCAACAGCCGCTCCCGCACGAGAGCGAGAGCCAAAGACGCGGGCTCCAGCCCCTCTCCTCGCCGATGACCTGGGAATCCCTTCGGCTGTGCAAGCCTCCGTGAATGCTGGGACCCTCGGCTGCCGCTCATGCCTGCGGCTCTCCCCCTCCCAGCTGCTTCCAGGCTGTATCCTGGGACAGTTTGGCACGGCTCCATCCCTTCTGGCTGCTGTTCCCACGGTACCTGTCCCTGGGATGTGTGCGCTCCCTGGATGGAAGGATGAGAAGATTGTTGTTTACGTCCTGTCTGGGTACTTCAGAAGAAAATGAGATCTAAACTGCACATCCCACCCGCAGTAATGAGAACTCCTACCCAGGACTCGTGGGGTGGCTCCGGAAGCATTCCCAGAAGGTCCCGCCAGCTTTGGAGTATTTTTCAAGGGTTTGGGCGGTTGGATCCAAACAAAACTGTGCCTGCAAGCGTCCCTGGCTGAAATATTACTGGCAATTTGCACATTTGGAAAGTATTTGGTTTTGCCCGAGACCCGGCTGTGTTTTGGGTAGCTTGGGACAAGAGGGAGATAGAAGCCATTGACCCTGCAGGCTGCAGTGAGGACACTTGGTTAGGCATGGGCATTTTGGGGGGTGCTCAAGACCATCTCCAGGCTCTTGGGTTGAAGCCAGAGTTCTTCAGAGAAGCCCTTATCCTGTGCGGTGTCCCCCAAAACTGACGCTTGGCTGGCATGGGGTGTGGGGGGGGAACAGTCTTAGCCAAGCATCACCTGTGAACAACCATGTCCCTTATTAGTTCTCATTCCTGGCTCCAATCACAAGCAGCAAGAAGCCTCAGAGGTGCCTGTCATGACTGATGGCACCATCCACAGCAGCCGCTCAGTCAGAGGCAACATGTCATGCAGGCTGCAGATAATAAATAATATTTCCATGGCTTTGAATGTTCCTTTGAAGAACACCGGTACAGAATGTTATTTTGACTCGTGTCTGTTTGAAAAGACAGGGAATTGGGTAGCCGTGTACTGAAAGACAGAATGTCATGATGTACCCTTACACAGCTTCAAACCCATTCGGGAGACTGGTCCCCTGTGTGCTGTGGCATCCCCGGGGCACTCGCCAGGTGCCCCGACCCCGCGGTTCCCGCCAGGTGCCTCGGTGCCGCATGCCCTTGGCCACGGGGTCACCCTGCTGCCGGTCTTCTCCTCACCAGCCTGCAACCTCTAAATTCTGTGTTATTTTTTACATGTGCTTGGACAAGTGGGGGGCAATTGCAACCCAAAGCTGTCGGGCAGGGGTGAGCCTGCATCTCCCCAGCTGTGCGCAGCGCATCAGATCCAACTGTTATCTGAATTACAGAGGTGTCTCTTCACTCGCTGCAGTCCTGATCACACAAATGTGGGAGGTGGAAATTAAAGTCAGTGCCTGCAATTTTACGCATCAAAAGCCTCTCCGGGCTGGTGATAAAGGCGTCGGCTGTCCCCGCCGCCCTTTAGCCCGCGTCTCCATGCAACCCCTTCCAGCGTGCTGGCAACAGGTATGGTTATGCACAAGGACCACATGTCCCCGGCTGGGTAGAAAATGATGAAAAAAAATTTATAAAACTTACATATTGAAAAAGCTCTAATGGGAAAATATCCCCAGTCTTCTGTGGCCTCTCTGTGGTGCTGATATAGCCTGACACAGCTGAAGGCATCCCTTACCTTTCTACATGTAAACAGACAGACTTTAGATATCTATATCTTAGAGGTATTTGCAGTGCAGACAGGTACAGAGATTAAGGGGTTTTGGTTTCCCAGTGATGCATCCCGTTCTGGCAGCCGGGTAAAAGGATCCCGTCTGACTGCCCCGGCACTGCTGGTCTCCCAAACCCATCCCTGGCTTGGTTTGACTTTTGCATCATAACCCCTATAGCATAAACAAAAAAGGAAGATGAATTTTTTTTATCTTGCCGAGTCTTTGCTAAAAGTACGTTTACCCTTTGTAAGGGCCACGTGTGTTGGTGGTGGCGACGGGACGAGGTGGATGGCTCCGGTAGCAGGCAGCCACCGCTCCGTGCTCACAGGATTTACGCAAAAATTCAACCCCCACTCCCTTCCCGAGATCCATTCGAGGAGGAACAATGCAGACTATCTTTTGATACCGCTCAAACTCATTAAATGGAAAGATCTCGTGTTCCTACGTAAGCAGAATATGAAATGCAGAGAAACTCCTGGAAGAGAGCATCCTGCACAGCAGAGCAGAAATCCATCTGGTAAATTGGATACGCTTAGTCATGCCGGGCTTGTTTTGCCTCTTCCTTTTTTTTTTTTTTTTTAAAAGCCCATATATTTTAACTTCAGCTTCATGACACAAGGTCTGTCAACACATTTGATTGAAAATGTCAGAGTGGCCATCTGTATCATGTCACAAGCAGACTCCTTCTCGCTACACCAGGACAGCTCTTCGTCGGGAGCGGAGACGTTCCCCGGCATGTTGAGTGGGCCACTGCTCTCTTGGACTGTACATATCAAGTACCATTTGTTAATTATACAGGAGCCAACTGCACAGACCTGCTGTCTCCTGCCCTAAATACCACGAGAACAATCTCATCTCCTACCAAACCTTGTTCAGAAATGCAATCAACATCACCCTGCCGCT
Organism: Origma solitaria; assembly: GCA_013397895.1. NCBI lineage: Eukaryota > Metazoa > Chordata > Aves > Passeriformes > Acanthizidae > Origma > Origma solitaria. Next base: position 908,467 of record VZRL01000899.1, on the reverse strand, counting down.
GCAGACTCTACAGGTACTTCCAGTTGGACTACACAAACTGCCCATGATTTGCTGATGTACCTGTTTACAAAGCTGGGAAACGCACAGGGGCGAGAACCCACGTGTGACGGCCGCGGCACCCCGGGGCTAAGGGACTCGGAACGGCGACCGAGCAACAGAAAACAGTACGGAGAAAGGCCGGCAAAATCCGCCAGAAAGGTTGAAGACGACGGAACGTGCGGGTCCTTGGCGGGACCAAGGCAAAGCGCCGCATTCTGCTAACCGTGCGGTGTAGGGTTTTGCCTCGACCGCCAATGACCTTGTTCAGAAATGTGGGAAATTAGTTTCTTCCCCCTAAAGAGCGGGGCGAATCCCATCCTTCTTCCTGCTTTGCCTGCAAAAGGAAGGATGCCGCCGTGCTCAAATGGCAGGTGACACGGGAGAGCCATAAAAATACAAGTAAGTAAGTGTTGCTCCCCTCTTTAACATGGGAAAGAGACAATTGGACGTTTCCAGGCACCTGCCACTTTGTACGGCTCCAGCCCTGCCTTTTAGAAGACGGTTTGGGGTATGTCCGGCAAGGGTACCGTGGAGAGCTTTCAAATGGCGTTAAGCAGGTTAGATAACGAGGCCTGTCTATCTGTGATAACCGGTTAGCTCTGTTTTGTTCAGTGTTTGTTATTTTGGGGGTTTTTTCCTACATGCCACAGACACCGATGTAGACATTATCCTTTATTTTCTTCCAAAGCGAGGGCACAAGCATCTCGGCATGAGCAGATCTGCTGCTGCTGCAGTGCAATTAACCCACTTTGGCAGACGGCCGTCCCCGAGCGGGGCCATGGCGGCAGCCGCCGAGGCAAGACACGGCCCCTTCCTCAAAGGGATGCAACTTTCAAAGCTTAAGTAGGACAAGCTCAGTGATCAAGCCATTAAAGCAAGTTAACCTTGTTCTTGATAAGATAGCCAATGAAACCAAAACATACACCCGTAGGTCAATGCAAATTTAGGCTTTCACACTGATTGCCCCTCACATATTTATGTCATCATTAATCTAGTGGCACCAAAATGAACTTTCTTCTAGCAACAATACAAATAAGAAACCTCATCGAGCAATAGCATCACTGGCCCTGAGACTGCCATCCCACGGGGTACTCAGATCTCATCCTTCCTCTGGAGAGATGTCGCCGCGTCAGGAATAGAAATGGCTGTGAACCCTCCCTCACCGCTCGCGGAGGACCTGCCCCATGAGAGCAGGACATTGCATTTTCCATTACAGGTACAGGACACTCCATAGCAGTGTTTAAGGAGACTTTGCTCCAACTTCTTTCAACAACCACTGCCCATCAGCTACTCACCTGCAGGGAGAGCTGTTTATCGCAAGAAAATTACTCCCAGTCTAGTCTCCTGCAGTTCAGTGTCTAAGCTCTACACCATGCCAAGAAACAGATTAGTTAATAGACAAGGAGAAAATATTTACTGCTTCTCATAAGGGAATGTCTGAACCACTCAGTGAAGCCTCAGAAAGCTCAGAGCACCTTGAAACCTGAAAGAGGAATACACTGATATGATAAAAAGAGCTTATTAAGCAAATTCAAGACTTTGTCTTTCTGCCTTGTCATATGACGTCCCACTCTCCAAGCCCAGAAATAGAGGAGAAGGGGGAAGAGGGGACCGCCGTCCTCAAGGGACCAGCCAGGTCCCTACTCAGGGCGGCTCTGCAGAGTCTTTAGCAACAGTGGGAGCCAAACTCAGACAGGGGTAGGCTTCAGGGGCTGATTACTCAGCCTAATAAGTTAGCTGAGATGCTGAAGCAGCTACATAAAGAAGATACAGTTATGTATCATTTTAATTATGCATATAATGGCTTTATCTTTTTGTTACCTTATTTCATTATTGAAAACCTTTTTTCACATATACATTTTAATTCTCAAATCCAGTCACCAGCAGAACTATTTATAAATAATTTAATGCACAACAAGGCACCAACTCTTCCAAAAGCAGCAATCCTGGAACAAGGCCACGGAAAACTCTCTCAGCATCCGATACTTTAATGTCATTCCGCCAGTACTGCACCCAGAAGGTAACAATATATGGCTCCTCCAAGCTATACAGGCTCATTTAGAAGCCGTAGCTGAGGAGCTTATGTGAGAAAAACATCTCTTGGTGATCATCAAAATACAAGAGAAGTCTTTGGCATGCACCAAAGCAAGGAGAGCCCGCCGCTGGCTCGTGAGCTGCACAAAGAGAAAGGAAAGAAACCTCCAGCTGCACCGTCCTCTCTGCCCTGGAGACCCATAACTGGCCACACAGATTGGGCTGGGCAGGAACATTCCCCTAGCAAAGCCCTTTGGCACCACAACACCACGTTTAGGACGGAGAAGTTATGGCACATCGAACCCTGTTAACCGAAGCAGAAGGTCTGGAGCTGAGAGCGGCTGCCGAGTACCAGCATCCCCGCAAAATAAACCCAGGAGAGCTGAAGCAAGACCCTCACCTCCCAGCTGTACCTGGAGGAAATGCTGCTAGTTATCCTCACTCACAATCAATGTTTGCTTAGCAGACAAATTTTTCTAATTATGTTTGTCAGCTTTTCTAATGACACAAGATATGAAGCACGACGCCTTAATTTTTCATGTATCTGCCTCCTTTTTTTTCCTTCCAATAGAATGAAATTAAAAACAAATTCATCCGTGCAGCCTCTACCCCAGTGGAAGTCAGACTTTCACCGCAGGAATCCAAGCAGCCAGGGTTTTACATTATACTTTTTCATTGCATTTATTCCCCTGGTGAAGCTGTATTAAAAATGTATAGGTTAAAACAAGAGATACCTGGAGATGGAAGTCTGTGCTGTGTTTTGTTGGGTTTTTTCCTCTCTCTTGGTCCTGTTACAGTGAGCATTTGTGCCTAAAGCCCAGTGAGGTCAATGGGAATAAGGAAGTGCTTAAGTTTAATGCATCTGAATAAATCACTTGTTATCAAAGAGACTGCATATTTTACAGATTGCTGAATCAGTGCTTTTAAGCTATCAAATTGATCAACCTGATTGCCATCACAGAGAACCTTTCTGCTTCTCCACCACCGAGGCAAGACCTCCTTAAACTGATAATTTTTGCATTACTCGGTGGGAGAGATGTGGAGAGCTTCTCCGAGCCCCTGCTTCCGCCAACCCTTACCCCACACCCCCGTGCTCTGTTTGGGGCTCAGGTAAGGGGCAGATGCTAGAGGAGCTGACGAGACAGCTCCATAGCACCGCAAAGAGGAGGCGAGTGCACCCGCCCGCCGTGGGATCACTCTGAATTTGCCGCTTCTCCGTGCGCATGGGGCGCATGGTGCACAAGGAGCATGGGGGGGCCTTCTGCTTTACAGTAAGACGGGAAATTAAGATGTATTCTGAGGTACCGTCAGGTTTTGCCAGTAGTGCTAATGAAACCGCAGCCAGCATTAAATGGAATGTGGAGCCCAGTCTAAACAGGTACCACAACACAGTGACAAAAAATTTGCAACTAGTGGTGTCAAATGAAGTGCAGGCTAAACTTCATCTGAATGACCACCTGGATGACGAGTTTCCTCCAAATCCCTCCCACAGAAAAGCTCAGAGCATTTGCTAGTGTCGGTAAGGGTGATGCCCTGGATCACCCTGGCACTACCTGTGCCAGCCTGCTCTGTGATGGCCCAACCCTGCATGCTGTGGGCAAGATCCTGCCCTAGGTGTCATGGGCAGGCTCTGTCCCTACCCACTGAAAACTTCCCAGCCCCAAAAAACAAAGGGCTGGCTGGTCTTGTCAAGGATATCCCAAATCACAGCCCCCATCTCTCCAGCCACATTTATAGGCGACCTGGAGGTGTTGCTGCAGCCATGTTAACTCCTGGTTTTGGAATCCTCAGGACCGTCAGGCAAAGGTCCCGTGGCCATGGGAGGCATCACTCTCTGCTCCTCACCCTGCTTTTATTTGGTGTGGGAGCACCAGTTCCCTCCCAGGAAAACAGCCTTTGCCAAGGGCTTTTATGTCTGCCAGCAGGAAACCGTGAAGGTTAGAAGGCAGCGAGGGAAATTTGTGCTGTCAAAATCAAAGTCGCAGTAATTAAGCTGGCACTACTTCTGTCCCTCAGAGGTGGTTGGCAGAGCAGTAGTTGTGAGAGGGGCACAAGAAACTCCACACATACAACAAGAAATCTCTCCCTGCTCCGCAGCACACCGTTCCAGCCGCAGGGCTGTGGCTGGTGCCAGGAGCAGGGTGACCTGGCTGCTGAGCCCTGTCCCACCCCCAGGTACCAGTGCAATCTGAGGACCCTCGCCCTTTCGTTCAAAGTCCATCTTCACCCTGCAACTCAAAACTCACCCTTTCTTTGCTCTAACCTAAGAAAATCTCCCAGAAAGAAGAAGCAGGAGAAAAAATGGAGCAGCTTCTAGACCATTTCTTGGTTTGATGTGCAAAAGTCGATTACCCAAAACAGAGGTGAATAGATGGAAAAGGCCCTTGGGTGATGGGGAACTCAGCAGCTGGCCTTTCCTGGGGCCACATGGAGCCTGGATCAATGCTGTTCTGCGCTGGTATCCGCTCGCCAGATTTCTGTTCGTTCCAGAGATGGGTCACCAAGGTGTTAAAATCAAATCATTCAAATTGCTCATGGAGTGAAAGATACTCAAGGTTCAAAATTACACCTTGACCCAGCTGGGTCATTTTGCAGCAATTATCACTAATTTCTACAGTGGAAGATTGTAGGAGTTCAGAGGAGGAGAAAAAAAAGTTCTGTCCTTTCTTCACCTTGCATATAAATGTAAAACAGATATGATCTTGCTCTTAACATAACGATGCTTTAAAGAGCTTCACAAACATCCATTTCCTCATTTGAGCTCATACGGAAGACATACTATCTCTTTTAAATATGACTGACTTCTCCTTGGCAGTGCACAGCCTATTTGCTATCTTTAACACTTTAAGAAGCCAACAAGTGGTTATTTGCAAAACTGATGGTAGGAGATGGATATAATCTATTTTAAACCTCAGCAGAATCGGCCAATTTCAGGAGGTTTGAACATACAGCCGAATTAATCAAGCGACACGGATTATGAAATGTGAAACACAGCCCCCCGAGCTCTCCGCCCGCGTGGGAATGATTTGGAAAACACCCAATCATGTCATGGCACAGTGAGGAGAGGAAAAAAAGAAAAAAAGGCAGATAGTTTCCAACACACAATGGTTTCCCAAGCAGTGATGCTCTCCCTAGCAGAGCTTCTCTGTCTTGCGAGCTCCACCTCAACTTGCCTTTCTGTCATTGCTGCACTCTGCCCTTTCAGTAGTGAAGCCCGAGAAAATTGGAAGTGATGTCTTTGGGCTCTGGACCCACTCACTTCTGCCTCTTTTATAGTGGGGCTGGATCTGACCCTTTCTTCCCAGACACTTCGGCTACCTTCTGCCTTTCCCTGCTGCCTTCTGCAGTGGTGCCGGCACTGCAGCTTCCGGTCTCCAGGAAAGCAGCCCTTGTGCTGGTGGATAACAACTTCTCCCTTCACAGGAGAAATAAATCCAGAAAAAGGCACTTTCTTCAACATCAGAATTCTGGACTCCTCTGACTTACTTGATCTTGTTTGTTACATCTTGCTCTTCAGTCATTTGGAGACATTGTTTATTGCCTCATTTTCATTTTCTTTCTTGTTTTTTTTAATGGTTGAAATTACTGTTTTAACAGAGAAGGATGAAAAAAATATCGATTCCAAAACTGCCTAGAGCTGGCCATGGCTTCCAGCTTTTGCTAAAGATAGGGCATCACACACTGAATGCTCCTTCCAGCGTGGATGGCCGCTTTGTGCTGGCATTATCAAGGGAGCTGCTCGCCGGATCCGGACGCATTGTTCTCGGAGGCACAGAATGGCAACATCTCTCTCCTATGGACACCTTCTCTCAGGTGTCTGCACTCAGAGGGGATTTGCAACAGTGACAAAAACAGCACGCAGGGAGCTGGATTGAACCCTCCCTTGCTCCCTGGACAGGCAAGCATCTGCCCGGTGTCAGTGGCTGTGCAAAGCCAGGGAAGGCTGGATGTGGCTGGAATGCAAACAAGCCGGGGACAAGAAAACAAATGGTTCTAGGGGACGTACCACAACCTCCCCAGCAGTGTCAGGAAACATTTCTCAAATGGAAGAAGTCATTAGCCATTTCTCCGCTCACCTATCAGGAATGTCACTTGCCTAGTGACAGCTGCTTCGTGCACACCTGACAGGGCTTCTTCTACTGGGGTCGAGGTCAGCTCCCTGCTCTGGGTGGCAACAGCCACATTTGCCCAACGCAGGCTTAGCCACCGGTCCAGGCACCCCTGGGTCTGCCCCTGCCTTGCTGATGGGCACAGTAAACCAAGCCACGCCAGCAAAAACCACCTGGCTCCTGAAGTAACCCCCAGTGCTCATTTTTCTATAAAATCAGAAGATTTTGAGGCTTTTTGCTAAAGGCAGAAGGCTACTGCAAGCCTGTCACAAATGGGTGGGAAGCCAGAGACCTGAGCAGGTAAAGGACTTTCTTAAATTCCATGAAAAGTCAATGCACGTGCTTAAATACTTAAATATGCGTACACTCAATGCATTCTAATACATTGCAAATAACATCCCACCACGTCTTAACCATAGCGCCCATTATTTTCCAGTGCTGCCACGAGACCAGCAGCCCCCTGAGCTGCTGAATTAGCAGCTCCAGCATAGCAGCTGTGGCCCAGCAGGGTGGTGGAGCCTGCCCACGCTGCGGCCGAGCGCTCTCATGAGAGACTTTTGCCCTGCAATTGCCCCTACAATTGACTGAGAATAAGGGGAAAGGAATTCAACTAAGAACACTCATCACCTGTCAATGAGACATTATCATCGAGGGTCTTCATGGGGCAGTCAGTCAGACCTCCTCTCCTCTCTTAGGAAAAATGGCACAGATATCTGAATCAGTCAAAAAGGGTAGAGCAGGAAATGAAGGATGCTAATCCAAACCTCGGTGTCAGCGAGGGATGCTGAGACAAAAAACGAACAAATGAACTCACACATTGGGCCACCCCACCAAGGTGAGCTTTAAATTTAGTGTGATTGCATTAAGACATGTTCAAGATAAATTCATTTTCTGCATTATTTCTGATTTGTGAAGAGCAGGCGGTACCCCCAGGAAGGGCAGCCACCGCTGAGGTGAACTAGAAGGGTTCGGCAGCACCAGGCCCCTGCTGAACTTCCTCCTTCAGTGGGAGATGGTGTCCAGCGCCTCAGTGGTACACTGGACCCTCCTAGGCACGTCCCTCACCCATCTCGGGCCCAAACTCACCTTCCTACGTAAAGCAGCAACATGGCCCTGGAAGCCTTAAACACAAAGTGCTGAGAGTCTGTGATGTGAGGTGGTGAAAATGAGCAACCGTTGATTCCATAAAAACCACCCCCAGCCCCTCAGCTGAGAGGCCACTCCTCTGCAGTGCTGTCTGCAGCAAAGGAATACAGAATCGAGAAGTCACGATGTGATTTCTTTCGGTGCGTCCTAAGCCTTCTTCTGCCATTAAAACACCACACCAGCACTTGTTGGGTGAGTCACCAAACCCACTTTTGTGACCTCATCGTCCTGAAGGAGCCCCTCCTCCGAAAGTGGCTTTATGAGGACAGTGGAAAGGGCTACAGAACGCATGCACGAATGAGCAGAGCCCCAGGGCGCTGCCTCCGCCGCCTCAGTGGAATGCTGCTTTCCCATGACAGCCTCCTCCCAAACAACGTTTCCTCTAGAATGGGGCTGCATGCTAAAAGTCAGTATATAAAACGTATTTACATGTTGCCTGATCATAACACGCCTCCTCTCAAGTGCCCAGGCAATTCTCAGCCTGGCCTTCTTGCTCTTGAATCCACAGCAGAGCAAGGCAGGTTCCTGCCAAGCCTCACCTCTCTCCACCACCCTAAACCCGGCCAGGGTCACGGCACTCTCCCCCCCATCTAAACCACCTGCGTGGCTTTCAACCGTGTCCAGTTTCCTCGTCCTAGGCTTGGATGGTGTGGGGTTTTTGAAGTGCCCAGCCCTTTGCTGACATACACAGATGGTGGAAATCAAGAGTTAAGAGTTAAATTCAAATCACAAAGAAACAGCACTAGCATGAGGCTGGAAATAGGACAAGGCCGTCAGAGATGTGAGTGCTGAGACTGAGCCCCCGTGGGGTGCTGTTTTACTAGGGCAGGGGGGAGAAACAGGATCGCCGGGAGACCCCAAGCAGATGGGAAGTGTCCTCCAGCTGTCGCTCCACAAACTGTGGCAGTTTTTGGTCCTCCCTGTCCGCTCAGGGCTGTCCCCGCAGACAAGGACGGTGCCGAGGACAGCTCTGAGCGGGGCACATCCGCACACGCCATGCTGGGCACCCTGCTTCCCCCTCTCCTTCCCTGTCCCGGGCGCAGGGCTGGCGCAGCACCACCGAAATTAAGTGGGTGATTTCTAAAACCGAGAGAAAAGCAGCCATCTGGCCCTAACAGACAGGTCGCTTAATGACCAAAGGAATAGTCTAGAGAAGCTGGAGAAACGAACGCAATAGGGGATAAAAGAAACAGTAACAGCTCCGATCCATCCAGAGGTTGCTGTAAGAGAGAAGTTTTTGGGGAGTTCTGATACTGGGTAATGCCCAGTCCTGTCTAATAAACGGAGGAAGTAGGAGATAGCTGGAGCACTGGAAAGCAGGGAGCAGCAGGGTGGGCCGGGGCCAAAGTTCAAGGTGTTCCATGCCACAGAGAGCCGGCAGGACAGCCGCCCACGGTGGCAGGAGCAGCCCCTCTGCGCAGGAACCTACCTCTGCACCTCTGGGGATGGCATTTACATTACCAAGTCCCCTAGGAGACTTTGTCTCTTACTTCACGGCATATTTCCCCATACAAAACACGATCACTGCTCATGTGATGAAGTGAAAGCACGGGTGCCTTCCCCAGGTCACAGCTCCAAAGTTCGGGATGGAAACATGGCACCCTTGCCCTCACCCTTTCCCATCCACAGCCAGCTAAAGATACCACCTCACCTCACCTCACCTCACCTCACCTCACCTCACCTCACCTCACCTCACCTCACCTCACCTCACCTCACCTCACCTTTCTGCTCTTCCTCAAAGGAAAACCGTCATCGCTCATAATTTGTGAGTACTGTCACACTGTATGGCTTCAAGCTCTAACACATTTCATAACCTCCTTTGCACACTTGCAGACAGTGCTCCCCCTTCTGGGGCTGGTGAGCAGGTTTCTTCTGAAGCTCTTCCAGGTTATTGAACTACTTTTTTAATGCAGCTTGTTTCCAATCAGTTGAGGGCAGAGTGCCGGGGACATAATTTTTTTTCCGTGTTTATTTATGTCGGGAGAGTCCTTAAAGTCCTTTGTTTGCAGCTGCCTCAGTTGTCGCTTGCCCTGAGGTTACCGCCTGCCCTGCCGCGTTGCTAGAAAGTCAGGCCCAGGGAGATTGGGGTCTGCCAGCTTCCGTCTGCCATTTTGATGTCATGGGAAAAACTAATGTCCCTTATGCTTCTTAATTAGGAGCAGAATCACCCTTTTCGCTGGCCAATTGGCCCTTATGCCCCACAAAAATAAGGTAAGCTGAGAACCAGCAGTGGTTCCTCAGCTGAGCGGCTCTGTTTCTGCACAGTCTCCAAAGATGGGCCAATTCTGGTCATCTTCTTTTTTAGATGGTTTGATCATGTCCTGTCTGGACTGTGATGATACAGTGACAGCAGGAGACACTGTTGCTCCCACAATGGAGTGCCCCAGGAATGAGTTCCTTGTCCAGAACAATGTGGATGGAGACCTGGAAGCCCTTGAAAAATTGAGGTATTTAAATTTTCTCAACAGAGCAATTCCCCCTGCCCTCTCATCCTCACAGGGGAACCAGCTGGGTCATATTTTACTCCAGCTGCCACTGCCTTTATTACTATGATTTCTCCAGGCTCAGACATGGCTGCAGGAATCACCTTTTTTTGCTGTAAACAATCTACGGCCAATCTGGAAACTGAGATGTCTTCCTCTGCACCGGCCCTCACTCAGGGCTCCCCACCAGCCCAGCTCCTTCACCCACGGATGACGAGTGGGAGCCTGCGCCCTTCCCCGGGTCGTCCAAGCCGACGCGTCGCCCCGCTCCCAGCCGCTACCCAGCGATTTCCAGTTCTTTGGAGCATCCCAAGGTGATGTGCTGGGGACCTGACTGCCGATTAGTCTTCCCTTTAAAGTTCAAAGCTCCCCTGGGGGAGGCGTGCGTGTGGTATCGGTTTTCTCTGCTGCTCTTGCAACCATCCAGGTAAAGAAACATTTGTTATTCTGTGACAGATCCCCGTGGAGGCCGTTCAAGCATCCTACCTGCTGCACAGCAGAGCTGGCAATTTTGCCAGAAACTCTGCTTTGAAGGGGTTTGCAACATTAATTACATTTCTGCAGTTGTATCTCTTGGCTCTGAATAAGATCTGAGCCTCTCTGATCGTGTGAGCTCCACTCCGTGTCCCCGTTCAAGCCTGGCTCTGAATGAGTCTGTCTCCCAACACTGAATTCCCTCAACACAACATCAGAAATACAACATTGTTCCTCCACAAAAGGAAATGAATTCAGGATTGTCAGGGTTCAGACATGGTATTGGTCTAGATAACCTACAGGCTGAGATGATTGCAGAGCTACAAAAAAGGGACGTCCTTGCCCAAAGAACCGATTCCTCTAAAGACACAAGCAAAAATGAGTATCTGCGATCACACAGATGGGCGGGATGCAGGAGGGACAACAAGTCACCACAAGGACTCCGGATGAATTTCACACAAATTTCCCAGAACTCCGGCTGCCTTTCACCTCTGACGATGCACAGCCCCTTCCTGGGCTGGCACTGGTGACCTACCTAAAGCATGAAAGGGAGAAGAGCTCCCAAGTCTGGGAAATGCAGGAGACAAGTTGGTTTTAATAGTTAAAATTCTTTAGACGTTTAAAAGAGGCAACTTTTAAAGGATATTAATAAACTAAAAAGAAGGCAAACATGGAGAAGATATGGAGAACTTGAACTCGTGGGAGTTGCAGGAATGGGGCTCCCGGGCAGCAGAGCCACACCCACTGCCAAAGCTGTTCCTGCGGCGGCGGTGGGAGATGGGCGCGTGGCTCACCGGAGCCTCACGGGGCTGGGAAACCAGAACAGAGGACGGAAAACAGACTGAGGGTGCTGGACCGGCACCTTTTGTGCCAGCTCTTACAAAGAGGCCCTGGAACGAGGCAGGGGGCAGGTTCAGAAGTCGGTCGGCACCGGCAGTTTTGCTCTGGAGCAGCCATTAATGACCACCCTTTGTGGCCAGAGCTGTCGAGTGAAACTCGGGGCTGAGATCCGTGAAGGCGAGAGCCAGCACGTTGGCCTTGCGATCCCCGGGCACATTCACCCGCTGACATTTTCGGAAGATGACCGATGCGGTGCGACGCCTTCCCAGGGAAAGCGGCAGACCTGCTGCAGTTGGGTAACAGTGGGTCTGTACCTGCCCTGCAGCTACAGGGAGCACCTGGCAGTCTCGGAGCTGGTTCAAGAAGAAAGTTTGTGCAGCTGTTGATAAAGGCGTTTGCTACGAGGGAAATGGTAATTACTGCAAAACAAGAGCAAGGAGGTGCATAGGCATTTGGGGAACTTTATCCACTTAAAGCGTAGACAGCTGTCACCATACAGGCATTCGGCCACCAAAGGTATGCATAAGGTGCAGGATTTGAGACCTGGGAGCCCCTGCCCCTACGCTCAGTTAATACGATCTCCCACAGCCGCCATCGACAGCAATGGCAAAGGCTCTTGGGCCGCAACCGGAGGTGGCACGGCGCAGCCCCGGGAGAGCGCCCAGCACTTCTCCCCGCTCCCACGCGTGAGTTTCCAACCGCCGCTCCCAGCCCAGCACGAGCATATTTTATCGCATGTTTTCCCGGTTTCCACAAGAGGGCACCGGCGCGACACCGACGGGACGCTCCGGTGTCCCCGAGAGGCGCCGCCCCGTCCCCTCCCCGCGGCGGCTGGAGCGGCGTGAGGCGGGGCCGGGGTCTCGCCCGGGGTTTTCTCTGCAGAAGAAAAGCGGCCGATGCGCATCTCCCAGGACATCTCGGCTCTGGAGCCGTGACTCACCGCGACGTTTGCTATTGCAGAAATAAACTCCTTTTGCTCAAAAAGGCGATTTTCTGGAATAGCTCTGCCAACACAGAGGGACTGCAGAGAAGGGAACACGCGTTCCTCGAGGGGTGCGGAAGGGCTCCCGCTGGCACCTATTTCCTCCAACCTCCACATCCCCGTGCACAGACCAGGCAGGGAGCGTGAACCCTCGGGAGCCGTTCCTCTGGGGAAAGAGCTTTGTCTGAAAGGTGCGTCGGGCTCCTGGCAAACCCCGATGAGGGGAAAGACTTTGCTGGGAAGAGATAAACCACTGAAAATAACCCCCGTTCCATCCCCCAGTAATAGAAATGTGAACGAGAAACACACAAAAGCCATCCGACTCCAGTCTGGACTGGATACCCTTCACAACGGAAGCTTCTGACTCTGAGACGTGGCGCTCGGAGCTCAGGTTGCCTTTCAGGGATTGACGAAGCCGCTTGGTCAAGAACCGCGCCTCATGCCGCAGAACCTGGCGGATCAGGCGCTTGACGCTGTGGACTTTAGGCAGAGAAAGAAAATTTCAGTACCTTCTTGGGTGAGTTTTTAACCCAGGTGAGCATGTAGAAGACTACTCACATTAGTGTTGTTCTGTTCACTGCCCATAGAGGACCCTGGAGTGTGATGGTTGATTTCCTCTAGATCATCTTGATCTTTCTGAACAGTGCGTGAGTGTGTAGCAAAGCACGAGATGTATCAGAAATGCCAAAACAGCAACAGATATGTCTGACAGGCCTGTCATTTTGTCATGAAAGATGACATGCATCCCACCTGGGAGGAAGGATCGGATTGCTGTATGCTTCAGTGCCAGCTGAGGCCAGGTAAGATTCCTCATTGATCAGACCTGGAGGATACATTGCTGCAGCATAAAAAAAAGTGGCAGAAGTCCCAAACCATCTCACTCTATTTAGTTGTCCCTTTATATAAAGCACGTCGCCATTTTGCAGGTGCGTCTGTGAGGAATTTCCCTTTTCTGAATCTGATTTTCTTTCACTTTTGAACAAAAATGCATCTCTGACGTGAAGGACATGAAGGCATAGACAGCGTGGCTTGGTACAGAGCAACGGGGAATTTGCCAAGCAGCATCAAAATGGAGAACAAACAAGAAAAATAAAAGCCAATTCGATGCAGAGGATGTATCAAAGGAGAAAAATGCTTCTCGAGCATCGTTACCGATTGTCCTTCTCTGGCAGACGTGCCAGAGGGATGCTATGAGCATGACAGAGGAACAGAAATGGCAAAGTAAACACAAGTAACAAGGTAGGAACAAGCCTAAGGGCTCGTGGGAGATCCCATGCTCCCCACCGCAAGCCTCATCAAAGACACAGCCTCGACCAAGCACCGTCTGGGACATTAACTAATGAGGAGCGGATGTAATATCTCCGGAGGAGATAGCATGTGGTGGACTCAAGCAAAACAGGAGAGACCGCTTTGTTTTTCTCTTGCTCGGTAATAAATGAGACCTGACACCCTTTCCCAAAGACTGAATTCCTCAGCTCCAGAGCTGCAGGTAATTAGATCTGGAGTCACAGTGGGATTGTCTATAGCTGCCATGCTATCATTTTGCTCCCTGTGCTGGCATTGGGATCCTGTAACTAAACTTCCCAGGAGCTACAGAAAGACAAAAGTAGCATTCTCTTGTGTTACACCTTCCATCCCAGCAGTCATCCACATTTTTGTCAATTAAAGCTGCGGAGGAGCCCAGTGGAGTCACCCAGCAGCTCAGCGAAGTCACGGCTTCCATTTCGAGGGAAACGGGAAAATCCATCTCCCGAGATGGACTTCGGCGACCATGTCAGCCGTAGCGCTTCTGCAAGTGACAGCATCACACTGAGAAAAGCAAATCCTCATGAAGGGTTGACTGATACGTAGACAAGTCAAGAACAAGCACTGTAGCCTACAACTTGCAGTATTTTGGCAAGTCTACAGCTGCCAATCTAGTGGATGCTTCCTCAGAAGAGTGATTCCAGGTTTTCCTCTCGAAAGAGATCCCATGGGAACCCTTTCCTCACACACTGGTCTTTTTCATATTTTTATCCCATCTGGGTTCCCTCTGGGGTTCAGCTGCTCCCGTGGTACCAACGCTGTTCTCAGATCTGCTTTCTCAGCTCTCAGACAGTGAAATCCCAGAGCCTGCAACTGGCCCCCAAAGTTTCTTTTCGATCTCTCGGTAGTCTGCCGTCTCCAGCCAGAGGCATTCGGTGGAAAGTGAAAAAATCCAGAGCCGGGTGGTTTTGGACGTGAGCCCTGGGAAAGCCTCATAGGGGTTCGATGCCCCGCCCGTGGTGCGTGAGAGGCAATCTCTGCAAATGAAGATAAACCTGCAGGTGAAGCTGTCCAGATGTCTTATCTCCCCCTTCTATTTTGGATGAGAAAGCCTTTTGTCCCGTATCTTTAAAGAAGGACATGCATACCAGGCTGCATGAGAGACGCCCGGATTTCAGAGCAAACCCGGGATGTTACGGAAGCGCCGGCGCCATCGGATGATCTTCGGCAGCCAGGAGCTGAACCGCGGAGATGCCGGCTGGGGCTTCCTAAATAACAAGACGATATAATTTGAACATGTATATCACCTTTGAGCGAGGGCCCTGTGACACAGGTAAAATTGCTTGTGTCAACTCAAAAGATCAGTATTGTCAGGATGAAACAATATGTGAGCCGGTGTGAAGAACTCTGCCTGACCACTGACCATCAGAAACAGGCAGAAACTTCCTCTTGTAAAAACAGTATGAAGAACAATCCCAAATATACTGCCACTTCCCAAGTCACCGTATTTGGACCGCTGTCACTAGGAGCTGTAGGTCGTCTCTAGATTTTTGGGAAGAGCAATTTTCTGTGCACGTGGTGTATTCCGACGCAGGATAGTCCTCGGATTTAACTGTGTTCTTTTCCATTAAATCGTCATGGCTGATCAAAAAGCTGGCATCCCATCTGAAGACCGTGCTCCTCAGTGAATGTCAGCATTTACTCCGCATTGGGTCTTCCCTCGGAACGAACCCGTCATCGAAAATGGTTTCTCATTCTGATCTAAAACTCCCCGGTTCTTCAGCAGCTCCTTCCCCTCACCCCCACATCTGCTTTGTTTTGCGTTGGATTTAACTTTGCATATGTGGTTTGCTGTGGGTTTTTTTAATATAACATCAAATCTCTTAATTCTCTGACCCAGAAAACAGAGACAATCCTGATAAAAATCTAGGACAAAGAAGATGCAGCTGGCACGTGTGCAGCAGCAAGAGATTCCGAAACTCCCAAATCTACCCGTTTAAAGTGATTTTGATTAAAGAAAGCATTTTGAGAACTGTTGC
Organism: Origma solitaria; assembly: GCA_013397895.1. NCBI lineage: Eukaryota > Metazoa > Chordata > Aves > Passeriformes > Acanthizidae > Origma > Origma solitaria. The sequence goes on along the minus strand of VZRL01000899.1, from coordinate 893,076 downwards.
TGTCAGATCTCAGGTTATTTTGAAAGCAAATCCTAATCTTTCAAGTGGCGCTCTAGTCTGAGCAAGACACTTTAAAGAGTGACTATGTGGTGGCCCATGTTCATCGTCACCCGAGATGTGACAGCTTTTCCCTCCCGTGTCATCACCTCCACAGGGCCAGCCAGGACACGAGACCCATGCAGAGTACACAACCGCTCCCGCAGCGCCTAGAAATAAAGGTTCCCTGAGCCATAGCACGACCTTTCCCGGAGCCGCACAGCCCCATTCCTGCGGCCCTTTTGCCAATGAGTAAATAATGAGAAATTAGTGCATGGCCCTGGTGATGAGTCACAGCAAGCAGCCGCTGGCACTAATGAACCTGCTGGGACAAACAGGGTGTCACAGAGAGCCGAGGCCCCCGGTTTCATGACGACATCACCCGTGTCCTACCCGTGTCACCCCTCGTCCTCCGCAGAGCCAACGTATACAGTCCCACTGGTGAGTCACACCCAACGCCAAACCAGGAGAGCCCCGTCCGACACCGGGCGGGGATGGGAATGCCTTGCACTTGGCATAGCCTCTTTGCCCGTTTAATTTAATGAGGAAGAATAATAAAATAGCCAGGCTGAGTCACGCACACAGTGATCTCCCTTCGCCCCAGGAGAATTTAGGGGCAAAAGGAGGGGGTGGAGGTACAGGCTGACTGCGTGCTGCCCCTTGGGAAGGGGGGGACCTGCCAGCCAGGAACTTCTTCTACCCCTAACACAGCATCGAGGATGAAGAGTGAGGCCAGTGTGGGAGCCCACCGCTCCATCCCCAGCACCGACCCTGGGGAAGTCGCTGGTGATGGCAGGGTTTCAACCGCTAGCTCTGAACAGTTCCCCAAGGCAGAGTTTCATTAAAGTGGGTAATTTGGCCCGACTACCCTGGTAATTCCCATGGCTGGGGCCACAATAGCAGCCAAGCCCAGAAGAAAATTGCATTACTGTACACGGCGGTCTCAAAACTGAAAGCGAAGGAGCGGTTCACACTGGCCAGGGCTTTAATACCAGATTAAATGCTTTCACAGCAGCCCGGCCGTTTGAAAGCTTCCAGCCAGCCTTTTGTCAATTTGAATTGTGCTTTGGATTCAAGAGGTACTTTAAAATGTAACCAACAGCACTTTATTTTATTACTTTTTTAATATGGTAGCTAAGCTTTCTTGAAAGGAATTCATGGACCTGGGATGGGCACTGTTCCATATGGGAAGGGATGAAGTGCATTAATGGCAGAGGGACCAAGCAAAGCTCCTCTCTCCAAAGCTGTTTAGGGAGTCTATTGAGCATTCTGTCCTTAAAGACTCCCCATTTTAGAGAGCTGAATGAAGCTCCAACTGGAATTATCAATTTTTAATTTCCCCATTAGCAGAAACAGAAGTATGGTACTTTCTCCTGATACAGGGAACAGCCTACATTCATACAAGGATTTTACTTTAAGAGGCTGATTATCCCAAGCCTTGAACCAGGAGCTAAGCTGTGTCTCAGAAACGTGCCTCGCTGTGTACTCAAATGCAGAAATTTAGGTGAGTTCTTGGCTGGCTCTGGGCAGGCGGGAGTAGGAAGGCAGCCGGATCGGGATGTGGCACGTGGGCACCTGGCAGTGACAGCAGTGGGATGGTCCTACCCTACTCAGGGCTGGAAAAACACTCCAGAAACAGCAAGGATAGGTCCTGGGTTTGCTTCTTCTCTGAAATTTGGCACTTGGAAGATGCAGGGTACACAGTCATAGGAATCTGCTGCTCGTCCTGTCCCTCCACTCCCTGATGTGGGGAAACAGAGGAACGTCTGTCTCTCCCCTGGCCCACCACAGCCAGCTGGAGGGGGGTGGGTGGGGGGCACAGCCTGGAAGGGCTCTGTGCCACCTCGCTCTGCCCACAAATGCATCCTTGTCATTCAAATGAGAAGTTGCCACAAAGGCGAGGTCCCTGCCCTAAACAAAGAGCCGCTTGGGATAACGGCAGAGGGGGACGCGGGTCCCCGGTCTCCACTGACAAATGCAAATGCCTCCAACCCCTGGGAGCAACTTCTCTGGGAACAACACAGATGGGGTTTTGTGAGCAGGAGGTTGAGAGAGGACTCGTCATACGAAATTCTCCCGGAATGCCTAGCGATTCCCAGCTGGAGAAATGCCTTGGGGGCATACATAGACCTTCCCTCTCACCCCTAGCCACAAAGTCAAGAAAAAGCCACTCACAGTCTTTTTTCCCCACCCATGTTCTTGTAACCAAACTAAAACTTTCCTGGCGCTCCTGCATCCCTCAGCCGCTGATACCAGAGGCCACATCCACGCAGGATGATCTCAGCAATGCTGCCGCCTCCACCACCCCACTGTCAACTCCCATCCCGCAACCTCGGTGCCAGGCAAAGCAACTCGCCAGGGCAAAGCATCTCCCTTGGGGCCAAGATTGCCAAGCCTCAGGCATCAGTCCATCCCCAAGCCACATTCCCAAGCCACATCCCACATAGCCATGTCCCCACCAGAGGAGCAATGCAGCCCAGCGGGCAGAAGCTGCCTGCAGGAATGGCCGGCTCCCTTACAAACCAGCCGGTCTCCGGGTCAACACCTTCGGTGTTCAGACTCCACGCACCGGCTATTCCGAAGAGCTCGACTTGAAGGGATACCTCCCCCCACACCCGGTTCAAAGCCCAGTGGAGTGAGAGTTCTCATTACCCGGTTATTACTAACTTATAGGAAGTTTTCGCCACCCTCACCCCAATGCGTCTGAACTCAAAAGCCATGAAAAGACGCTATTTGTGAACACTGCGGTGAGGAGGGGTCTGGGGTTTACTGTAAAGGCAGCAGTGCAAAATGCAATGTTGTAAATCTCAAAAGCAGCGTACTAAAATTCAGTGGAAGAGCTCAAGTCAAGCTCAGTTCCATCTGCTATTTTATGTTCTCTTTTGTCAGGGCAGCTAATGGAGAACAATAAAAACATTAATAATCAAGTTAGATTTATAAACTGGGCAGGATATTCCACTAGTAATGAAATCTGGAGAATCATTCCATGTTCTATTGCTTTGAGCAGCATGCTAATAAGAACGGCCTTTGAATTATAGCCCCCTTTCATTTTGTTGAACTTTAATTTGGCCCAGCCCCACTGTTTAATTTAAAGCAAAGTTCAGGCAGGAGTGGAGCAGAAGACAGAGCTCAGAGCCACAGTCCAGTTCAGCACTGAAAACCTCTCGGCTGCGAGGGGAGAGTGTTCGGGGTATAAAAGCTCTGTTGACATTGTGCTCCGTTTACTACGGAGAATTGCCAGATATAATTTTCCAAGGGTAGCGGAGCTTTCTATTGCCATGGTTTCATGCTCCCTAGTTTTCAAATATTTGATTGAAAGGCCTCAGAGATCTTTAATTTCTTAGTAGTTTCATCAAGGGGTTGTCAAATAATTGCTGAGGCTCTCACTTTCCAAAGACTGGTAGTTTTCTAACAAAACCTCTGAAAATATCTCACTTCTTGTGCTCCCTGCTGCTTATTAGAGGGCACAAGCATAAACCTGATTTACATTCAACCCCTTAAAAAAACCCATCAATGCTGTCTTGAGCTCGGGAGGTTCTTTGCCCCAGCAAGCACACCCACAGGGGGGAGATGCACCACAGGAGGCACCCTGATGCCCATCACACATCCTAAGTGTCGGATTCTCGGCGTAAATTAAGTCCCGGTTTAATGTAATCCCCTCCTCCTGCAGTTCGCTTCTACTCTGTTACCATCATCCCCAGCACCCTCTGCATTGCCAGACGGCCCCGGCTCCTCAGCAGGCTTTGGAGAGAGTGCTCAAATCTAGTCCAGGATGAAAGAGGTACCTTAATACCTGAAAGCTGTCATCAGTAACTAATAAGACCCTCCAGTACTAACATTTACCCTGTAAAAGCTGAGTGCAGCATGTTCGGTAGCGAGGGTAATAGCAGGTCAAAGTTTGAGTTAAATTGATTGGGGCAGAATACATCAATTCATGTGCTGTTTGCATGAAATATTAATTCCAGCTTTGACATTTGGTTGCAGAGGAAAGAGAATGCACCATAATGACGCAGGTGTACCTTACATTCACCACATTTTCTATTCTCCTAGGAACAGATGGGGAATGATAGGCTTTGTCCTCCCTGGCAGGTATCTGAACTGGAGCCTGTGAGCCGGAGCACATGCTTGGAGACGAAGCCCAGGTGGCAGAGGTGGCGTCCTGGCTCACTGCTCTGAGCGAGCCCCGTTCATTAGATAACCCTGCCGTGCTGCAAACCCTCCTTCCCTCCCTCCCTCTTTCACAGCAGTACACTGGCAGTATTTTGAAATTGGCTGAATATCGGGGAATTTCTCCAACTTGGGGGGTCTGGCCCCGGGACGGTCCGCCCACACCCTGTCACAGCTGTCTTTCTGACATTCATGTTTGATATAGTGGGGCTGTTCTGAGCTACAACTGGTATCAGCTACAAGAAACTTTTCCTCCTCCTGAGGGAAACCCTTCATTTCTTCCCTCTCGGAGGGGTGAAGCTGTACAGACCTGCTGGCACCGTGATCTGGCAGAGACATGACCTAAGCTCTCCATGCCGGCTAAAACCTGTTATCTCCCTGCAGACTGAGAAGGCACCTGTAAAGGGAGAAGCAGGACCACGAGGATGCCCGCGCTACGCAGACCCCCTCAAGGAAGCCAAGCCTCCACCTGCTGCCGGCAGAGAGCAGCCCTTAACACATCCCCGAGCATGTCTCAGTCCTCGGGGATCGCTCTGACTCCAAACGTGCCATTTTACCCTGCTTGCTGCTGGAGTTTGTATGGCTCCATGGCAGGCAGGGAGCCCTGGAGACAGGCCAGCCCTTTCCCAGCGTCTGAGAAATCATCACCCACGTGTGAAAGCCAGTGGGGCCATCGCCCCATAATGCCGAGCTGGGGGAAAGTTGGGTCGGCAGGCGGGGGTGCGGAAGAGGCACAGTGCACCGGGTGCGGTGGGTGCAAGGGAAGGGGACTTTGGCTTCCCAAGGGCTCGGTGCAGCTGGTATGGAGTGGAGGGGGGGGGACTCCGGGTGCGGGGGGGATAAACGGACCCTTCCGTCTGCGCGGGGGGGGCACCAGCTGCAACGAGCGGCACCACGTAGATAATGCTGAAGGGGCAGCGGGTGTTAAAGGGCCCGATCGGCGGGAGCAGGATG
>VZRL01000899.1:816675-887877 GCA_013397895.1 Origma solitaria | reverse complement strand
GCGCGCCGCGGAGTATTTCCAGCCGCCGAAGCTCGCCCAACGCCGCCGTGGGCCGGCGATGCCCGGAGGTGGGGGAGTACTCGGCTGGGTGGGTGACGGGGGAAAGGGGAGCGGAGAGGAGCGGGGGGCCGCGCGTAACTCACAACTCCCCGGGTGATGTCCTCCGCAGCGGGGGTCGGCGCCGCGGGCGCTTCTTGCCACGCCAGCCACAGAGCGAGCATGAGGAGCATCTCCCGGCGGCGGGCGCGGTGCCGGGCGGCGGGGTTCAGCATCCCCCCGCACTCCGCGCCGCCCGGCCCCGGCCCCGCGATAGGTTCCTTCGGGCTCCGCGCCGCATCCGCGCTCCCGCCCCGGGCTGCGGCCGCCTCCGGGGAGGGAGGGAGGCAGGGAAGGAGAGAGAGAGGCGGCAAAGCTCCGCTTCTTTCCGCGCTGCTCCGCCAAGGATGGAGGCGGGGGCGTTCCGCTCCGCCCCGCGGGGGAGGGAGGCTGGGGGGACTCCGCTCCGCGCTGCTGGGCAGGCTCTGCCGCTGGGTGCGCCGTCACATTGCCCCGCTTCCACAGCCCGCGGAGAGGCAAAGTTGCTGCGGGCGCTGGAGCGGAGCAGAGCGCGGCTCGGCAGCCGCTGCTGCCGCCGGGGGCCTCCGCAGCTCCAGCGCCGCTGCCATGCACCCCTCTGCGGCCGGCCGACGGAGGAGGAGGAGGAGGAGGAGGAGGAGGAAGGGATGCTAATGAGGAAGGCGGTGCCAGGGTTCCGCCGGTGCTGGGGGATCGTACGGCGCGGTCCGGGCTCGGCGTAGCGCTGAGCGCCGGCGGCGGTCCCGGTCCGCTCTCCCTGCGCCACGCGGGCGGGAGCGGACTCAGTCCCCTCCCGGTTTGGTATCTGCGTCTGGCTAAAATCCCTTAGGGTTCCGATTTTTTCCGGTTTTTTTCTAAACATCAACATTTCTGTAAGTACCAGCCTCATCCCCGAGTTTTTAAGGGGCTATGGAAGAGACTGCGCGCTTAGAGCATCCCCGACTGACATTCCGTCTCAGCGAGACAAATGTCTGGCTTGTCCCCATAAACAGCATAATGGGATCCTATGGCCTCTGCAGCCTGTCCTCCCTCGAGAGCTGTGAATCTGCCACGTGCTCCGACAGACCAGATGGCAGAGGACACCCTGACAGCTCCAGCTCCTGCCGGTTCAGGATGAACGTGTACTTCTACTCAGCATCTGCCTTCCCCAGGTCCTATGGGCATATTAATACACTCAACAGCTTTGCAAATGACTTTTAAAGGTGTTTGGTTTGGGTTTTTTGGTTGTTTGTTTTGGGGATTTTTTTTAAAAATAAATTTGCAATTTCTACTTTAAGATAAATAAGACGTGGAGATAAAGAAGAATGGGAAGAGATGAAAAATTGCTTCTAGGTGCTGCTTAGGCAAAATTGTAATGGACATTGATATGACATCTTCTGCACAAATGGATTAATCCAGCAATGAACCGTAGCTGCTTCTGGAGATACTTAATATCAGACAGGACTGGAGAAAATCAGTGGATAAGGGAAGAGGAAATCTTTGTCCAAAAGAAATTGGTTAAAGAGAATTGATAGGGAAACCTCACTTCCTGTGGGCAAGTTTGCACTACCCTGTGTCCCCGTGAGCTGAAGTTACTGCTCCAGCACCAGAGGAATCAGAAGGAAAACCCCTGGATTACATGATTCAGAGCCTCACTGACAATTACGTGTTGTAGCTCAAGAGCTGCTACCTCGAGAGCTTTGCTCCATACTAAAACAAAGTTCAGCTTCTTACAGAGCCCGGGAAAACCCAGCCTCCGGTTCCACAGGTGCGAGGACAGGGCTTCCAAACGGCAGGGCTGACAGGTCCCACTCACTATTAAAATTCACCGTGGAAAGGTGCTCACGGCCACTTTGCCACAAAGCCCGTGTCTCTAGGGCGTGTTTCCCCGTCTCCGTACGTCCTCCTTCGGTCCGCGGGACTCGTTTCAACCCTGCGCATCGTCCGCTGCTCCCGCTCCCTCCTCTTCATCCCGCAGCTGCCGCTGCTCTCGCGGGAGAGCTCTTTCTCACTTTCGATAACCATCACGCCGGCCCCGACAGGACAAGGACTGTTATTTGCTGTATTTCCGACTCCTCTGCTCTGAGCAGAAAGCGGCGGCCGCCCACGGCCCCTCTGCCTTTTCCGGGTATTCCGACGGAGAAGCGTTATTCCGGACAGTCAGGCCAGCCTGAGATTGCTTAGCAACATCACACGTAGTAATTTCCTGCTAAGCAGCACTGGAATCTCTTCTTATTAGGAATCATTTCTTTTGACAGCTGACATGACTGTGGGCAGATCAGAGCCGTCCTCGGGAGGAAGGCAGAGGGAACGCAGTAACGCGTCAGAATCCCAGGGTATGGGACAAACCTGCAGCCCTCCCCTGGGGATGAGCAGCTTCTGCGGTGGTAGCCTTGACAGAGTGAAAACTGCCAGCGCGAGTTCGCTGACACGTCATTGGCTTGAGGTTACGCTGACTAAAGTTTCAGCGGCACCTTAAAATGCTTTCTAGGAATTCTGGGTCCTCTGAGCACTGCTCGGCACAAACTCGGCGCTCTCTGCCCCTCTGCAGGGCACTGTTTATCTGGCGGACTGGTCCTTGTGCTGGGCAGCCTGGAGCTCCAGGGCTCGGTCCTGTCCCACGTCCGAAGCGCTCCCTGTCCCGTGCTGACCACATCAGGCTGTAGCAGCGAGGTTACCTCGGCTGCCTCCCTCGCGGTTCTGGAAGATGCCGCACGATCCATACGGACCTTTAATCCCATTTTTCAGAAGTGGGCAATGAAGAGTAAAGGTTCAGCGGCAGCAGCTGCTGAGCTGTCGGACCAAAGATAAAGGCTTGAACCCACTCCAGCTGGAAGAATTTTGCTCTTAACTTCAAGGGGTCAAGATTTTAGGGCACGTGCTACCATTTTATCTTCCCCTCGTAGGTCATCCTCTCACAGCAGCTCATCAGGGACAAAAATCTTCCCAGTTTCCATCAGAGCAGGTGTTTTAAGCAGATCGACAGCAGGTCAAATGGGAAATGCTGGTCCACGTCAAATATGCTTTAATCTTTTTAAATTCTTTCCTGTGGCATTAAATGCAAGAGCATACCCACTTTCACCAAATGCAGAATGTACTAAACTTGCATATTGAAAGAGAATATTATTTCCACAGCTGTTTCTTACCCCACAAAAGCCTCACATGTTTTAGGGGGCCAAATGTCACTGAATTTCCCAACCTCTGACCACTGTAGACGTCAATGCCCTGTTTCCCCATCTGCCCAGGTATTAGTTATTAGCACCTGTGCCACGTCAGCACCTCAATCTGCCTTGCATCTCAAGAACCCACAATGTGAATGATTATTTACACTGGATGAGTAGTTGCTTAATCCATACTCTATTGAAAGTAATTCCCAACATATTTATAAACATTTTTAGCAAGCGCTTGCAAGAGATAAGATGGTAGGCTTCTGCCATAAATTACAAGACCGAAAGAGTCTACAATCATGCCAGTTATAAAGAGCCAGGAAAGAATCTTCAATAGTTTCATTTTATTGCATGAGACTTCCTCCTTTAATAAAACACTGCTTGGCCATGAAGGCCCAAAGAAATACCAGAGAGGCTCTAAACCCTATATTTGAATATATATAGTATATATACTCAAACTTAAGCTCCTTACAGCTAGAGAGAGCAGAGCTGGGCAGTGAAAAGAACCCGGTTATAACCAACAGAACCGCAAATATTTTTCCTCCCTTTCCTTTTCAGTAAACAAAATAACCCACTTCAACAGCACAGGTTTAACTCTGTGCTCATGTCATAAGAACTATATGAGGGTAGATGGAGTTTTCACGCCATTCATTACCCAGGCGAATTGCTGAATAGAATTTATTTAAGGAAGGAACAGCGTGATGATTCTAATTCTGTTAAGTGTACCTTCCAAAATGCATTCTTTATGCTTCATTTATTGCAAATGAATGACTCAGTTAAAACAGCATTTCAGCACATTTTAGCCAAAATATTTTTTTCGCGCAACAACAAAATAGAGATAACTGCAAGCAGCTGTAAGTAAGAGCAGGCAAATAAACAGAGTAGAGCAGAGAGCTATTTGTGGTGACACCTATGGTCTGTTTTAGCACAAAACCTTAATGCTAAACAAGAAATGCTAGTAAAGCTGATTTGTAAGTTCACATTTCCCTGATCTGCCCATTATTGTCAGCGTTTGGAAAAACCCGTAACCAAGTACACAGTCTGTTTTCCTTCCACATATATTCCAGGCAAATGCACATACTTAAAATATTTTCACCTTTGTGCACCAAGATGACATGTATGAATTTAAAACGCCATTATCTTCTAGCTATACATGTCGTGTGGAAGACAAAGATTTTTCCTCAGTGTCTTTAGCATAATTAGCATGTATGACAACATCCAGACAATTTAATTTCCCAATTACCACAGCTATACTGAAAATATCCTTTGCATTAAATATGCAGCAGTTCTTATCAGTAGATACTATACAGCTTCTTCTGCCCTGTTATATCACTGCAGATGCTCATATTTCTCAAGTTCAGAAATGAGAATTCCCTGCCCTATCAACCAGGGAAACAGAAATTGCTGTGACGCAGCAGAGTGAGGCCCGGGTTGCTGCCACGGTCTCTTTACAGGAGCGGCCGCTCCAACAGCACATGTGTAATTCCCGAGGGGCAGCAAGGACTCCTTCCCAAGTCCAAGCGATGAATCGATTTACCCTGCGAAGTCTGAGAACAAGGACATTCGTGATATTATCCTGCTATTCTCTGGAAACTTTGGTAGCCACGGGATAAAACGATTGCGGGAGTATAATTCGCTTGCTTGTAATTAATATCATCCAGAAACTATCTATTTGCATTCCTACTTTTAAGATTGATGGGTGACCAATAAAATTGAAAAAGCAAGCAATTATTTTTCCAAGACCAGTGGTCGACACCTACGTTAAGTACTACTTGTGGGTAGGTTGCACATATGTTAAGTACTACTCATGGGAAGTTTAGAAATTTTTCATTTCCCTGAGTAAAACCAAAGTGGATCAGGGCATTTACAGATGACTTAGGAGTATACACCTTTTTTGCTTCCTCGTTCTCTGATTGAAAAATGAACCCATTGACATTTTTTTCATAGTTTATAACCAGAGGAGGGAAACCAAAGATGGAAGGGGCATGGAAATCAGTATTTTCCTGCAGGCTGGGACTTTGGAGCAGAGAGATGCTGCAGAGATGGTGCTCTCAGGCGCAGGACTTTTGTTCTCTGCATGATCACGCGTTGGCACAAAGAACCTCCAGCATCTCATGGACAGCTCCAGCTCCACAGGCTGAGACAGCACTAACCATTATTCCACCGGAGCCCGCTCTCAGCGCAGCTTAGTCCTCTCTAACTCATATAATGGCTAAATCTTGCAGGTTTCTCTCACATAACACCTGAAAAATGCAGCCTTCCTGGCTTCCCCTGAAGCTGCAGCACTTCCCAGCCTGCTTCTCCTCTGCTGGAAAACCCTTTTATTCCCCTGCCAGCCACATTTCTGCAGGAACCCGTAGCAAATCCTGTTTCAGAGGTCTTTTTCCCAGTGTAAGTCTGACCCCTCAGCACTACTCTCAAGCAGCTCTCTGTGGAATTCCTTATACCAGATAAAATAAACTGCTCCTCTTTGTTTCAAAGATTTTCACAGGCAGCCCTGCTTTGTCCTTTGCTGCTCATTTAGCACCAAGAAATCATCTCCTTTGTCCACCTGGCCATGAAATCCACCTCTCTGTTCCTTTGCTCAAACACCCATAATCACACTTATTCCATGCTGCCCATTCTCCCTGGGAATATTTGCTTCTAAGCAAGCCTGAGGCAGCCGTGCTATCTTCCCTTTGGCTCTTACAAATACAGTGTAAGACCAGGACTCCGCTACTGCATCCCAGTATACTTTTTCCAGTGAAACCATACTCCAAGAATTTGAGCTATATTATTCTGCAATTTCCTTTATCTCCCTTGCATGCAAACATGTCTCATTTGCCATCTTCTTTTCTTTATTCCAGGTTTGTGAGGCACCCAATTCGAGGTCATTTCAATCTACCATCAGAATCCCTTGGCACTATGGGAACATTGGTGGCAGCCGCGATGCCCGTAGACTCGGCTCGAGGCCACGTCACCACCGAGTGGGCACTGGCACAGACCATCTGAAACAACGCTGGCCGCTTCTGCCTCCCTGCTGCATCGCATTCTTCTCACGGAACGGGGTTTAAGGCACTAGCACCCATGAATTATAAAATGATACAGAGAAATTAATGTTTTGCAGGCTTAGCTTTGCTGCACTGTCCCCGGTACAGAAAAGCCTCCATCAAGATCTTGTAATAATGAGCCAGGCAGAAGGATAGGTCAGAACTGCCATGTTAATGCAAACCAAAGTGTAATTTTCTCTTCACTAGCAGCATTCCTCTCCTTGTTCCCATTGTTTTTCAATAACACTCCGTGTAAGGATGTTGATGTCTTGTTTAAGCAAGGATGAGAAGTTCAGAGGTTAATTAACAAGAAGTAGAACACAGTCACTTTACTGAGAAAAAAGTCCAAGGAAAAAAAAGAAAAAAAATTTTTAAAGCTATAAGGTATCATTACATTGCCTTTCCCAGTGGAAAATAGTACTAATTTTAACACTACTTAGACACTGCAGACTGTCCCTTGGCCAGGGATAACCGCAAGTCTCTGAGCTGTTTTTATAATGCTTTAATACATGTTTGTGCTTTCTGTCAGTCAGGAGGACAGCATGTCACGTGGCCTACATCAAAAGCCAGCAATCTGTTATATGCACACATATCCTGCACCCTACAGAGGGAGATACACACTTTAGCAATGTCAGAACATCTTGTCAATTAAATCTGGCCATATATCTTCTTTCAGCCTGTGACATGTTGATTGACAACCTATCTGGAGGCCTGGCTCAGACAACTGGGGGATTTTGCTAGCAAGGTCAGGACAGCTTCTCCCGGAACGCAATTTCCATCACGGAGCCCCAGGGGACACATTAACAGACCTCACCTGCACTCAGTGCGGTAGGACCCTCCCACAAACAGCACACCCCCAGCCTTGCCTCCTTGCTCTACTCTTCTGCTTTGCCTCCAAATTCTTCCTCTTCCCAGCCCTTCTTATATACATCCTGACAGTTCCATGAAGTTCCTCGTAAATTGTTTTTGACTGTACCCTGCTCCCCGCCGAGTTCAGTTTTTTTGGAGGGCAATGACACTTTACGGTGCTGAGAACCCTGGCTTCAAATGCTGGATAAATTCTGGTGTCCTTCACCTTCCAGTTCTGTAAATCTCTCTGAAGTAAGGATTACTCGGTGCTAACAGATTGCAACACAAAGCATTCAGACATTTTACGGGAAAGAACTTCAGACTGACCATACCCATCTTTCTTAGGAAAAACGTTACCAGAAAAAGGGCAGAAGCCATTTGTGAAGATGGGAAGCAGAAAGGAGATTAAAACACAAGATGTGAGAAAAATGTTATGGAAAGCTGTAAAAATAGTGAAGTATTTAACCAAATTGCCTTACTATGAAAACTGTTCTTGGCGGCAAAACTCTTTTTGCCTTTGCAGCTATTCTCACCTGTGGCAGTTTCCACCAAGGTTGAAAGTCAAGTGGATTCTGTAGGAAGAGGAAGGATTCACTACTGGAAACTCAAGACCGAGTCCCAGGAGGAGCATCCTTCTCTTACTTTGCTCTGCCCTGGACTGATGCATGTGGGGAACCAAAGCTCCATTTGGGCTGGAAGGATTATGTTTCTGTATGTCGATGTCACGTGAAATAAACAGCATAATTTGTGGAGCAACTTTGGGAACTTAATTATTTCTCAGGATGCAACTTTAATGACTCCTCTCTACTCCATGGATCTTAGGCATGGATCTTGGTGTCGTGATGCATTAGAAGCTGAAGCTGCAGCAGGCAGAATGACAGCAGACTTGAGCAAGAGAAAAAAATAAACCTCTGAATGGTTTTCCCAAAACCAAACATAGGCAGTAGCACAGTGCTTTGGAAATAAATTGCTCATGAACCTTCTGGCTTGAAGCTACCAGTAAATATTCCTGTTTGCAATGATGGCCAGTAATATACAGCACAAAATCTCACTGCTCTATTAAAGGTCTTACTGAAAAGTCTCCCTGTTTTACAGAAAAGCTCTTATTTACCCCTTGTGTCCTAAGAATAACAGATTACCGCAGTTCAGTCACTCACAATGCAGCTCAACTCTGTGTCTACATTGCAGACTAAAGTGCATCATATACATTAAAAGCTGTTACATAAACCAAACTTTCATTATGGCGGTGGACACAAGGTGTCCAAAGGGATGGTTTATATACAGCCTCTCTCTGTGCTTAATCAAAGCACAATCAAATGCTTTTAAAAAAATTTTTATTAAAGCTTCGCTAGAGGAATGGTTTATTATTTTTAAGTCATACAGTACTTTACCAGTAATTCCCTATGTTATTAAAGCTTGAACAAGGAGTCTAGGGTCTAGCTCTTGGAAATCCTCAGTCAATTGAGTTTGAGGTTTCTAAAGCCTCAGTGCTGAGTAATCCAGACCTGAACTCATCACATCTGAGCAGCCAGGGGACAGCTGCCATTGGGCAGGAGGCTCAAAACTGCCCTGCTCTGCTCAGTATTGGCCCTGTTTTGTTGACAGAATGGGCAGCTACATGATTTGGGAGCAGGATGGAGAAGGGGGGTGAGCAGGTGGCACTTTGGCCTGGAAGTGTCACGCGAGATGCGGCACAACCGGCAGCGCCCAGTCGCCCCAGTCTGACGGCAGCATCATGTCCCTAAGGGGCTCCCCGAGGACAGAGCACGACATGTTTGGTTAACGTGGTCCTGCGTCTGTGGGGAGCAAGGAGGCTGCTACAGCAAAGGTCTGGGATCCCAGACCCACAGGCTTTCCAGGGAGCACCCTGGAACTGACCGACCCCAGTGGATGATCGTGCTCTGCTCAGCTGGCCTGGGCATGAAGCAGCCCTTGTGTGCGTGGGCAGGGGTGTGGGGGCTTGGTGAGCGATGTGCTGCTGTACAGCACCTCAACACCCACCTTCTGCCCCATGGCATGCACATTGTCACAAATACAACCCCTCACCCTGCGAGAGCCATCCCTCAGGAGCTCTCGGTGAACACAAGCGCTCTCCCGGGGGACAGGAGCAACTTTCCCTGCCCAGGACAAGCCGACTGCCTTCTGGCAGTGAACCGTACTAATTGCTGTCTGGTACAATTAGGCTTATCCCTACTTGTAATTCAATTTATGTGGGAATGCTGGCTCAGCGCAGGAGTTCACCTGTGTTTGTGGCTCCTTCCATGAGCGGCACTTTGCAGTCACTCAGACAATGGCAGTGACAGGGCTCTGTCTCATCCCTCCTGGAACAATGCTCCAAGGGCAGCAGGCTCAGGGGCCTGCCCACCCCTGCCCCAGTGGGATCTGCTCAGGGTATTGGGGCAAGGCAAAACACTTGGGATATGCCAACTCTGCCATTACCCTTTGTGGCATCAGAGGTCACGGCCAAGAGCCTTCCTGTCTCTCTTGCATCAAGGGCATAGTAAGGGCCAGGTAGAGGTGGGTGGCAAGAGAGACTGGAGAAAAGTCAAAGGAATAAAAAAAAAAAAAACCAGGAAAAGCTGCCAAAAGAAACCTGACACGGACAACACTGTGGCAACCATCCCAGGGGCCCCTTCCTGGAAGGTTTGCTGGCCCACAGGACTCGGGTGACTCTTTATATAATTCTTGTGGGATTAGGAACATCTTAGGTACCAGTTCTTGACCAGAGATCTCCTGACATCTATCTTTCACATCCTTTGCTCTGCACACAGTTACTATTATATCCCTCTGACAAGCTTTTCCTGTGAAAAAAAAAGTTATACTATTTCCTTAGGCTTCAAAGAACCTACCCCACTCTATTTGGAAAATAAGAGAGCTGTGGAGGACTGATACGAAATTCAGCACGCTGTCACACGTTCTGGTCTGGACACATGCTTAAAGACAGATACTTCAGAACACATAAAAGTATTTTCAAACTTAGTCTTGTCCTGCCTGTTTTACTCTGATATTTGCTTCAAGAGCCAAGGCTCACGGGGGCTTCTGCAGAGACTTGAAAGCTAAAAAAGATCCCTTTGGTGCCGAGATGCAAGTGGTCCCTTGGAAGGAGAAAGGCACAGCATCTACTGAGAATAAGACAGATAGTGTTTTATCTAACCGAACAACCCACCATCCACAATAACCAGTGAAATTAAGATAAAAAATTATATTTCCCCTCCTTTTAAATTATCTTACCAAAACAAAGCACTTTTCCTTCATTTTGATTCTTAAAGGACTGCCACGAAAATTTAACAGTTAACATAGACCCATTTATTTCAAAAGGTTGTACTAACAGATCTATCATTTCATCAGTAGCTGCTGGTGGGCAGTGGGAAGAGCTGCTGAATGTGCCATCAGCTGAGAGACTGAGGAGAAGTTAAAGGGGAGAGCTAGGGGAAGGCGTTTGCCTTCCCAAATGTGCATAAACGGAAGTGACTGACCGCAGCCAACTAAAAAGCAAGACTATTTCTCTTGTGTAGCAAAATAAGAAGCAGGAGGCTCACTGGTCCCGTAAAAATGCTTTAGAGGAACAGATAACTTGAAGCGCTGTTTTATAGAGAAGCAGCAGTTACCACACACCGCAGTCACACTCATTAGCCTCATACCAGAAGCTGACACCAGGACGAGCTTTGGCCTCCTCAGGTGGTGCTGGGTCAGTAAATTCAGATCTCCAGCACCAAAACCCACACAGTTTACCCAAAGATTAGCCTTTGACTGTAATTTTCCCCTTTTCCATCTTACATGACTCCCTAGCAAACATGGGGTGTCTGGACACACCAGACCAGCTGATTTCCAGGGTTTGTTGTTTGTTTCTTTTTTTCCCTCCCTGGCTGAGTCTTGTCAGCCTGTTCCAGCTGGACAGCAAGTGAAACACTTTGAAAAACTTACACCAACTAGCTAGGAGCAGAGACATTATCACACCTCAAAACAGCAATATTGTGCCTTTAGCCAGCATGTGACCAGGAGACAGGATGAAGAGTGACACTGAGGAAAGGGAGGAAAAGCCTGTCCCAGTGATGGGAGTGGGCCTGGGTTACAGCCAGGCACTTTGGGCAGATGTTTTGTGCCTTCTCATATGCCACAGGACTGGCATTCATCAGGTGATGCCCCCAAAACCACGCCGCAGCTCTTTTGGCTTGGGGACAGGGACGCATCTTCTCAGGGGCGGTGTGGTTATTTGGTGCTAAATCCCCACTGAGCGCAAGAAATTTTGTCTTCTCAAACAGTGCACCAAGGGAAGAGAGGTGCGCACAACAGACACAGCTGAGCGGGATCCTTGGGCAGCACAAGTCAAAAAACACAACCCCACGGGTGCCCGCCACTCTGCCATAGAGGGGATGCTGCTCATCCCAGTCAATGTCAGGTGGGAAGACACTCGATGACCCAAGCTCTGGGTTTCAGGTAACAGATTTCTGCCACAAGGAGGAAATCTTGATAAGACAACCTGAAAACATTTGCAGCATTAATAAAACATTTTGGAGTCAGGAAGGTGACCCCACATTTGACACGGTTCAAACACCCACTCTCCCCAAGCTTAGCCCAGGTGAAAATTGCATTTTGGTTGTGCCAGGCTGCGTTGGATGCTCAGCAGTTACTGGAACTCAAGTCTGTCCCCAGAACTCTCTCAAACCCAGGTTATTCCCATGCTTGAACTCCAAGAAATCCATGTGGGTGGGAAGAAAGGATGGAGGCAGGATTTGGAGGCGGCAGTGTCCCAGAGGCGTGAGTGGTAGCGGGGGCAGATGCTGCTGGAGAAGCAGGAAGAGTGGCAGGGATGTTAAGCACACAAAGGCTTTGGCTCATGGCTGTGAACGTGCCCAAGGTGGGGGCTATTCTTGGTGGGGAGATGGAGCCAAAGGAAGACCAGAACCTCTCCCCAGGCAGTGACCAGCAGGTGAGGGAAATGCAGCTCCAACATTTGTTGAAGCCATAAAGAGGAGAGACTCTCTGAACTAGCCCATTGCAGCGCCAGTTGGGAGCCTAGCTGTGATTAAACTGTGCAAGTGAGGCCCCAAGGCAGCCGTGTGAACTTTATGAGGGTCGGGAGACAAACAGCAGCTCCTTGCTTGCAGATTAACAACACCGCAGATTTACAGCACCTTCCATCACTCACCCAGAAAGCCAGTTCGGGATGTGTCAGGCCGCTGTACCCCATCAGCCTTCATATCTCTGGGGCCAGAGCCACCCAGCCAGGAGCACAGGAACATCCTTCATCCCCGGGCAGCTTGACCATGCCAAGATCCTGCTCTGCGCCCATAGCTGCGGTGCTGCTTCACTGCTGCTCTTGTTGGGTGTTTTCCTTTTTTCTCTCACCGTAAGGTTTTTCCTTTTCCTCACAGCCCTCAGGACCTTTACAGCCACAGTGAAGGGGACAGAAAAAATTTGTCATTGTGTAAGTGCTGGGAATTCTTTCAAAGGTAGCAGAGAGAACTCTCCTTTTATTCGCACCAGTAACCAGGAGGAGGGAAGCAGTCCCACTGCTTTATAGAACATTTATGTACATAAATTGCACAGAAACACAGCAGAAGGTTCACTCAGCCCTTGTTCAGCTCTGCAAAGGGAATAGCCTGGAGAGCCTTCCTGCTGTTCCACAGCGCCCAGCAGGGCTCTCCCGGAGCCCTCAGCAGGCAGCCAGCACCAGGCTTCCCCTCTCAGCACTTCCCAGCTGCCTGCAAGAGATTTGGCATCCTAAGGAAGCTAAAGAAATTACAATTACCCAGACCGGTAATGGGACACAGCACCGGCTGCTCTGCAGTGGCGTCAGGGAGGCAGAGCGTTACACACCCTATGTCATACACCGAGGAACACCCCACGGCACCTGATGGTACAAGAAAAGCTGCCCTGGTAGGATTTTTCCAGTTTACCAGAACTGAATGAGTTTTCTGCAACTTGTCAGCACCTGGGTGCCCCTTTGCTTGAGCGGAGCTGTGGCACTGTCACCCCGGCCCAGGCACAGCCCTGCCCAGTTCCCAAACAAAATACATTTTGCTTCAAGCAGCACAAATCCCCGGGAGAAGGAAGAGGCTCCGCTGCTCTGGAGTGCTCCAGGGAAGGAGCAACTGTCAGGTGTGTCCCTACCATGGCAGGCTGTGACCAGCCCCAGAAAGAACTGAGTGGCAAAACAAGAAGAAACACAACAGTGAAACCCTACGCAGAGTTTACAGAAAAAAAGTACCTGAACTGCTAAGAATATAGTTTAAAGGATTTGTTTTATCTGAGATAGTTAGATGCTTGAGAAAAACCTCCTTTGGAAAAAAAGGAAAAAGACTTTTTAAAGCTTTAGTCATTTTCTTAAAAGTTTTCTTTAAAGGACAACTCCATACATCTAGAAAAGAAAAAGTCCACTGTGAGAAAGCAGAGTTACTTAGTGCTACTTCACTGTCCTGTCCCTTACTAACTGCACTTCCAGATCACTTTTCCCCTTTCCTGTCTCACTTTCACTCCGACCCTCACACTTAGCACACCTGTAGAAATTACACAACACACACGTTCCATTTTACCTGTACCATTTACCTGAGATGTGCTGTCCCACATTTCCAAGTTACACCTGCTTCATGCCTCCCTTCTCCTGTTGCGCAGGGTCCAACCAGTCAAGGTAGAAAAGGGAGAGAGCAACAGGCATATCATGTGCTCTCAGCAATTTATTGGGAATTCTCAGGGTGTTTTCCCTCTGCGCCTGAGCAGCTGAGCTCCATCATGATCTCTGAACTTCTTTCCGGCCCCAGACGCGCAGGTAGGGCAAAAGCAAACAGACTCTGAGATGCTGAGCACATTTATAGTTCTTTTTTTTTTTTTTTTTTCCCCGAAAGAAGAGAGCTGAATCAAGCTTTACCACCTTCCTTTTAAAGTTTGGCTTTCTAAATGATTTCATCTGTGAGAGGAAAGAAGCACCTTCCAAGCAGGGGAAGGCTGGAGAGGTCAGCAGCTGGGGTGTCAGCTGTGATGGGATCCCATCCCTCAGGTGCAGAGCAGCCAGTGGCAGAGGCAGCTGGGAAAAAAGTTGGATATCTCAAATGCAAAGAGCAGTTCAAGCACCATGCCATGCCCAGCACTGCTGAAAGATAGGAAATGCCTCCACAGACATCTCAGCCCTGGTGTTCCTGTTGATGCAGGGCTGTGCCGGATTTTTCCTGGGGGAATGGCTCCCAGTGAGAGTCCCAAGCTGGGGTGAGCCTGCTGGGTCTGATCCTCACACTGACAGATTGAATTAAATCTTGTGTTTCAAGATGGAATGCATAAAAGGAGATGAGGAAAATGAACCATGGGAGTAAGTGATAAGGTGAGAAATCTGCTCAGCAAAACCAACTGCCTCGGGGCCTCCTGCGCATGAAAGGACTCGAGATGATACCATAGCGATGGAGAAACAGAGGAGTTCCAGGAGAAATCCCAGAGAAGCCTTCTTTAAACTTGGACTACTTAAAAAAGCAATAGGAAAAGCGGTACAGAGAGCTTTGTGCCCTGAGCCTGCTGCCATTCTCACATGTCCCTGTCCCTTCCCGGGGTCGTCCTGCTCCCATGAGAGCTACGTGTGTGTAAACATGTGCACGGCCTGTGCCGAGACTGGGCTGCTGTGATCTCTAAAAATGCTCAGGAGCTGCTTGAAAGCTCCTGGAAAACTCTTGCCTCTGTTCTGCCTGCAGTTGTGTGGTGCCTGTCACTGCTGTGTTACAAAGGTTAAATGCACCTTTGTGAAAATCTGTGCTGGGTGTGTGGCAGTTTTAGCGCAGTTCTGTTAGAGGAGACATCTATGCCCATTCTTCCCACTGCTGCCTGCAGTATCCCCAGGCTGGTGGCAGGGCTGGGACCTGGACTACGCGAAGCTGCCGGACCAGTGGCTGTGGAAAGGGGTCACCCTGGCTGGGCTGTCCGAGTTGTCCTGCCTGCTGAGCATGGGTTGTGTGTGTCTTTCCCATGTGCATAGTCAGCGATGCCAACGCATCCAGCCACTCTTTGGGTTTCCCGCGGGATGCATGCTGAGTGCTCGGCACGGTGTTTGCAGCCAGGGATGGCACAATAATCTGAGCGAGAGGTGTTCAGAGCTCCTGGAAATGTCACTCCTGTACAGCTCGAGTGTGCTGGGGCTGCATTTCCCTGTCTGCAGAGCTGGCAGAGAGTCAAATGTCAATACTTGTGAGTGTCATTCGGCAAGCATCCAGACCTTTCGGTGTGTGGATACCCACCTGCTCATCCCCAAAGTGGGACACTGCAGTCCTCATGCTTAGGAAGGAGGAGGCTGGAGGCAACCTGAAGGTTTCCAGGATGCCGGAGGTACCTGGACAGTAAATCTAGGCTTCTTGGCTCTGTAAGCAACTCAAATCTAGCTGGATGTGCCTGAGTGCCTAGAGAAGGTTTGTCCTGCAAGGGACGTGCCTTGGGCTTTGTGGAGCAAACCCCTGCCATGGGACAGGCAGTTCCAGGGAAGTGAGGGATGGCAGGCACATCATGTTGGTACTCGACTCCTCGCCTCCCACACGACGTCCCACTATATCCCACTGAAAGCAGTCCCTGGCTTCCCTGACCATCACCGTTAAGTCTGGCCTCGCTGCCAGAGGTTCAGGAGGCTGGGAACAACCCTTCGTGGAGCATGGTACGCCAGAGCCCGGAGGGTCCCAGGGCAAATGTCCTGACCCCTAGCCAACAGCAGCGTTGCCTCCCCAGGCAGGGGCCGTGCAGAGCTCAGCGTGTTCTGAGACGCCTCAAGTTTGTGTCAAATACTGGGCTAGGGGTCTGAGGATCACATCTTCCGACAGCTCATCCTCCTGCAGGCTGGAGAGCCTGGTAAGGCAAGGAAAGGCGCCTGATCCCCATTATAATGCTAATCTCCTCTGACTCCCAGTAGGAGCTGAGTAGCGTCCTGTTAATGAAATCATAACCGTGGCTCACACGGTGCATTTCTGCTGAACACATCTGAAATCTCTTCCCCTCAGAGGCTACATAACCAACGCCTGGGAGTTATCTTGCTGCTGTTATAGAAGCAACACGATTACAGTGCTGAAGCTAATTTAAATCTTGTTGAATGCTATTATAATGCAGTGAGTAAAGCCAGTATGTGACATGTTTTTGAGACATCATCAGAGTGGGCACATAAGGCTGATCCCCAAAACTTTAGGGGCTACATTCAGAGACGTCAACATAAACTGCAAATCCTTCATGAGCAGGTTCTGTTTGATGAGACTTTCAGGCGCTTAAGCTACAAGTCTCATTTAATTGTGTGACAACTCCAGGACTATTACCTGGTCCCTTACTGAAGTGTCTTCCTCTATCCTCAGTTATCCTGAGCATATTCCAGGTACTGCAACATCTCTGCTCCCAATGTGAGCAATGGGTACAGAACTGTGGGAAACTACTGCGCTAAACTTGAGCACTGGCAGTGAGGCCGAAGTGGAGCTTAACACTACAGGTCAGTTGTGTCGGAGGTTCTTCTGGTCTTGCTTTATGGGCTTAGTAGGGATTTGGGGTGACCATGTGGGTTTTAAGAGCTCGATTTTGTACCTCTGAAAGAAATGTCTCAGCCTCTGCCCTGTCTGACAGCAATGCAGTTCCCACGCACTGCCAGGACATCACCCTGGGAGTGACACAGAGGCCTCCGTGCTGCAGGGCAGCCCTGGCAGCCCGGGTAGTGACAAGCAAACATAACACAGAGCTGAGAGGTTTCGTCTTGACCTTCACGAGCTGCCGCAACATCCCAGAGCTCCAGCAATCACCACCTCGCAGAGCCCGAGCGAACAACACTCCAGTGCGACAGAGAGTGGAATCGGCCCCTACCCCAGCACAAGAGCAGACTGCAGCATCCAGCCACTCTCCTGAGCCTGATGCCCGGAGAAGTGTTCCTTACATGCATTTCATCATTGCTCCCGTGATGTGGAGCAGGGTTGAATTGAGCCTCTTCTCCTCCTCCTCTCTTCCCCAGTACACCTGAGGGCAGATCACAGGGATGCGGTGGAGCAGAGGGCTCCTGGTTTTATCCCCCCCCCAGACAGTCACAGAGCATTTTGTCCTGGTTCAAGCCAGCCCCATCTCTGGCTCTGGGCCCTGCCTGACATGGATTTCATACCCCACTCCATTCTTTCCCCTCCCCTCATGCTGTCAGGATGTTCACATGAGGCCAACAGGCAGCATTGCACTGATTTCAGCCCTTTGCTAGAGCTTTGTCCTGAAGTTGCCGCTCCTGGTCCAGCCACATCATGATTTCTTTCTCCATAATTTAACATCCCACCCCACAAAAATAGAAGTGTGGGGAGGGGAAGGGGAAAGAGAAATGTCAATAGGGAGCAGCAACTAAGGGTTCCCAAACCCTGTGAGATCATCTGTCACCTGTCTTTATGGCACGAGAAGAACAAGATATACCTTTACCAGGATAAAGCAGCTCAGCTCTTTGCCCCGCCACAGGTGTCCCGTAGCCTTTGCAGCCCCTGACTTGGCTCAGCTGCCTGCATGGCAGGGTCGGCTCTAGGAGTCGCTGTGCCCCCCCGACCCAGGTGTTCCCTGCCTGGGGCCACTGCCTGCAGAACGCAAGACTCCTCCGAACTGAGGTATCGGCCGCGGGTTTGGTAGCGGAGGTGGAAACTGAGTTCTCCTGATCTTTAGAGCCTCTCCGTTGCTCTTCGTCTCGGCCATCAACATCATCCTGCTCTCTGAGGCTTGCTGGGGCCAAATGCGTACCTTCTATGACTAGAAAGGGATAGCAAAGTATTTTGGGAGGGGAGGTAACATTCCCAAAATGAACTCATCCTTTCAGTTTGCATGCTAGCAGCACAGGCTGTCATAGCTTTATTTTTAAATGGCCTTTCCCTTTATCACCAGAAAAATTTCTTCCTATTGACCTGAACAGCACTAGCAAAGTCAAGTGGAATATATATATTCTTTCCTAGCCACTGAACATGGTCATTGTTAATCTGAGCATGTTAAAACCAAAAGGGACAAGATGTGGAAGGTGTTTAACACTAACTTGATGGGAGCAAAGGGGAAGGGGTGAAGACCAACCTTGCCGAAGGTGGAATTAGATGTTTAAAATGGAAGTGAAGCGAGTACCTGTCTCGGACGTGCCATAACTGCCTCCTTCGCCCCGAACACTGCCGCAGCAGGAAGACTCTTGACCGAGAACACACAGGTGGCCACCGGTCCAGCAGAGTTAACGGCGGCCTGAGAAACATGGAAACGCGTTCACATGGGTAAAACTGGGAGATCCGGTGTAAAAAACCAGCAAAAGCAGCCTGCACAGTACTGTCAGGTCACTGGGAAAACTCGTGGCCACTTTGAAAACTATGAGCCAAGGCAACGGTCACTCAGGGACCTCTAACATCTTTCTAAGTTAGACTTCAAGGCTAAATTCAAGATCATGAGAAGGCAATGCAGTTTTAATAAGCAATGACTTATTTTGGTCAGGTTAGCATCAATAAACAGCCATTAGCTATACAAAGGAGGATTTGCATAAGCAGCATTTGAGGGTCAAGTTGCATCAGGACTGTCTCAAGCAAAGATGAAGGGAGGACCAGCCCTGAATGCAGAAGTTCTCAGCCTGGTGCCAATGCCAAGGTGCTTGAGCCAAACAAATTCACCTGAAGTCCCTGCTCTGAAGCATGCTGGAAACGATCCTACAATGTCCTACATCCTGGAAACAATTCTATAAACTTTAGTAGCTCTCCCTTTCCAAGGAGAGGAGGTAGAAAAACCCAGAGGAAGGGTGGAATATACAGCAGAGGCAGGAGTGTTTGAGCAGCCGAGAGAAGACAAGCGCACCATTCTTTCCATCCTTAGAGTTTTCTAGGGGTGAAAGGTTATCTGTATGATGCACGCAAGGCTGGACAGCACTTAAATGAATCTGTGGTAACTACTAGAGGGGAGAAGGAGGAGTAGGAACCTACAGAGCAGAAGGGATTGAACCCTTCTGCAGGACCCAGAAGGCAGGCAAGTCCTCCCCAAAATCAGTCACCACCAATCTCTTCCTCTCAGTGTTTACGTGAAAAATTCAAAAGCAGAGGTTAAGGTTGTGCCTTGGAATGATTTCTAACACAACGAATTCCAATTTTAACAGTGAATTTAATCTACAGGGAATAAAAAACTCCTAGTAATTGCCAAATCACACCAATCCATTGATCAAAATTGTCTTTGCTGGTACAAGTGTATGTCATTCACACAACACTAAAGGTTTAGAGCAGAGCAGAAAATCTCTTGCAGAGGTTTTTTTAAAAATTTTAGTATTTTAACTATACCACAAAATGTGGGTCTAATTAATCCCTGAAATTGGTGACATTGCACTTGAGATGAACCTTCCCACTAAGCCCAAGGAGGTGGGAAAGCAAAGAATGAAAATATACATATGCTTCAATTTGATTCCAATTCAGCCAAAGATGCACAAAACACAGTTGCTTATTAGAGATAAGTCTTCATTCAAAAGTTAATTATAACACTACTGAAAAACTTAGGGGCTGAAGACGGTGAACTTTAATGAAGGTTTAATCACTAGAATGACTGCGAAGTTCCTTGTCTGCACCGCCTCTGCTGCAGCAGGGACATCTCTGCATCTCTGGGTACCGCAGCTGAGACATTGGGAAGAGAGTCGAATGTGACAAGGAACAGCCAATTTTGGAAGTCCCCAGCAGACAGATGTTTGTACAAAACATCCCACAATGCAGAATGGAACCAGCTCTGTTTCACACGAGGGATGATCATTGCTCTGTTGCTAATGGCTTTTTTAACACAGAAAGCCAAAGCATCCGCATTTCTGGAATCCATGAGCTGAGCTCCATTTGGCCTGTAATGGCAGTTCGGTGCATCGGTTCCTCCACCTGGTCTTTAAAAATGTGTGTTATTAGCCTACAACAAATTTCCATCAAGGAAAATAAATAAAAAAGGAAAATTAATATTTTAATGAAAATACTTGGTATTAATAAGAAAAAGGTTTTATTTTTCCTAGGCCCATCATTGTAGCAGTCTTTGCAATAAGTAACACTTCCTAAACAGAAACAACAGAAGCAATGCCCAGCACCTCTGAATATATAATTTATCTCCAAGACATTGCTAATCACAGCAATGAAGGCCTGAGTCACAACAGGTAAGACCCATTTCATCAACATACAGCTTTAATTAATTGAATTAGTATGAACTTGAGGTTCAAATTAACATAAAAATGCTATGACAATATATTTTTAGAATTCTTTTTTTAAACAAAAAAAATTGTATCTATCTGCACCCGAGTCAAATAGCGCAGTGCATCTTCTGCCCTCCAAGATGCCCCTTGAGCTTTCCTCCTGAGATAGACACATCCCACTCTTGCCCCCATGCACAGACACTTGGGGCTCAGAGCAGCCCCATCAACTCTGTTTTGCCAACAAGTCGCTCCGTCCTCAGCTCAGCTGGTTCAGCTCAGCTGGCTCAGCTCCATCAGTGCCCACGACCAGATGGGCTCAGGCC
Organism: Origma solitaria; assembly: GCA_013397895.1. NCBI lineage: Eukaryota > Metazoa > Chordata > Aves > Passeriformes > Acanthizidae > Origma > Origma solitaria. The sequence goes on along the minus strand of VZRL01000899.1, from coordinate 867,329 downwards.
TGTGCGGAGCTCGGGGGTCCTTATGGGATGAGTGCAGAATGACACAGGACTGCTGCTACTTCCCAGGCTCACAGCCAACTCCCCGTTTGATAGTAAGCCTGACCCTGCCTCTTGCTCCCAGAGAGGATTCCTTTCCCTTTGGGCACCACTCTTCCACATGGAGACTGGGAGGTGTTTTAGTGCATTTTCCATCTGCCACCCCAAAACAGAGCACACTTGTGTTTCTTTGAGAGTCCATTTCTTCGAGGATTTCAGCTTATCTACCACAGGTTATGTAGAGAGCAGCAGCCAGCCGGGCCCCTGTGCCTCTGCAGTCCTCTGCCTGTGGATGTTGCCCCAGCCCCACAGCTCCAGCCACCTCCCAGACACAACTCCACCACCCACATAAGTCCAGGAGACACCTACTTACCTGCTCTGCCGGCTAAGCTGCCTTTGACAGTCCCTACTCCTAATCAGGCATCCCTAATGATTTTAATAACGTGATTGCATGATGGCAAGAAAAACCAATAACCCAAACCCTGATGTAAGCTGTTTTTGTCACAATCTTGAGACTCCTGCTTGGAGCAGACGCCTTATTAGCCATTTAATTCTCAGCTTCATGGCAAGGCACTGCAATGAGAGGAAATATGAAATCAACAAGGTAGCTGCAAACTATCTTCATGTTCTCTCTCAAATTTAATAGAGATTCATGACGCTTTACACTAATGTGCCGAGAGAAAAAGATTACAAGGTTCTTGCATCTTACTTGCGTCTAAGGGAGGTGAATATCAGCAGTTGGCACGCAGATGTTAAATGTCTAGCAGAAGTTACTCCAAAACCCAACTGAGTTAGTATCAAACGAGGCACTTCAGCTCACACGGTGTACCCAGTCCAGGCCAAGCTGTCTCAGAACCACGAGCCCAGAGGTAAAGGAGAAGACGCATAACAGATCTGCTCTCCCTAGACCGTGCAGGATCCAGGTTGGTTCACACCCCACCATGAGGCTTTCAGCCCTTGGGCACTGGCATCCCTACGCTCTGAAGCCCCTGTGCTGGCAGGCTGTGCCAGTCTCGTTGCCTCCCCATCCCCTGCACATCAGCACAGGGCTCAGGGCAGTTTCCCCAAGGACACAATCAGACCCACCTTTCCTCCCGTTTCCCGGCACCCAGCTGATGGCTCCAGTCGTGCTCAAAAATCACTGACATGACTGATTTCACTGTGCCAGTACCACTCACTTACTCACAGTCACTGCTCAATTCCCTTAACTCCCATCTCTTGGGCATTTCATGCAAGACAAAAAGCAGCCGAGCATTAATCCTGTGGCTGCTGGACTGCGATACCGAGCCCTCCGCCCTCCATGTGTCCCCCTCCTCTCCTCCCCCTCTCTCCAAATGTGTTTTCCCACGGGAGTCTGAGGCTCGCATCTGGGCCCCGCCAGCAGCGTTGCTTATTGGGGAGAGCACGAGCAGCTCGGGGTGTGCTGGGCGCATTAACAGGGTCCGGCTGCCGAACTGCAGATTCTGAGTCAGTCCCAGCAGTGACATTTGCAGCAGCAGATGAGAGAGTCCCCTCAAGCTACAAAACACACCCACTCTGGGAGGCTGAAGCCTCTGGAACTGGCTCCCCAGGGAAGTGGTCACAGCACCAAGCCTGAGTTCAAGAAACATTTGGACAGTGCTCTCAGGCACATGGTGGGATTCTTGGGGTGTCCTGCGTAAGCCCAGGAGTAGGACTCCATGATCCTGACGGGTCAATTCCAACTCAAATATTCTCTGATTCTCTGTGCTTTCCAGCACATAAGGAAAATTGGAGCACAATTAGAAGTTAAAAGGACAACCTTTTAACTTCAAAATACAGAGCACTCAGATGAAAATGAAGGTGCCTTAAGAAAGACTTGCTGCCTTGCATTGTATCTGTAGTCTCAATAAGTCACAAAACTGGCTGCTATATATTTTCTTTGCCAGGCAGGGAACTTTGGCTGCCATTCAGGAATGTGACTGGGATGTAATGGTAGCATCCAGCCCTAAACCAACCTGGATTGTACTCACTGGTACAAAAACAGCCCTGAAAGGGCTTGACTGAGACCAGACCATAGCAGTTACAAGACAGCTACTAAGAGAGAATCCTGACCCTAATAACCTTAATCAGGCAACAGGCAGGAGACAGGAGTTATTTTTGCTCTGTTTTATCGGTGTGGAAGCTGCTTGACAAAGGATGACATCAATTGCACAAACCTTGGGCTGAGCCAAGAGAGGAGCCCAAGGAACGATGCCGATTTATGGCTGTACCTGTGATTCTCCGGCTGCAGTGTGAGCAGGTTGGGGCGACCGGCTGTGCTGCAGGTGGGCACACTTGTAAAACATGGGGACATCTGTTACATGAACATGCATCCAGAGCTGCTGTAAATAAAGCAGGGCATTACACAGGAGTTAATCCAGCACTGTTTTGCTGATCATGTCGAAGATACCTACCCGTTTATGCTCTGCACATCTCTTACTGAAAATAACGGAGCAGATTTCACCTCAGTGGCATCCCTCCACAGAGCCAGACTCCGTGCCCTCAGTGAATGATAATAGCTGCTGTGCCATTGTCGTTCCCACGCAGTAAAGCATGTTGGAACCTGTTCCCTCCTGTTTGCTCTCAACATGGATCATTGCTCCTTCCAGCGCTGCGACAACCAGACCAAAAGAAAAGCCAGTGGTTTCCCAGCCGAGGTGTTTCATAAATTTACCACTCTGCTGTGAGGAGATGGAAACGCAAACGGGCACGAGAGGCTCTCGGAGGCTCCAGGGCTTCCCACTACGGTGAGGAACAGACCCCCAGCGGGAAAAGGCCACCCCAATTAGCAATAGGAAAGCACGGAACATTGGGCGCTTTCAGCACCAGCCGGGCCTGGGGGGCACAATGAAAACTTCTCTTTACTTACTTCTCCAATTTATCAAAGAAAGAAGGGTTGCGTTGTTGCTTTTGTACCTCTGTCAGCCTTAAGCCAACAAGATATAATGCAAGAATTGTTTTGAGCAATTCCAGATTAGTTTTTGTTGCTTTTCTCTTTAATTTTCCATCAGCAATCCATTTTCATTTTGCACATGAACACATTCAATAGCGCAGACATTGAGTGCTCTTAGGCAAAGCACAGGCAAGAATTCACATAAAGAAAAAAAACCCCAAAAAACTAGGGTTTTGTCCAGTCTTCCAATTAACTTTGCTGGCAATCTGTAACAAAAAATTCACAAAAGTCTTGAGGCACTTTTTACAGGCAAGATGGAAAGCGCTTTATTTTCTTTTCCATCTTGCCGGAAATCTCCTTTTCTTTCTCTGAAGCAAAAGAAAACACACCAATAAATAAAGAACAAATTTCCAGAAACTCTTTTTGACTCAAATGCAACCTGAAATTATACAGCCTAATTCACTTCAAGCACTCCTGGCTCAGCTGGGCGAGTGCGTCATTCCCAGAGGCGAATGCTGCATCTCTGAAGGACAATCCATTAGGCACCACTGCAGTTCTCTTCCCTGCCTTCACATGCTGGGCTAGACTGCATATCCACTCAGCGTCCTTGCTCCCTTGCCACACCAAGTCCCTTAGCTCAGCTCTAAACTGCTGGCACAAGCAGCAGAGTTGCCTGTGAGCATCACCATCCCTTGAAGTTTCTCCTACACACTCGATCTCATAATACAAAAAGAAACCCAACTGTTCCTGCTGTAAAATACCCACACAAAAAGAGCTGGGAGCTTTGCACCCTCTCTGCCCTCCTTCAGTGTCTCTCTCTGGGCCTCAATCCAAGTGTGAACAGCACCAACCATCCCCACAGATGTCAGTGGGGAGCCCAGAAGGGACTGCAGCCACACCACCGCCAGCTTCCACTTTCCAAGCATTTTGGCGTTGTGAAAACCTGCCAGCAATTTCAGTGAAACCCTGGAGTTCTGGAGGGAAAGAGCCAGATATCATTTCCTTCACAAGAAAAGGAAGTGTCATAAAAAGCTACTTGAACTGCTCAGGTTGCCTCCAGCAGCCAGGAATGTGCAAGGTGTGCCAGGTAACAGCAAGCACCAAGGAGGGCACTGGTTTTGTCTTCGCTCAGACAGAAGCATCTGGAGAACGCTTAAACCACCACATCAGGCTCCTGACCTGGCATGCTGCTCTCAGTTCATCAACCTATGTGAATTTACCAGCAGCTACAGAAATATTTGTACCTGGTAGTCAAAGGAGCGGGCGCATTTTTCCATTGAGTCACCCATCCGTTTTCTCTCCCAGACAAATTGTGTCTGTTGCTTCAATTCTATTGAGACACATTGAAAGAAGATGTGAGGGTCACCGGATCAGCTGTTAGTATCTCACATGTGCAGAGATGAAGGTGGCAGCCGCTTGTCACTAACTGAAAGCTGTCAGGATGGTGACAGAATGACAGGGTCCTGAGCACATCAAGTTCTCAATTCTGGCACCTACCAATAGCTTTTTGTCAAGGAGCAAAGGGAAAAACAAAGCTTTGCTTTGGACCTGATAAGTGCATGTCCCTGGAGTGCTCCAGTAAGATCTGTAAAAGAAGCACAGAGTCCTGGACTTACATGAATTATGTATATAAGGAGCTTTGTCAGAAAACAGTTAACTTTCAGAAGAACAGGCAGGCAGTAAGCTTTTGAAGGTTGTAACAATGGTACAAAGTGCTATGGTGATAGTCATAACTGCCTGCGTTTTCCTGTTTAGACATATCCACACCCGCATCCATGAAAATTTATGAAGGCTTTTTCCTAGCGCAGGCTTTTTTCTCCTTGGACTTGTTATGTTTCCCTATTCCTGATCTCACCGTCCCTGTAACTTTTCCCTGCACGCCTGTCCGTGTTCCCCGTTACAAATTCTTCCCTCCTTTTTATCTCTTTCCCAGTCTGCTCTGGGCCATCTAGGCAAGTGTAGGGTTTTCCCTTCAAAGTGACACAACTGGTCCCTTCTTAGTGTTATTTGGTCAACAAAATTCAAACTGAGTAGCCAAGAACAGAGCTGGGACACTCAAATTCATTGCTCAAAAGGTGTCTCAAGCACAGCACCAATTCCGTCTATCACCACATAGGGCCAGTACTTCCCAGGATCAGCTTTCTGAATGTTAACGGGCTCCTCACGACTCGAAAGTCTGCGAAAACAGAGCATGGTTGCTGACTTTCCCAGTGGCCCTGCAGCTTGGGGGACAAGCAGAGATATTGCGCTGATGTTCATAATAACAGCTAAACACCGAGCCAGATTCCAACAAGCTCCACCATCAGCACTAACCAGTTTCCTGCCAAGCAGATGGAGATTCCATAACACCACCCATATGCGGCTGTGTCTCTCCAGAGAAAACCCTGGGAAGAGCTGTTGCGTTTCTCAGTGAGTAGCTCGGAATAAAAAGAAAACCATATGTTAAAGCCCAGCATGCCGATTACCAAATTCATCGCTGGATTGAGAGAATGCAGATTGAACAGAATTAATGAATTGTGCCAGCTGCAAAACTTCGGGCAGATGGAGCACAAAAATGGCAGCCTGGGATGTTGGGAATGATCTTTACCTCTTCTGAGGGAGATGTTTCTACAATGAATATGTTTAGGTGATGGAAAAAGCTCTTGCGCAAAGATGATCTTGCTTTTTCTTCCATTTTTCTTTGAAAAAATTATTTCAAATGCAACAGCTCTTCAGAAGATCAATAGGTAGGATTATAAAAATATCCCAGCACAGACCGATTGCTGCTGAAGAAAGAATGATTACTAAGGTTCAGCTTTCACTCTTTTTTTTGGTATTAAATACACTATTTACAGCCCAGAAAACTCCATGTTTCAAGATCTGAGATGTCATTGTTAGCTATGCATTCATCTTTTCAGTTCACATCAACAACCATCATCTGTTAAGTCAATAGTTATCTTCCCTACCTATCTCCCAGATGTCCTGAATGAACCCATCAGTCAAGGAAGCCTTCGGCGCTCATGGTGTCAGGAAGAAGAAAAGGCACGCACAGATCAGAAGGAACCCAGCAGGAAAAGTTTCTTCATCCATCACCTCTGAGCTTGTTTTGTTAAACAAACTATCTCCTTATCTATGTGAAGGTATTTAGGATGCAGAGCCGAAGAAAACTGCTATGCCAGATTATGTGCATTTACTGTTCAGATTTCAACAGCCAAGAATTTAATCTATTTAAAATTCACTTCAGTGGCAATTTTAATGGTAGGATACAGCTGAAAATCAGGTAAGCTAAGCTCGAGAAAAAGGGGAAAAATACAGTTTAAAAGGTCAGAGAAGTCTTACATAGAATCTGTGTCACTGAGAAACCTCAGTCCACCTCTGCACAACAAAAAGTGGATTTCTTATCAAACGCTCTGTATACAGAACATCGTGATCACACAACAGGGGCGCAGACACCTTGGTGTAGGATTGTACCTGCCTTCCAGAGCAGTCTACAGATTTCAACCTCATTGCACAGTAAAACAAACATAGGGCCTCAGAGTTGAGAGTAACAATCTGCAACCATACATCATTACACCCCAGCATTGCACTCTACTATCTCTCTTGGTCGCAGTTTAAGCTTTTCTTGCTTGTCACCTCTGAGCTATGCTCAAAGGTCTCAGAAACAACACACCGCCCTTAAGCCCTTGGTTCTGCATCGCTGAACAAAGCAAAGAAGTGAAATTACCGTGATTTTTCTTACACATAATTTTTCTGACACATACATCACATAAGGACACAGCTGGAGAGCTGAGATCTGAAGATGCTTCCACATCCAGGGCCAGCCTAGTGCTTTGGCCACACTGTGGTTCTACTTTGCTTCTAAGAGTGCCAAAATCTTCAGCTTCATTTTTCCCTCTTTCAGTTGGCACGTTAACATGCTATTATAGGGAATATCGCTTCAACCTCCTGGTCAGAAAACATGCAGTCTGAGAGGATAGTGACAGATGACAAGCACATTTCATGAACAGTTGCTAATTATCAAAGCCTTTTGATAATATTTATCCAAATAAACTAACAGGTAGAAAGCTCAATGCAATTAGCAGAAGTGCCCAAGGCCTGATGCTGTGCACTTGGACGGAGTTTAATTAGTGAAACGGCAACATTTTTGTACAAATCCGGACAATTAAAGCCAGCAGCTAATATAATTTACAATGCTAAGTTAAACGGTGCCCAGGTAAAAGTTGTAATGAATATAAATCAAAACTTAAGCTACAACATGGATTTCTAAAGGCGCTTGCAAATCTCTCTGACCAGCAGCATTTGGGGACAGCAGAGCTGTGTGCTGACAAGGTAAAATTTACATTTTGGTTGTGGAAGGATTGCTTTGATTTTTTTTTTTTGTTTTAACTTAAAAGCTGAAATACTTCTAAATTTTGTAGCAGCCAACAAAGGACCAACAGCACACCAATAAACAACCCTTCTTTGTGACTTTACTTGTAATTTCTGCACTCCCGTCTGCACTCTGCGGCCTCACAAGAACCCTTCCAGCCAGGAGCAGCACACCCACAAGGACGCGCTGACTTTGTGCCCCGGTAAGAGTCCTCCTTCATCCACGGAGGATGTAGGCTGAAGGACGCAGACAGCCAAACTCCTCTCCCTGCAAGGCAACAAGGCAGTGACAGCCTGCAGGAGCCAGGGAAGCGCTCATGGGGCTCTCCGGTCCTCAACAGCAGCAATTCCCTGGAGCCCAGAAGCGGGAACCTGTGTCCCCCTCCAATTAAAACTTCAGTTACGAACGTGGGTCAATAAAGATAACAACAGATTCTGAAATTTGGAGCTCCTCTTTCTCACTGAGTTTTGTCACTATAACTCCAAGCAATATAATTTAAAATATTAAATAGAAAAGGCAAATCCCTCCACATTTTCTGCAGCAGCAGAGAGCTTTTGCCTTCCCTTTGGCGAGGGTAAGCATTTCTGCAGAACAGTTTTCAGGGCAGGTCCAAGAGAATGAGATGATGATTTTCTCTTATAGCACCAGCCCCTCTCCCCATTTCCCACTCCATGCAGCACATCATGAGCTTCACACGTAAAAATAAAAAAGAACATTTTACAGCAAGAAATTAGCCTGTTACAGTTTCTGTTGATAGGGAGAATGGAAAGGGCAGACCAGCACTAAGCTACGAATTAGCTGCTTTAAAATACCCATTTTCTCCCTTTGAGTTTTGATGGGCACTTCTAGACACTGCAGAGGCTCATCCTTCAGACAGTCCATTTAAAAAGGAAGTTAGATTCAGGGATTCAGTGTTTCAATACAGCACTGTTTACAGCATTTTTCCTTGTTATTTCAGGACATCAACCGTCAGTAGAAAAAATCAATTTGATTTGCTGTTCGTGGGGCTTACTTTCTCTCCATTTGGAGCCTGCTGATTTTTTTGAGAGAAGAATTTTTATATCACAGTATGTTTCATTTTCTTCATAAAACCAGGGTTCCAGGTAGCTGTGGTTTACAGTCACACTTGAACCAGGCCTAAGCACTTTAAGATTTAACCGATAGCTGCCCCTCCTCTCTTAAAAAGAATCAAAGTCTCCTGGATCTTTAAGCTGCCAGCAATGCTTTCTGAAAGCAGTCCTGGAGTTATTCGCCCCATGAGTCAGTAAGAGCTCAGCGCCAGCATGAACAGCAGACATACCAGAGCAGTGAAGCAGAGGTGAGACTTTGTACAATTTATCTTTACGGCACCACATCCTCTCCTCCCCAGCCCTGGGCAGGGCAGTGAGCAGCCCCAAACCCAACGGCACTTCTTAACCTTTATTTTCATACTGCTTTGACTGGTAAATAGGGAATGCTTCCCTCTTTTCCTGCCATTGTCTGAAGCCGTGCCTAACAAACCCGCACACAGAACTCAAATTACGGGTGCCTTCCAGCAAACAGCCACCTCTACACAGCGTCATTTGACGTGTAGAACGATCGTCCGAAATGCTTTTCGGAGAGCTCGGCTACATGCTGAACATCAAAACACCCTTCTAAGAAGGTGGAGAAAGGAAGCGTAATTGACACGTCATTATTGTTTAGTGCAGATCATTCGCAGTCCTGGTCTCTTTGCTATGGACAGGAAGATTTGGATGGCTTTTTTCAAAGAGCCCATTCCACAAAGATCAGGCATTATCGAGGAGGTTGTGCGGAACCTCCCCACTGCTAATTTCTGTCGAGGCAATAGACAGTGTATGGAGAGCTTTTTGTAAGGGAGTGAACAAGATTTTGGCTGGACTCAAACTATGTGATACAGGTAGAAAAGTAACTATGTAAGAACAAATAATGGGAAGCTGCTTCTTAAGGTAACATTTCATTTACAGAAGACTGTTGAGAAGCTGCTTTTGTGCTGTTGACAATGCCCAAATGAAATCAGACACTCTTCAGTGACTTTACAGAAATTGTGGATAGAACCTACTTTGCGGAAGCTTTTATTAAGGCATAAAATTTATTACTAGCAAAGGGCTAGAAGTTGTAAAACTTTGGTCTTGAAAGTTCTAGTGTTCAGATGATGAAAGACCTTGAAGAACTGCATTTTGAACGAGCTGTCAGGTTCAGAGTTAGAACTGAGCTTTAGGTACTCATCATTAGAAACAGAAATTCAGGATAGGGTACTACGACTTTAAATGGAACAAGTTGGAGCAGTCATAAGGGAGTCGGTAGCCAAGCAGAATGCACATACCACAGGGAAAAAAGTACTTAGAGGCTTCTGGGGACTTGCTGCTTTCACCCAGCAGAGATCCACTCAGAAACACAGCAACGAATTAGAGACTGTATGGAGGTAACTTGGCCACCAACCTATTAAAGGACCAAGAATGTATTTCCCTGAGTATCAAATCAGTTGGTGGCTCCCCAAACTTGTTGCTTTTTTGAGACTTGGCAGGGTGTTCTTGAGAATCTCCAGCAAGGTGAAGTGGGAAGGGGCAATTTCAAAGCATGAAAAACAGCAGCCAAGTGCATTACCTTGAGGCACAGCTACAGAACCCTAGCAAACAGGACCCGTGCAGACAGGCCACCTATGTAACAAAATTTTGCACAACATAAATCTTATATATGGCTCTTAAAGCTTAAGAGCAAAGAGTATTCTTTCTTTATAAAAGAGTTCGTATCTTGTGTTTGATTGTGGCTTGAATAAGATCACCACATTAGTGCTCTTCTGAACTGTCACACGGAAATACTGAGGTTAGCAAGATTCAAAGCCTAAATTTCAGGGACATTTCAGCACACTGGACACAGTTAAGGGAGTGAGTTGAAACAGTGCAGCTGGGGAATCTAAGTATTGCCCTGCCTCCTGGTGAGCAGCCAGTCCAGAGAGCAGAGGTCTCTCACCCATGCACATCCTCAATAGCTGTTTCTATCTCTGTCTCTCTGTGAGATGTCACCACTTACCCAGAGCAAGAATAAACTGCTTCTTGCTTCAGAGACACAATTAAACCAACCCCCTGCTTACAAAATGGCATTCAACTGATTTGCCCTCAACAAAAACGAACCTACCTAACTCAGATGTTACAGAAAGCATATTCCTAGCTTTCATAAATCAGAACCTTGACTTGGGCTGGGACAACTGTCAGAAAGAGCAAGCAAGTGCAATGACTCCGAAGGCTGTAGGTTCCATCATTTCTGTAAAGCAAGTCTCATTGCGCGCTGCCCGTTATCCACAGCTCTGTGTAAAGTAGTCTTTATCCTGGGAACAAAACACAGAATTGCATCTGCCTCCGAAGACAGAAGACTTCATTTGTTGGCAAAGTTGCACTGCCCTTAAAATGCAGCGAATTTTCACTGTCACAGTATGAGAACAGCTTTTCGGCACCACTTACTGTGCCCAAGCTCAAAAAACTATCACGGTGTCATCAAAACCATTAGGTTGTCAGACTTGAGTGAATGACTTTTTGCCAGCGAGGAAACACGGGACAACCTCCGTAAGATTTGCCAGTGTAGCTCGCTCATTTTTACAGTGTTCTCTTAAATTCAACACATAATATCACTCTTTGTCCACTTTGTCTCCTTATCTACAATGCTTTAAAACAGAAACAGCTTTAGGGAAGGATGAAAGATGTGTTTAATTTTTGCCAAGTGTGATACCATTTAAGTCATTAGCCAATACTGCTTCCAACAGGAGATTACAAACAGTAGGAATTTAACGTGCTCCTTCTGCAGAATTAATAGATACGTGTGTCAGTGTTTCTGTGTGCAATGACAGCTCGAGGCTGTCAATTTATACCATTTCCCGATGAAAAAACACCAGGCGAGCTTACACCCATCTCAGAAGTACAAATGGAAGATGCAACTGAAGACAAATTGTTACATGACGCACAAAGGTTTAAAGCAAAAGAAGTTTTTGGCAATGGGATGTGTGGGTTCAGAGAGTGTTTTAATTGTATCGCAAAGCTGCTGGTGTTCATCTAAGAGATCTCCCAGATTACATTGGATATTATTTTTAAATATAACTTTTATAAAGGGGAATGAGTTCAATAAAAGCTACTTACATTTACTGTTCTTTTCCAGACAATTTCTAGTTCCTGTTGTGGTAAGACACAGGGCATTCAGCTTGGGACAAAACACACCCCTGCTAAGCCAGACCAAAGACACAGGGACAGCTTCACCTACAATACGCAAGTGGCGGCAAACAGACCATCTCTGGACAACGACGACAGTCAGTGGATTAGACTTGAGCAAAAATGGCCCTGGAACATGAGGTCCCCGGAGGAGGGAGCTGGGAACTCAGAGCAGCAACGCAGGTGGCAGGGTGGGAACCTATCCAGCCTGAGCGCAGCCCTGTGAACCCAGGAATGGCACCTGGGATGAGCAGATGAAGGTCCCACAGAGTTTGGTCAGGATCGTTAAGGTCAATTCCCGCATCCAGGGCCCCCACAGAGAGAACACAGATGAGCCGGAAATACCTCCCCGCTGATAAACAGCAGCGCAACTCTCAGGGACAGCGTGAATCCAGAGAAAGGACCCACACGGGATCATCTATTGCTTGAAAAGGCAATTCCAAGAAAACTATTAACTTAAAAACTCACAGACTTTCACAATTCATGATTAAAGTGCGTAAATTGGTGGCTTCTTATTATGCAAATACATTAAGTGCTTTGTTCTGGGAATATAAAACAATACATTGGGGCATCTAAAGTACCTTTATTCCTCTGTCATTATTACACAATTACACTTAAATCCTGCACATTTTACCACAAGATTCCAAGGGAGTAAGAGTTTACAGCTACAACTATACCTCTGGAGCAGCTGTCTTTTCACTCTGTGTTGAGTATCCACTGTGAGAAGGTTTCCAGGTGAGGTCAAGGCCATAAGGTTCTCTTAACTTTTCTTGAAGCACGGACAGCGTTCTGAGAAAGGACTGCAATAATACCATTGTAACACAGGCTTCACCCAGCCCACCATTCCTTTAAAGCAACCTTGTGATTTATTCCTTATGATTTTAATCATTGCAATCCGTGATCTATCGCCTTCGCTGTGCATAAGCTAGAAAACTCAAAGACCTGTGGACAGCATACTTTTGATTGCCTCAATAGTTTAACGCCGAAATATCATCTCTCACTTACTCGACTCAAGGTGGAAAAATGTTCATCTTTTCATTGGTCCTTACAAACTGAATTTTTCCTTCCCATTTTATTTTAGAAAATGAATTAGAATTTCAGAAAGGAGGAGCTAAGGCTACAGATTTTGTTTCCTTCCTTGTGATACCAAACCCTCTGACCTATTTCTTGATCAGTTAAGGGTAGGTTTTTTCCAAGCTTTAGCATTTCTGGAGGAGTAAAGCTGTTATAACAAGCCAGAGCAGTAATTTAACTGAAAGCGCCACAATCACCACAGCTGCCATATCCTAATAAATAATGTTGAAGATACACTTCTTTGGATTGCATTATAATGAGAAACCTCAAATCCTCCTACTTTTTAATAGAGGAAATATAAGCATATATATACTTCTCTCTGGAAAAATACAACCTTAGAATTTATTTTACAGGAAACTGGACACGAAAAATCTGAGATCCCCAGACAACACCGGTTTCCCCGCAGTGAGGCATCGTATCTACCACTCCGTGCCGTCTGGGGAGGTCGGCACCTGCCCTCCTCCAGCCCTGTGTACTGGGATTCCTCTTAACCAAGCGGGCAGCTGTGTCTGTAACCCTGTCAAATATCAACAAGAAGTCATCTTACTTCCTGTGCATCTATCGTCAGTTTAACACTCAGTGTAAAGAGAAAAATGAGTTTATCAGCAGGCAACCATTGCGTGTGGAGCCATTTTGTCCTTATCAGAGAAAACTAGTCCTAGCACGTCTCCCGAGGAAAGCATGGCAGCAAGCCAGAGACAGCAGATTACCACCATCGCTTTTAAAATGGTCTGGCAGAGCTTTTTACAATGTTTGTCATTCTGCATGTTCAGGATTAATTGTTGCCAAGAGATTATCATCTTCATCCAAATTAAAGAAATTAATACCAGGGAAGTTTTAAGCTCACTGAAAGGTAAAAGTGGATTTGTTATAAATGCTCACAATTTGCTTTAAGATTTCACAAAATGCAGTAGCGCGAATACACCTCCCGTGTAATCCAGAGCAGGGGAAATTAAGGCAAAAAGCAAAGACGCGCTTTGCATCGAGATTTATTGGGAATCCGTTGACAGTTCAAACAGAGTAACAACAGCAATATCGCTCCAGCCGCCACCAGAGAGACGAAAACCTCATCAGAGTGCAGGCAGATTTTAGTTTCCAACCAAATGCTCCAATATAGCCTTCCCTTTTACATGTAATACTTCAGTGAACTACACTTCTGGTGCTGAAAGGATCTGTCTAAAAGCAAAACAAGATATTCAGAACGTATTTGTGTTTAAATCACAACTGGAAAAATAAACACTGAACTTTTAAGAGCTGCATTTATCAGAATTTCAAACAAATGTTATGTAATAGCCAAGTTATTTTCATCGTGTACATTAACAATGTTAGAACAGTGCAATGCTGTATTTTGTGCTTTCAGATCTTAAGGGCAAAAGGAAAATTAGCAAAGAAGATGCTTTAGCAGTTTACTAACCTCAATCCAAAGGTCTTCTACTGTTTTGCTTATTATATGTAGTTGCTGAATAGAGGTGGGAGAAGAGGAATAGATGAAAACGCAATTTAATTAAGTAGAAATTTAATTAAATAGGATTTCCTAATAAAACGTCTTCACAAAAAGCTAATAGTCATTGCCTTAAATCCAAGAGAACATTAATTCTAAATGTTATCATTTGCTGCCCCACTGAAAAACGAAGAAGAGAATTTTGATGTTTCTAATGCATGAAGTTTACAAGTGAGAATGCGTACGTTCCAAAATAATTGCTGTCGAACAAAATGTCGTGATACAAAGAATGAAAAGTGATGATGGATGTGAAATCATGATCGGTGCCAAGAGACCACAGACACAACTCAATGGCTGTCAGCTGCTCGTCAAAGCCAAACTGCTGAAAGACAAACCGTTAACAAGTGGCAGCCGGGTCTCTTCACCTATGGAAAACCAAAAAGTATATCCTGAGAGGGCCAAGGGATTTTCACTGTTTTACTACTAACAGGTTACCCATGAGACTGAAGAGCCAGGTAGGAGGCTGTTGAACACACCTAATTAATTCAAATTAGAGCATCTTTAATAAAAATTTTTCTGAATTCACCACTTGAACTATCAAGATTGTACTTGGATGGGGAGATTAAGCAAAGCTGAGGAAGTGAAAGCCTGTACTGAGAAACCTGCTCTGAAGAAAACGGGTAAGAGGGATTGGAGGACAGATGTATACGAGCACCTAATGGTCACCTATTTCACTGCCACTTAACAAAGGTGAAGAACCTAAGGCTACACACAACCTTTGCTGCAGCAATGCCTTCATGCCATTAGTTTTGCTTCATAAAGCTATCACCCATCGCTGAGAATCCGTCTATAACACCTACAAATACTCACATCTGCAAATGACTTAGTGATTAAAAAAGTTGCAAGCACTTTTTGGTATCTCAGTTGAATATGAATCCCCAGAGAAAAAACCCTGATACCTCTTGGGCAATTCCTATTGTCTGTCAGTGGTATTTTTTTGAGGCTACTCTGCATCAATACAGAGAATAAAGCTCTGTTACATAAATTGACAATTTTATTTTTAGGATTTGTTTTGTCTTTTTTTTAAAACTTCAAAACTATGATCCTTCTAAGAGAAGGAAAAAAGACAGGCTAGCACATTACAGACAAAAAGGCCCTTCCAAAGCACTTTGGAAATCCAGTGTTAACATTCCAAGTCCCGGTTTGTTACACACATGCAGAGGAAATAATTCAAAGTACCTACAGCTAGTGAGTTGTCTGAATTACTGCACTTGACTGAATTTAAAGCAAAGCAATCTCACGTTATGCAGTTTTCACACAACTGAGAAATCTGGAAAACCAAAATTAGTTGCTGACAACTCAAGAGCTGCCACAGCATTTTCCTCATGGCTCCTCAGAGCCCGCTTTCCTCCCACTGAAGTGCTCCAGATTTTTTAACTCCCTGTTGCAGCAACCTTGCATATTTCTCACCAGAAAAAGGATTCTGGCAATACAGACAGGTGATCCGGGGCCTTTTCAGGCCCTTTGGTAAATGAAAACATGTCAAGGAACTGAGTACATACAGTTTTGTGGATGGGAGGTGGGCCGTGAGGTGCCATCCGATCCGAAACCAGACCCGTGGTCCGAGACGCTTAGGACTTGTGCTGCAAATCCGTACCTGGAAAACGGAAATCTGAAAATTTCCCAGTTTGAAGTCTTTATGACACTTTCCTGATACTGGTCATACATTCTCCCGATATACCAGACACCTGAAATTGCACTCACTGTATCACAAGTAGCTAACAACACAGCCGGTGCCTGTGAAGAGATCAAAAAAAGCAGCGTTGATTTCCAAACGTGAAATTATTCTGGTAAAGAAGTTCAAGCCCTATTAATATGCTAAAAATGTCCATTCTGGTTGGAAAGAGAAAAAAATAGCATAATAAAAGCACTACTACTTTTTAGAGAATACAGCTCCCCATGAGAGTGCTAAATGCAAACAAACCTCAGTAAACAATAAAGGCTGTATAAAAATGCAGTTTAATCTAAATTTTTCTGGAGCTAAATGCTCCAGCTCACTACATACCATGAAATGGAGTAAAGAAAAGAAAAAAGAGAAGACTGGAAGACTTGCTTACAGGGAGAGAAAATATTTTAAGAAGTCATTAAAGAGCAACAACCTTCCCAAAGAGAATAAATCTGCAGAGCAGCAGCCAAATGAGCTGCCCAGTCTGTTTTATCAAAGAGCTGGGCTTTTTTCCTATTACTTGACAAACAACTGGCATCCAAGCTGCCAATGATTTAACTGTGGTGAGACTTTTAACTCCATTTGCGGGGGGGAAATATAGCTGCTGTAAATTCCGACGCTGCACAACAATCTACAACAGCTGTCTATGAAATTTTACTTTATGTCCTTTTTTATCTGTCTCTACTAGTACTGTTTCACCAACTGGTGCAGAGGAAATGGTGCCTCTCTGGTACTGGTTGAAAGTTATTTTTGTCCTAGTCGAAATGTTCCAAATAACTTTGAAATAATTAGGTAAATGGTGGATAACATCATTCTACGTGACCATTGAGATGGCTCTGTTTCATCACGGCTCATGTGCACAATGAAATTTCTCTGCATCAGACCCAGCATTTTATATTGTCTGTATGAGTGTAAATTCTGCTAATTCTTGACTAAAAATTGAAAAGAAACCCGATTGATTACTATTTCCAGTGGCTCAAATATTGTGCTTGCATTCCAAGTGAGTGAGAGGTGTGCCAGGGACCATTTTGACCATCATGTTACTTTAAGTTATATCAATACTGTTTCTCCTCCTCTTGCTTTGAACAAGAAGATTTTTGCATTGGGGTTGTTAACTCACCAGACAGTCTACGAGGCAGTGTGAACTGCAATTTCTCTAATCCGTTTCCACCTTCCACCCGCTCTTCGTAAAATTTGAGAAAATCAGGACCACGAAGTCACTAAACCCACAATCTTTCTGACTACAGATTACAGACCTTTTCAGGGATCGGTAAAAGGCACGATCAAATTTTTTAATGGAATTTGCTAATTGCCAATAGGGCACCTTTTGAATACAATCAACTATTACAAAATCCCCTCATTGTTACAGTAGGCTTTGGTAAAAATTCACACATTTTTAGTACTCATTTCAAGAGCATTTAAATTAAAACATTAAATAGTCTCAGTGTACAACAAAGAATGCAAAGAATGTGCAATTTTACTGAGGCCATGAACTTTCTGAAAAGAGTCAACAGGTCTATGTCAGTAAAACACAAGCTAGTAAATACCCTTTTCAACTTTATGAATAAAGATGTTAGATCGGAAAAATGCTGGATTTCTGTACAGGACGCCTGAAGAATGTCCAAAAATATCCTCTTTTCTGTACCTAAGTAGAGAGAACAAGCTACATTAAGACAACAGAGCTACTGACCGTTAGTTATGGACTTCAAAGGGCCAACTCCTCACACGGAGGCTCCGAGATCTAACTCACGGAAAGAAAATCACATCCCTCATTCAAAAACCTTCTACTACTGACATCCAAGTAAACAAGCATTCTTCTGAGATGAGATCATCCTGTGTATGAAGGAAAATAAATACAATTTCTCAGCCTAGGGTGGTCAGTGGGCAAGACAGCTGTCAAATTAAAAAGCACGAAATAAAGAAAAACAAAATTAATTTGTAACAAAACCCAACTGCAAACAATTAAGGACTCCACAAAAACTCTAGCTAATGAAAGATGTTTCCTTCTTTATTATTGTGTAACTTTTCACAGAAACATAGTATTTACAAATATACACATATAGACTGCTGATCATAAAATGTTACTGAAGAATTAGTCAAAAAATCAATTTACAAAACCCAAAAACTTTCCAAAGATATTCTGGCTGAAAAAATTTAATGAAATTTCAAGGAGATGCTTCTGTACAGAAAGACAGGTTTGAGCTTCTCGAGTTCTGGTAAATTAGGCGAGTTGTGAACAAAGTGAGCCGAGCTCAGCTGTACATTTGAGATGAGGCAGTTTTTTCAATTGTTCTTTTCACACGATTTCTTGATGGTCAGTTCAACAGGTCTCAGGAGGCACTGGTTTGGATGTTTTTGGAAGCTGCAAGCATCGCTCTCACTTTGGCCATAAGATCCTGTGGAAAATAAAAGGAAAATCATCAGATGTGTCTGAGGTTTGAATAGAGCTAAAACACATGACTGTAAAAACCTGCATGAAAGGGTTAGCATGTATTCCGGTCACACTGGACACCTGGATTCATGACCATCAAATGTTTAGTCGCTAGGCTAAGCGAGACAAATAATTCGGACAAAGTTCCTACAACAGCAACTGAAGTCTGGTTTTACTACAACGCAACAAAGTGCTCTGCATAAATATTTTAAGCAGTTTCTATATAACAAAGCACAGAAATCACACCAATTGAAATGGAAAGAAACTATGACCGTATCTACAAAGAAACCCTGTAATGAACACACAATTACTAACCACTGGAGGTTTAAAATAGGAAACGAAAAAGAAAAGAGAAAGAGACAGTAAGAAAAGAGTGCAACAATTACTCTAAAACAAAAGGGTGTTTTTGCTTGCTTTTTAAATATGAAACAAAAATTTACATGGCAGAGACATTTTCTCATATGACAGTGACCGTGAAACCCAACAGACTCTCAGTCTCGTCTGAGTACCCAGTTGGAACAGCATTACAAAAACAGATGAAATTTTATGTAAACAGCATTGAATAACTGGGCTGCAAAAAATGATGTCAAAATAAAAAGTGTGTATCAGTAACGAACCAGAGTTACTTAGAACATTTGTTCACAAATGCAATATAAATAAATTCCTTATTTCTTTGAAAGCATTTTGCACCTGAAGTTCTCAAAACACTCCAGAGGGGAATTTAGTAACATTATTCCTTCTCCTTTACAGATAGAATACCGATACTGACTTGGTTAGGGTCAGCCAGCACACTGGCAGCACAAAATCCTAGTAATTAGGTAAACTCCATTTTTTGGAGTCTTTAATGACAAAGACATGCTAAACTAATCTATGTTGGGAAACATCTTGCAGATTCATGTTAAGTTTCATTCCTATTTTTTTACTTATTGCAAATAGCAACCAAGAACTGTATTTTGCTACGGTAATCGTTCCATCTCTTAGAGCTGCACTTCAAGCAAGCGGACTAATATTAAACTAGGAAATGCTACGCCGTAAGCAATGTTTAACCCAAGAAAGGCATGAATCAATCACCTTTGAAGGGTGTATGTTTTTAAAGGGTAGAATGCTTACTCTCCTTTGAAGACCATGCTGCAGTTTGTATCTCATTTGTCATACCAGGAATTCCCATGCATTAGTTTGGCAGCCTAAGAATGCTCCTTTTTCTTTCTCTGCTGCCTACACTTGCTATTTTTCCTGAATAATCTGGTTTAGGGCTTCTCATAAAAAAAGGAACAAATGTATGTAAGGGACTAGACCACTAGTATTAACTTCCAACTACCACTATTTCCATAGCAGAACAAAATCTTTGAACAATATTTATTTCTTTAAAAAATAACCTATCCACTGAACAAACATCAGAACATAAAAAGCGACTCTGATTTTCTACTGTAAATTTCTCGAAGCATAATTAAGAGAATTTTTTCCTTTAAAGTTGGCATATTCAATTGAAAAAAGTTAAATATTTCTTTCCTTCCATGAAACTTTTTAAGAGCTCTACATAGTAAGATGGGCTGTCGGTAAGGCGGGGTATTGCAGCATAATGTGGACTTTCACATCTTTACAGGGGACACACTGCAGCATAATGAATTTAGCTTCGTCTTTAGAGGCTTGATTAAACTTGCAAGGACAGCAGCTAGAGAAGTAACAGAACCGTTGCTCCCATAAGCTAACACATTGACGATGAACGTGTCTCCACATCATATGCGAAGTTCGGAATTGTACAAGGTGGTAAGAGAAGAAAACAATATACTGGACATACTTGATTAGGCAACATACTATGAATTTGTCTATTTGTACCTGAGTGATTTTACTCTGCACTGACGACACAATTGCTGAAGAGATTTGGCCATCTTTTTCCTGAGAAACTCCCCTAAAAAATAAAATTGGAAATTTATAGTAGAAGTTTTGAAAATGCATTTCATTCACCATCTCGATTTGGGTTTTATTGTACACGTCTCTCATATGCTAGCCAACAGTTCTCTCAGTCAACTAGATGATGTAAGTTAGGGTCAGAAAAATCACTTGTACAACTGCTCAGACAAATCTGAACAGCAGTCTGAGAATTTTTAACAGGACTGCTCTATATTCCGTAGAAATAATTTAATTATGAATCCTGACACATTACAATTCAAACCACCACAACAAAAGTTCTACTTCAAAGAGCTATCCCACTTAATGAAAGCTTCCAATTTCTAACTTAGAAATGGGCTGCAGAATTTTCTGCACCAGTTTTCCTGTAAGGGTAGGTTGAGATGTTTTCTCCAGAAAGCAACAGAGATCCAACACCTTCATCAGACTGATGCAGATGGTGCTGTGCTCTCAGTGACCCGTACTTTTGACGAGCACACGTTGCACACACACACACACACACACCTCACGGTCAAGAGACACCAGAACTGCATATGACTGTAACAAGAGCACGGTACCTGGAGCGTTCCTGGCTGGATTCCCTGCTCTCCACAGGAGAGACACTAGTTGAATGTACAGAATTTTTGTGTGTGGATGGTTTGCCTGGTGACATGGATGGCGAGGGAGACCTAGCTCTGGATTTAGTACGTGATCTAGACCGCCTCTTCTTCTTCTTTTCATGGGGACTTCTGTGAGAAGAAAATATTTTATTGAATAATATTTAAATCAATATTACACGCTAGCTCAGCTGAAGCTACTTTTCACATTTCAGAAAGCTTATGTAGCCTCTTTCACAGGACGTTTCTCTGGGATTCAGAAAGCATTAGTCTTACCCAATCTTGCACTTTTATGGTTGTACAAAACACTTTCTCAGAAGCTCTTTTTAATATATTGCATAAGGCAACTACTGGCTCCCGAGGTTCTGACTTGAAATGCTGCTTCATGGATGCACGGGAGTTAACTGGTCAGTGTTTGACAGTTTAAAGGATGACAACAGAAAGCCTTTCATTGGAGATTTGCAGAATAACTTTGCTAAAGGGAAGCTCCTTCCCAAACAACATTAGACACTTAGAATACAATGAGAAATGTGTTTATATCCATACAATTTTCCTAGCTCATAAAATAAACAAAACATAGAATCATAGCTATGTAAAACATCTACAAGGCAAATCCACTGCTCGTGTAGTTTTAAAAAGAAAAATACCCTTTCCTTGTGATCTGAGCTGCCATGCAACAAACAGCAAGATGAAAATTCTAAACAAGCTGTTGTATTGCACTCAGACCTTAAGGGCAAACTGTTTGTGACCTGGAAATCAGATGCACAGATGTTTGTCACTATGAAAGCCGAAACAAAGGACTCATGAGTACCTGATGTGCTCATTACTGACAGAAGGGAACAGAGATAGTCACCTCATAGGCAATATTAAACTCAAAGAGACTTCAATCAGTATTACATTAGAGATAGAACTATCAAAATTTTTTACCTAGTTATGAACTTATGTCTGTATGATTTACGTACTAGTATTGATATTACTATAATTAGAATAGAGTGATGCCTTAATTAGAGTTAGGCAATATCTCATTGTAGGCACCTCTCTGGTACGCTCTGCTAGAAGTCTATTCAGAAGAATGTTGCTGAAGCTTCTAGAATATCTTAAAACATTAAAACTTTAAGCTGTCTTTTAAATATCGCATTATCCATTCCTTTACTTTGATTTTTCATGGGAATTCTCTACTTTAAAAGGTGCTATGCTATGACATGTTGAATTCCCATATGAATAGTGTGCAACTCTGACGCTTAGAATTTACCATACAATTTTTTTTATAGAATTAAACATTCAAGACTTAAAATTGCAAAGCCTCCTTACACTTTTCTTGCATAAATAATGATTAAGTGGCAGACAAAAACCCCATAGCCTCTAACATTTTCATGACTACACAAAAGCTTTGTAGCTTTCATCAGCTACAAACTCAGTTATTCCTTGACTAGCTACTACGTGCTTAAATTGCTCGGTTTCTTAGAACATCATCATGTAACCAAGCTGTGAACAGATTTCATCTTTAAATCTTAAAAATCTTAGCAAGCATTTGTCATGCAAAAAAAGTATTTCACAGTAAGCTTTTTCAGTGTTTTTTGTCTCAGATTATCACAAACAAATAGAACAGCCGAATGATAAAGAATCTGTTCCATAATTGAACATGGAACTGGTCCAGCAGATTTTTACTTTAAAATTTAACATGTCAGGGCTGAAAGAGTTTTTGGTTAAATTTCTGCAATCAGAGCTGAAAAAATATCATTATCTATGTTTAACTCCGGTACTCTCTCTTCAGTCCACATCTTCCATATTTACTGTCGTATTTTATCACGTCACATTCTCGTTACCTGTTTGAGGCCTAACAGAAGTTTAAAATAATAACATGTATAAGCACTAGTATTCACAGAGGAATGTAGTTTGTTTCACAATTGCCATTATAATTTATGACTTGGAGTGGCACAATTCTAGAAATAATTTATAGTTTAAAATGCTGAGTGGTCAAGCACCAGACACACCAACACAGCATTAAAAATAGCGTAGGACTGCGAAAGAGGATTCTTTTGTGCGTTTATAGGAAAACAACCAGTTTAAGCTTCCATATCTTTGCTGCCTGACCGAAGTTGCATGAATTCCACAGGAGCCTCTGTTATCTTCATTTGATGAATGTTAAAAACTAAATTAGTTGAAGTATAGTTAGGAAGTTCTCAATTATACCTACCACTCACCAATTAATTACAGGCTGTCAAGAGATGGAAAGTTGTCATAAGAAACAATAGAGTTTTTTTAATAAAGCTGAAAGTGATCTCCTTGTTTCTTATTCCACAAGACATATGGAGAAAAGAAGTTAAAGACTAAATGCCATTTTGATTATAATAGTTTAAGAGAGACCATATGCAGGGTGCTCTCAAAATGACACCTTGATTCATACTTCACATTCCAGTCTGCCAGTAAAATAACTGCAAAATAACTGTTTGCTAAATCAGAGTTCCCCTTTCTTGGGCAGATACGACGTGACGTCAAGAAAGTTGACATCACAGTTGTGCTATGACCTATGCTGAGGTCCTGCAGCATGCACAAGTGCAGCATGAGAAAATGACCTAACAATAGGGAAATACGAAACTCCAAGTGAAATCTAATTCTCGTGGCCAGCAGACAGCAGTGTGATAACATTCACCAATTTGACTGGACAGCTGGTGTTCAAACATATGCAAGAACAGGGAAGAACAACAAGTTCTATTCTAATTTTTTTCTACGCAAAAGTATTTTTCCATCAAAATAAATCTCCAGAACATACAAAGGTTAAGTTCTAGCTAAGAAGTCTACAAGATATCAGGCATTAAGTCCATTAGGATGCCAGGTCACCCCTTGTTCAGGACCGGGAGCCCTTACTTGGAGCGGGGCCGTTTCCTGCTGTTCCCAGGACTATTGCTGATGCGATACGCCGTGGGAACGCTTCTCTCGTCTCTCCGCCGTTCCGGTGTGTGAGCCCTTCTCCGGGGCGACCTGGATCGTGACCTGAGCAGAGACAAAACATTCAAAAGTTTACTTTTTGTTACTTGTTACAATACTTTTATTTTAGCAGAATTTGTGCTTCACCAAATGCAAATAGGCCATCTTTCAAAAGCCTATTTTATACCGACCTGGTGCATTTAGGCTCCAAGACCTGTCAGCTAGGGAAAAATTTCTTGCCTATCTGAGACATTTGAGATGAAGTTATCCATTGCTTTTCACTCCCAACAGGAGGCTAAAAAAAGGAATTATTTTTTGGTCTTGTCTGCTAATGACAACTTCCCTATTAGTCGATGGAAAAATTTTCTTTTAGGCCAGCAACCTTTTGTGGCAACATAGTTTACTAACACTGGAATGCAGAAATCCAATTTGGCTCAAAGCCTGGAACTGGCAGGCCCCAACCTCGTCTTCCCAAATTAGTGGTGTGTTTTTAGAACTGCTGCCTCACAGAGATAAATACATATCCTTGTTTGCAGTGCATATCTAACACTGACAAGTCCAGGAAATGTCCCTAATGCTGCAGAATAATCCCAGCACAGCCAATATTTTCACCTGTGTAAGTTACCAACAACCCATGATCAGTGTTGTTTGGCATTAGCATTTTGACTTGAAATACTTTTCCTAGAAAAGTGAGAAGGAGATCAAGAATGGAAAATAGAAAGCATGTCCAGTTAAGATCAGTGATCTTCAAATTTACATAATACAGATAATATATACACACACACACGAAATCCTGAGCCCTTTCTTTTACGCCTACAACAAAAAAGCACAACCGAAAAGCAATTATCACAATGGCAGGTAACTGGTGGAAATTAAGTCAAAGTCAGCTGCTTTGACACTAAAAAATTTGATCTTTACCAGGCCATTCAGAAGGATAAAAAAAAAAAACGGAAAAAACCAACAAATTATAAAACTTGGGTTCAGTCAGACACCCTGATATTTTACCAGGATTTCCCTCAAAAGTGCTCCAGCAGTCAAATCTTTTCATTGCCCAAGCTGCCTGATAATTTTTCCACTCTGTTGCTGCTGCCACTGATGAGCTGCTCAGACTCGGCTCCATGCTCAGCGTCTCTGTGGACGCTGTAAGTCTGTGATATGGAGGCACATACTTCACATTCAGAATAAAATGTCCTAGTTTTGGCATTAACTAGAATCCTGAAAAGGCTCAGTCCCTTAACCAAAAGCTGAACCTTAGTGAAACACGCTCATATGGACCAGCCTAAAAAAAGTCCGAACAATCAGAAAGAAAAAGACATTAGCTTCATTTTTACGAACTGCCATGTGTGGCTCTATAGCATTCTTCCAATCATCAAATGTTAAAATCTTTGGCCATTTGCTTCAAACAATTAAAACCAGCTTATTGGTTTTACTGCAATATATCAATTATTACTTTCATTAGACTGTAATTCCAGAAGGCACGTTATTCCTTTACCATTTATGCTTAGAAGAGTCCTGGAAGTTCAAAGGGTTATGAAGCTTGGCATGTCTCGTTACAAAATTGGAATTAAAAGTATGTGACTAGACACTGCCTCAGCAATAAGAAAATCGCTTTGGGAGGAGAAATAAACCACGCCCCCAAACAATCTTTTTTAACAAAGAACAGCTGCTTCCGAGTCTACTAAATTCCTAATGCTGAGGTAAAAAGTCTCAGGTGAACTCCCACTCTGGTATATCCTGTCAAAACATATTGCAAGGTAACCTGTTAATAAAATATACCACTAACTACTGCTAATAATTCATAACTGGATATATTATGTGCTTTAGTACAACCCTATTACTAAACAGTACAAAGTAAAACAGCAATAATGAAGAGAAGCTTAGACTTTCCATCTCTAGATCAAAATGAACATCCAAATTTCATCCAATTCCCCCAACACTGAATCACCAAATCCTTTGGTATGTAAAAAGTGCCTCTGCTTTCCTTCCTCTCACACTCACAAACCAGTAGATTTATCTGTGGATAGGAAACAGAGATTGAGGCAGACATCACTGTTCTTTACAGTAACATACATGAGTTGGAAGCGCCCAGCGCCCACCCCAGGTCTGACACCTGGCACCACTGCCAGGAACAGCTTAGATCCAGCTCTTTAATGGTGCTTTGAAGTCAATGAGAAATAGAGACAGTGACACAGCATTTACTACTATGTGACTCTAAGATACCAAAAACTTTCTTTTCCAAGACAGATTTAATAAACACACCCCATCTTTGATATCAAGCACTTATTTAAAATAACTAATTACCTCTTTGGGACTGCTGCAGCACCTCACAGAACCTTGGGACACAGTTTACTGTTTATATCACTTGTTTAATCTGTCACGTTGGTCTAGAATTAAAACCGTATTATACCAGGAGCTTTATAGGACTAATTTTGTTCCAGAAGAAAACATGCATTTACACAGAGACTTGCTGTTAGTACACCACATGCCACAATTAAGCCAATATTGTCTGGGTTCTCTATATAGCTATGATTTTTTAAACTCGTTTCTGTAAAATAGGTTCGGTTGTTAACCAGAGAAATGAATATGCAAAACATGCTTTGAATCAACTTCATGTTATTGAAACAGGATTTTTCAACTTTATTACTGCTGAAGATGCGTAAGAAAATATTAAAAAATGCAACAGTATGAAAATTGTACCTCATTGCCAAAGACTATTCTTAAACGCAGCAGAGCCTCTAAACCTCTAACAATGCAAAAATAAATGATAAGCAAGTGATGTAAACATGGTACACAGAGACGTATACCGTAAAGTTCTCTTGCAAGATTTCTAAGCATAACACGCATTTTTGGAAAAAAAGAATAAGATGACAAATCTAAGAGGAAGAACTTACAAAGTATCCTGAACATCCTTAGAATAAAGAGCAAAGAATGTTACTGCAAATTTCGATGTTTACCTTCACTTCCCACATCTTATTCCCCATTAACTTGTCACATTAAGTTATATGGTAAAGGTGATTCTTAATCTTACATTTTGAACAGATTAAACTAAAGTAACCATACACCATTAGACTGGGGCATTCAAATACAGCACAGATACTCAAAATAAGGCTGTTCTAAAGTAACTTAGCATCACTGTCCACACAGAAACGACTGTCTCTAAGTGTAATCCACTTAACACAAGATGAACACATTAATGTCCACAAACAGTTTACACTTTATTCCAGGAGGGTATGGCCCTTTACATAACTACTTGCTCAGCTGGAAGCTGTAATATCCAGTGCTTGGGAAGCTAGGAAAAAACACTGTTCTAGGTGAAGCTGAAGAATACTGTTCTATTTCATCTAAGAAAACTGACGAGCAAAGAGACGTGAAACATGTCAAGTTCTGAATGAGGCAACACAATGCACTGAAATAATTTTATCTGAAATAACACTAAAAATAAAAACAAATTTTAAAAAAAGACAAAAAAAAAAAATATCTTCCAGCTAGGCAACAACACTTGTCTTTTTTTTAGCAATTACTGAGATAAGGCACTATTTTTGCCTAAACATTTGAGAATCAAAACACATCAGTATCTGACAGGGTTATGAATCAGCCTCCTGCTCTTGATTATTCTACAGTTTTTCTGTTTCAGGAGCAGGAGCTTTAACTTTGGAAATACAGTATGCTAAGGCATAGCAAACACCTTCAATAAAGCACACTTTCAATCATCACAATTTCTTGTAAAAGGTGCTTCCTGTTCAGCTCTAACTTTTGTGAGGTTAAAACATGCAAAAGGTTTTCAGTGCAAAATCCGGTGCTGTTTTTGCGCATAATTTTAAAATTCATGCAGTCAGGATCAAGCTGCTCATTGGATTTCTGACATTTTAGAATTCAATAGCTCATCAAGGAAATATCTAACCAGATTTAATCAGGTGTTGTGGTGATTCATGATTTTCATGTTGTTATGTGCCTGTCATTTGATTTGTGCAGGAGGCAAAGTCAAGAACAGCACACACAGATTAGCTCCTGTAGATTACCTATTCTTGACGACTTTTTTGTGATTTTTTCATCAGCTGAACTGTGGCCACCAAAAAAACCAAAACAAAAAACAACCAAACAAAAACAAACAAACAAAATAAAACCAACCAAAAAAAAAACCCTCCATGAGCCTCCACCTGGTATCTGGTCAGACCTCAATAGACTGTTGTCTTTTCATCGGCAGAACCAAATACAGACCTGCTGGTTGGTGCAAGTATTCAAGCCTCTATAAAGGACCAGGCATCTACTCTCCCTGAAGTCACTAAAGATATATTTCAGTACACGGCAAATTGAACTTGCAAACTCCCATTAATCTTGTTACTGCCTGCTGCAAACTCATGCAACATGTAGGATTATCTTTACCCTATTGAACAGCATACCCAAGTACTGCTAAGGGTCTTCTCTTAAGCAGGCCCTCTCTTAACGCTAGTCCTTAAGTACCACAGAAGATGCTTGAATACGTTTTTAACATTACTCTGATGTTTCCCCTTGGTTTTACCCATTGTCAGTGAAAGTGTGGATAAATACACACAGATAAATACACGCTTGGATGAAGTGACATGCCTGGTTCAAGTGAAGATACGTCTTGACAGGAGTTGAAATGTTGAGTGATTCACCTGAGGAGGCTTTTCCCCAAGGTATGCTTAACTCTGAAAAGACCTGCATTCAATTCTTAAACAAGGAAAGCTTCATTCAACATCATTCCCTTTAAATGCTAGTAAGCACAGAAAAGGAATGGCACACAGGATTTTGGAATGTGCCTTACAGCACAGCATGTCATGACAACTTATTGTCAAAGGTCGCCAAATAAGCAGCATGTCAGACTGATCGTTTCAGTCCAAGTTACGCTCATTTAATTCCTGGCATCTCTAAACAGCAGAGATTTCTGCAGCGAAGTATTGTTCTTAAACTGGTATAAACCAGTAAGTTGTAACACGTTATTAACCCTCCTGGTTAATACAGTTAAGACACTTCATTAAACAAAAAAAAAAAGCACAAGAAAACTGTAAGAAGTTTTGGCACACTGTCATTAGGGGCTAGAAGCTTTTTCAGGCATGCGCCATAGGCAGAGACACAGAAAGGAAGCAGAGTATGATTTCACACACATCACATACAGCTGTGGCAGTATTTCTATGCACAATTTGCTTGAGCTAGGAGCTACTTAAACCCTGTTCTGTAGCCCGATCCACAGAATGTACCCTCAAAGCCCTTTCTACTGACCACAGTAACTGCACCGTGGCAAGGCATTCAGATATGACAAATTTTACATGCAGTAAACTTTAAAGGTGCCTTGACCCAAATATCTTTGACAGAATTAACTATCAATGTAACACAATATACATCTTCTTATAGATGAATATTTAGCATAGTGTATTTAATCTCATTAATAATTAAATACAGAGTTTACAGCACTGGGCTACATTTGTCTGTGGTGTCTCTCTCTTTCAACTCTGTTTTCACCCTTTCTGGATTCCTGCCTTACCTCTCCTGCAATTCATCCGTCATATTTTTTCACTTGCCACCCAACTGCTTTGTTTTCTTCTGAGCTTTGCTGCTCAACCATGTGGTTCTCTACCTCTATTTATTATTTGAATATTGCCTACGTTACTTTGCTCCAGTAACAGCTGCAGATTTATTAGCAAGTTCTCTTTCTACTATCATCACGTTCTTACACATTATCACCATGTATTTCACAGAGAATCATGAAAAAGCATTTACTGGTAAAAGTTTTGCACTATGAGATTAGAAGTTAATGAATCATTATTTCACTAAAGTTATTTTCAAAAGACCTGCCACATTTAATGTTATTTATTTACTGCCTTCAAGGTGACTGTAACATTTGCAATGGGTATAAAAACACCTACGAAATGGAAGAAGTGCAAAGATATTCTAAGTGTAAACACACAGAGAACTCTGAAGAATGCCTTTGGCTTCCAAACCCACCTTGAATGCCTGACAGTCCTATAGGCAGTGGGAAGTGAGTGCTTTGCTTTTGAATGTGATCTAGACCTGGACTTGGATGATGAGTGATACTTGAACGGGGATCGAGATCTTGACCGAGATCTTTTCTTGTGTTTTTTCCTCTTCTTTTCCTTTTCTTCATCCCTAGGAGGATCTCTGCTTCTGCTTGAAGGCCTTTCTGTTTGTTTAACTTCTAAGGTGGGTAAAGTTCTGACTGCAGTCACAGGACATGGTATACTATTGATGCTCTGAAATCAAAGACAAACAAAGGACAGCGCTCAGTTTCCAAAGTCAGTTGTGCTGCATTGACATTATGTAAAGTGTGCGGAAGATAAGGATGACGTCTTCAAACACATGCATCCAGCAGAATTTTATGGAGGCCTGTATAGTTCCCCAAAGATATACATGCAAGTTGGTATATGCACGCTAAGACTGTCAGCTTAACTAGGATATAGTTTTGAAGTTTTCATATTTAGTTTTTATAAGAAATGTGTTCTAAAATAATGGGTACTATTGGGTATCTTTTACTCTATTTACACCTTTTACTTAAAAAAGGAGAAACCTGGAAATACAATGGGGAACCGCTGACATTCAAAGCTAAGCTTTAGCGTCACTTTCCTCCCTGAACTGTGCTGTTTAGATGACAGCCTCGAGAAGAACAGCAAAACGAACCAGTGCCAATACAAATCACGTCTGAACTTCGCAAACTAAATGTTTTAAATGTAAAGGATCAGGAAGATCACAAAATTTATTAACCTCAAAGACAGAACAGGTCCGTGCACAGTTTATGTTCAGTGAATAATTCCAGCTGCAGGAGATTAAGCAAAACCATACCACGACATCTTCAAATTATCAGCTTGAACCCCAGAGAATTCTGCTCAATGGGTTGTTTAGAACAATTCAAGTCAGGCACTGTAGATACCCTCCTCATTTCAAAGCCTGTCATTCCCCCAGCTGCCATTTCAAGGCAACTGGAGAAATCAGTTTCCCTGTCATAATTTCTGCTCCACCTGGTCTGACACTTTCACTGTTTGATACAAGGATACTTACCATGACTGGAATAAAAAGTAATGCATTAAAACGTGAAATAACCAAATCAGAAGCAGGTGATCTATTCCCTTCTTTTTATCCTTCTTCTACCATGAATACATAAGGGCAGTAACTGACCACATTTGAATAATCAAAAAGGCAGCTCTGCTTCAAATTAGAGAGACATGACACTTTTTCATGCTTTAACTGATAACTGCTATCACAATACTTACAAAACCAGCAACAAAGCAGTAATAAAGTAGCTTGCTTCAAAGATTATAAACATTTTACAGTGTGATCATTTGAGTGACTGGTTCACCAGAAACCTATTTCCAGTTTCACAAACTCCACGTGTAACTGCAGACACTTCACAAACACCTGATCTCCAGTTTCCTAAGAGGCCACCAAAGCTGACTTTTGTTCCTTTGACAACGTTATTCATCCCTTTATACAGTACCTGAGCCTTTGCTTCGAACACTACTGAATATGCAATAGCCCAGTCTGCCTTGAAGTAGACACCTCTAATAGCTTGAAACAAAAAAGCTGTAGGCAAAGTAGTGTTAAGAGGAAAACAAGAGAGGGGAGAAAAACCCAATAGTTTTCAGTGCTCAGGTTCATTTGGCCACATAAAACACAAGCTCTCCTATCACTGCCAAGAAGGAAGCTAATAAATGAATGACACATTCACTTTTAGCTCATGTGTAGAAATTCTCTCAGGCACCTGAATGAAGAACCACACAATGCTAAGCCCAGCTACGCATCCACCAAAGCATCCGCTGCTAACACTGTGGGCTCTCCTAGACTTTCAGGAAGCCAACATTAAGGAGTGACAGCACTGTCCAGATCTCTGGGAAGCACAGATGCAGGCTGGCTGGCTGGTGGATTCGAACACCACTGCTTCAGGCTACTGACAAATCATTTCTGGAGAGCCATACAAGAGTAACTTCAGCTACCCCGGCTGAATATGCAGGTTCTTCAGTGAAATACAACAGGTAACACACAGAAGTCACCCACCCATCCAACACTGTGCCCAGGTGCTCTGGTGACAGATGTCATGTGCTTATGACAATCACCTGAACAAATAGGCCACTTCCCTCAGTGGCAACTCTAGCTGCCTTCAAGAAAAACTGCACTGGCAACATGACTCCATTCACCCCGGAGCAGAACGCAGAACTCAGTGAAAGCAGCCAGCAAATTGCTAGACCACAAATGAAATTTCTAGGTGTATAAATATTCGGAAAGAAATAAACTGTCTTGGAAAATAAGGTAATGGGAACTGAAATTGGAGGCATGAATGAGGAAAACAATAATTAAAAAAACAAAACCAACCAACCAAACACCCCCCCCCAAAAAAACCCCCCCCCCCCCCCAAAAAACCCCACAACAAGCACAGAACTGGGAGATTACAAAGCACTCTGCTTTAACTGATCAGGCCCTGCCAATATGCAGGCCAGTAGAACAGTTTTGGAAAGCATGGAAACAAACCTGTTACCTGAAGAATTTTATTATGCATCTCAAGGGATGAGAGATTTACATTGCCTGAGAGCTCTTCTAAGAAGTAAAACTGCAAACATTCAGATAGCATTCACTGAATCTCACTTACTTGTCCATTTTGGGTAACACATTTTTTTGGCCTTTACTAAAGGCTACATTGCCAGACAAATTCACTGGCAGAGTTGTTTTTCAGCATTTCATTTGCATGACTGAAGCAAATCTGACAAAAGTAATGCTTAAACATGACTCAACAACTCTTGTTTAGCAGGAATGGATGAGGAAAGAGCTCTGTGAATAGGGAGAATTTTTAGCTATATGAGAACAGAAATGAGTACTTCAGTTCATATAAGTAATTTGCATATTTACAGTATTCATAAGCCCAGAATGCACATTAGTTATTCTGGGTTACACTAGTTAATCAATACACAAAGCCAAAATTAGAAATAAATCAAAATGTGATCATTATTGGAACGGAACAAAACACTAGCACTGTGTCTGGCTCAAACAAAATCAACTGGCAAAGGACATTATCAATAATATTACCAACACTTTTACAAACAGCTAGTATTTCTTCTGCAGCAACTGGAATCCTATGTTAGATCAAAACTGCGAAGAGTGAAGAATGTCAGAACTGTCAAAGAGTTAACTGACAATTCTTTTACTTCCTTAAAATAAAAAAAAATACTCCAGATTCTTTTCTACCACTGTATCTTTTACTACAGGTTCCCCAAAGCCTATGGTGAAGTATTCCCTGACTGAGAGTTAATAAGCAACTGCCTACCAGCAATGGAATTGTAATGTTTTTGTATTTATTGCTCTGTGTAACAAAGCAAGCAGTTACTTCTATTTAGAAGATTGTCAGTCCTAGTATTAATAAACTAGCCCAAAACAATAATTTGAACAGATAAAAATGTTTCCTAAAGAGTAAG
This sequence comes from Origma solitaria, assembly GCA_013397895.1. Taxonomy (NCBI): domain Eukaryota; kingdom Metazoa; phylum Chordata; class Aves; order Passeriformes; family Acanthizidae; genus Origma; species Origma solitaria. The sequence goes on along the minus strand of VZRL01000899.1, from coordinate 834,318 downwards.
GTCCTACAGAATTTTTCTATAGGAACTCCAAGGCACAACAGTTTCATCAATGTTACTCTGCTGCACTAAAAACCAGCTATTAACAGTATGCTGACCATGGTAAGGTCTTCAAAAACAGACAACATTTTGCATTCTCAGTTTTGAAGGGCCAACTGCAAAGAAATTAGCGGCTGTGAATCTGTTTGCTGTGTGGATCAATATGCCTTTTTATTTTGAGTGCTTTGAAGGCAAAAAATCAACACATAAACATTCTTACCTCCTCACCTATCTTAATTAAAATGGCAGTTCCTGATATTTACCCTTTTTCCCCCTGTTAAATAATGACTAAAATATTTATGCTATGAGGAATTACAACTCTCACATAGTTTTTGTTAGTAGAGTTATTGCAATGAAAAAAGTTCCAAATGCCAGCAAGTTATCCACCCCCCAAATGCCACATTAGTATGTAACATTTGTTTTTCCTTTACCTTGCTTATTCAAAAGGACAGATAAATTTACAAGCAAACCCAGCCCCCCCCCCACCACGCTCACCAGAAGATATAGATACCTATAGTCTGGAAAACAGTAAAGAAGGAAGTGAATGGTTCTGAAATATTCTTAAAAAAAACAAATTAAATACTTATGGGCTGGTTTTTATTAGACAATTACATTTTGCTCAAAGATTAACATAAAGAAAACATGCTAACATAAAATTATGTTATACATTATTATTCCAAAGAGGCATGCAGGAATATCAACAGTCCATTGCTAAGAGAGTAGGACAAACTACAGCAGTGTGAGAGACACACACTATCTATAGATGTTGATAACCCTGTTATGCTTGACAAAACTAGAAGTGCATTTCATTTTTAAACATGGCACACTTCTATTCCACGTGTAAACAGACTACTTTGCACAGGGAAAAAAATTGTTACATGCAGGAGAAAAGTAAAGATAAGCCATCTAAAGAAACAAATGATAAAACAGGGCTTCAAAAACTGGGAAGATGAAAGAGCCAAAAGAAGAAAAAGATTTGCTTTGTGCCACAGAATCTTTATGTTCAGAGGCACAACAGCAGATGACATTTGGGACGAGACATTAAAACAGTGTCACAAATCACGTGCTTGTCTGATTTTGCAACAGTATGAGCGTGGGTTTCCCTTCTCATTTAAATCAGATACTATGGTCTATACAGGTAACTGGGTATAGCCAACTAGCTTTTACATGCCTATCAAAGCACTGCCACCACTAAAACATTTCTGACAGAGAGTAAAATACAAGATTAGCAGAATGATCCATGCAAAGCCCCGCTACCAAGGGTATATAATCTTATTTTTTAAAATTTGAATTAAAGCAATTTTTGAAAGAGATTTGCGTTTCAGATCATGAAACACCGTACTTTATTTGTTTTAAAGTTAAAAAGGCAGTTCAATGAAGCACTTCATATAATCTGGCATATTCCAGCTCAGCATGGAAGAACTGCAGTTGTTAAAACTACAAGCTGCTGGCTGTTACAGGACAAGGAACCTACATTCATTGCAGAATGAAGGCAACCTCTCAGTGACACTGACAATGTGCCAAAGAGTCTATACGAAGTCTATCTGTACAAAGAATCAATATGAATTATACACGCAAACACAGGAAGGGAGATGTCATCCGGTTACTGTTTACCCACGTCCTGAACAAGGGCGCAGACTTCACTGGCCACAGCATCACTGGAAGACGACCAGTTTTGGAAACTGAGATACGCTCCGTCCTTTCCAAGTACTGGTTTGAGGAAATACTATGCACAACTGTACCATTCTAATGCATGCAAGAATGGTAAGAAGCCATTTATGAAAAGCTGTGCTACTTCACTGCTCAAGCTTTTTCAGCTTTTTGTTTCTCTTGCTTGATTTCATTTTAAAGAAAAACAAGAAACCACATAAAAGAAATAATTCAGCTATGGAAAACATACAACTGACAATTTTTAAGATTCAGCTGAAGCCAAAAGAGCTTAGAAGTGCTCTGTTCTATGGTATTGACTGTCCTTTACCTGCAGTTAGCAGAATCGATTTCATTCAAAGATGTAATGTACACTCAGTACCAGTGATCCTTTCAAGAAATACAAGGTATCAGGAAAATCTGACAGAGGTCACAAAAGCTTTGTGCGTTTAATGCATTTCTGCACAGTGTGATAGTTGGGTTTTCTGCACAAATGTACACTGTATGTACACATAAATAGCATTACTAGTTTTTATACACTTATTAGGCTGGGGCACTGTCATAGAAGTCATGTCTCCCACAGACACTCGCGACTCCTCTTCATGCTTTATTATACATCTCAGTCGCTACTCCATTTGTGAGACACATTTTAAGCTACAAAAATCATGCTGCTACATTAACTCTGACCAGGGCGTATAAATCTTTTTTTCCCAGACTCCTCACTGGACGGTCCTACCCCCAAAACAAGAGGTGAGGTACATTCAGTGACATTTTTGGTGGACACAAATATTTAATTTTTTCTTTGTTTTCTGATTTAATTACACCAATTCGTTCCACTGACCAAACTACAAAAGTAATTTTACACATTTTTCTCACTCAACTTTTCAACACACTTTCTTTCTATTACAGCCACTGCAGTTACTTTTGCAATTAGTGTTTTTAAATGCATCTTTTTTTCCTGAAATATGACTGGAAAAGCTTAAAAAACCCCAAACCAATGCTACATATTTATTTACAAGCAGATTTAGACATTATAAAGCAGCATATTGGGTTCTCAGGATATGTAAAACAGAAGTTAACAAATCTGCAATATGATTCCACTCATCTTTCTCCAATACAATTTCTTGACTCAAATGGGCTGTTACAAATAGGCAAAGCGGGCAAGGAGAGAAGAAGGCAGATTATTTGAAATGAATGGGAATGGAAGCTTTTTCAAATATGGCAAAGGGAACAACAGCTTGAAAAGTATTCATGTTTCTAAACAAGATTTATCTGCAAAAGCCTATATGTATATATCGATATAAATGTGACAACAAGCAAACCACACTTAGCAGGAATATTACTTCCAAAGATTAATTAAAACAGTACAAGCACTCCCAATAACATAGCCAATTTTATTTTTAAAAAGCAAGGTCACATCAGAAAACATCTGAATATATATTTGAAAATTTAAATAAATTCTTTAATAATGAAAGCACCTCCAAACCATTTCTATTGGTAAGAAATAGTGAAACTAGTTACTTTGAAATTCTCAAATACACTGAAATTCTTTGTGTAAGAAAACAAGAGATGCCTTCTCTGAAACTGCAGTTCTGTGGAATAAAAAAATGAGGTTTCCAGAAAATCAGTTTACTGAGAAGTGGGAGAGGGTGTGGTTTTTTGTTGAGAAGTTCACTAACAAGGTCAGCTTAGAACTTTATTAAGTTCAGATGTCAGCAAGAACATTAATCCACTCTTCCAAAAAAGAGTCAGCTGTCACCGATTATTTCAGGCATTCTCTTAAAGAAAAATATCAAAAGAACCTTAGTTTAGAAATATCTGCGTCCTTGACAAATTCCCTTGAGAAAGAGAGTAGAACTGCGAATGTGGGGAGTTTTGCATTATCGTTGTCTCTTTGCATTCGCTCTCCAATATATAACTGAAAGGAAGTACTGAACACTTGTGTCAGGGAAAATTTGTTAGCAGTAGCAAGGAGAAACCCAAAAGGGATCTCTTTTGGGATGTGACCACACTTAATTCACGTATCTGCTACTCTCTGCTGATATGGATCACCTAAACTGCAGGTGTGTCTCTTTCATCCGTTCTCTTGAAAGTGCTTTGAGGGGTAATCCATGACTTATTTGGAAAAATCGAGTACTGTGCAATGAATTACTTGCTAGGTACAGGAATTTTTTTTGAGGGAGAGGAACAGCGGAAAGCCATGTCATTCTTTCTTGTAGCCAGTCTGTCATAATCAATATCTAAAATTTTCCATCAGTATCAAGAGATGACGTTTTGCTTGATTAGTGCAACCAAGAGTGATTTTATTGGGTTTTTTGGAAGCAGTATAATTCCAAACCCAAGAAACCGAGATTCTACTTCCCAACAATGGTTGTATTTGTAATGTGCAGCAAAACCATCAATACACACATCAAATAAGTAAATATCACAACTGCCATCCCAACACTCCTGCAAGCTGAGTGTTCCAACACTTGGATCACTAGTACAGAGTTAAAACGTGAAAGCTCCTTTTCCTTTCTGTACCTGGCTAACTGACCTGGGAATTGTGCAGCCTACTTCTCTACCACATCTTTAATAACAGATGAGAGACGTGTAAGATAACTGAAAAAGATTAACAGTGTTTAAAATTGAAATTTCTCCCCATTTAGGAAAGCTTCTATCTCTTTCAGTTTCAGTTGAATCTCTGTCAGATTCACATTCTAGAGGTAAGTTTTCTGCCACCTTTATGGGAAAGAGAAATTTATTTTTCGCTTACCTCACTACTGAATGAATTCTCTTCAATTTTCTCAGTTTCTGCCTCTGCCAGAGGGTTTTTCAGGGTTTGCAAGAACAAGGCAGCTTTCCTTTTGCGCTCTGCTTGTAGCTGCTTCTCCTTTGATTCTTTGGAGGCCTGTGCAAGCTTCTCCCTTGCTGCAGCTGCTAATCTATCCTCTAGCTTCTGCTTTGCTAAGAAAGACAATTAAGCATTAAGTTTAGAGTAAGTCATGCTTGGGGAACTCAGGCTTCCTTAAAACAAATGCACATCCCCATCACAAACAAGCAAACAGCCCCTTCGGCCATCTTCAAGCCTTTCCGATACAGCCATTCAATGACACAATAAGGACACATGAGCTTGAAATTAAGAAATTCAATCATCTTAATTCATCGATATATCATTTGCTCAATGAAAAGCAGTACAGGTGAAGTAAAAACTTCTAGGTTAAAATGACGCAAAAATCCGATCCTAATTATTCAAGATACTTGTCCTTTTCTATTTATAAAAGCTATCTAAAGAAAGTAGCTCTGTAAATCCAGAAGATTTTTCTGGTAAGTCTTAAAGTGATGCAAACTCTCTAGTTTGCTCTTTCCACTGATCTGATCTTCACAGTTTCCATCCCTATTTAAATACATGTTAATATGTTTATAGGAAGAGCTGCTCCAGAAATTTTCAGAAACTGTTTTGCCATTGCTATAATGAACAGAATTTGGTATGTGATTACATGAAGAGAGTAAGCCAATTGATTTAAATATGCACCTGTTACTTTGTGCAATGTTTTTTATCTTAAACTTCCATTTTTGTGTTCTGTATGTGTACAAAACAACTGGATTTTTCATTCCGTTGCACAGGTTTTTCAACACACAGCTTTTTCAAAGCGTGTTTTACGGGTTTTACACTTTTTTGTGTAACACGGGTTTTTATTATAGCACAAAATATTTCATATTTGCTTTAGATATGTAACGCCATAGCATACTTTGTGCCGCTGCGGTTTACAAAGAAACTGCTACTTAAAAGCAAAAAACCACCATTTTGAAAATGAAAAATTCAGTTCCTGTGGCATACTCATAGTTGTAAGAAATACTGAGTTTTTAAGCTGGTAAATACTGTCAGAATATCCACTTTAATAAACACACTCTGCTGTGAAACAGCCCTGGGGAGGAATGGGTGAAATTGGATTCTTTTAAAACATCATTTCATTCAAATTCACAGTGTGCCCTTCTGGCCTTATGCGCACTAACACAGTAACAGGAAAAACCCATACAAAGATTTAATGGCATTGCATTATAAGAGCAACAAAACATCAACAAGGTAGGATTAGTCTATATGGGAGTGCTATATAAACGAAAAACAGCTTGAAGCAATTCATGGTTCTCTGAAGAAAATGAGGAACAAGTATATCTTCTGCTGGGCTTTGTTAATGCAATCTGGAATCTAGAAAGTCAGTGTTTTACTACAAGGTTGTAATGGAAAACCAAAATAAAATTCAGAAAGATCAGGTATTAGGGCAAAGCACTCAACCACCCCAATGTGTTTTAGGTTTGATTTTATCTGAGCAACCAATGAAGATTTCATTCTTAAAAATAAGGAGGAAACTGTGAAAAAAAGAGTTCTGATTCCTGTTAACATGATGCTGAAAAGATTGAAAACACCTAAAACGTCACACTTATTCACATGACAGTTTTGCAGGCTGCGTGAAGGACTCAATCCTTCATTTTGTTTCCAGCGCCACGTGGAATACCTTGTTTAGCTTCCAGCTCTTCCTGTGTAAGTTGAGGCTTTTTCTCTTCAGGAGCAGTACAAGGAGTGGTAACTGCTGCAGTATGGTTTGAAGAACAACTAACATTCTCTTGGCCTTCCTTTCCCTCCTCTTCCTCCTCATCACTGTCATCATCTAATTTAACACGGTTTTTCTCCAAAGGAAGAAGGTCATTTTCTTTGGCCTTGATTGCAAAGCTTATTGGAGCAAAGGATGCTGTGAATGAATGGGTAAGATTTCACACGTCATTAGACTACAGCAGAAGGTAGGTTCAATTTCCTGACTTTCCCCATTACTCCTGCAGACTACATCGCAAAAAAAGGGAACTTGCATCGTCCTATTATGCTAATTATTTTAGTGAAAAGGACAACACAATCCTTTTTTTCTCTCTTTCTGTGTTTTTAAACAAATGTTGGAAATTTCACTTACTGCGTAAGGATCTCAAAAAACCCTCAAAAAACCAAACAAAAAAACCCCCACAAAACAAAACAAAAAACCAAAACCAAACAACAACAACAAAAAAAAAGAAGCAAACAAACAAACAACCAACCCAATTAAAACAACCAAAAAACCAAAACAAAACAAAACAAAAAAACCCCAGCATTAATCTCCAGCCCATTTCTTCTTGTAAGTTTCATTTTGGATAAAGAATGGAGTTTCTCACTACCTAGTACCATATGGTCCTCTGCAATACTTATCGTCCTCAGGATGCCATTTGCGTATATACCCTATGAGACTGCAATTAGGGAAATGTAAATACAGTAATTAAGTTACATACCAAGGTTTATAAAATATAAGCTTTGATTCTGGTAATCCTGGGGTAAGGAAATATGCTCACAAAACAAAGAACTCCAGAATTCCAAGAGAATAGATAATAGTGATTTTCCAACCTTTTCATGTGATAGAACAAATCCTAAAATGGGATTTTACTTCCTCAGAGCCAGAAGAAAAATCTAGTATGGGTATGTCTGGGTATGCCTGTCTTGCAGGCAACTACTGTATTTAGGTTACAATAAAGTGGGTTTTGTACCATATTAAAGGAAATGAAAATAAGTTTATAGGAATAAGATTGTCATGGAATGACTCACTGGTTATATTTCAACATGTAAATTTGAGCAGATTGCTACTACTAAAGTAGCTCTAGTTTGCCATTTATTAATAGCAGAAAAACAGAAACAATCTATTGGTGTACATTGCATCTCTTAACGGTGCATTTTTGAAGGCAGGGAAGACTGTTGCTTCCCCAGGGAAACTACTCAGGCCGCCCAGAGAAGAAATTGCAGAGTCTGGACAGTCAGACAACCACAGCAAAGAGCCCGGTGTTTGCTGGTTGTGGAGGAAATGGGATTGCAGTGAGAAGCAGGACAAGAGAATTCCAAGGGACCACAGTGGGTAGACAAACTTATCGGTAATTAAGTAGGCCACTGAGGTGGCAGGAAGGCAGTTTCCACCCATGGAAATCCAGTTAAACAGTGATTTTTCTGTTTCCTTTTTTTTCCCTTTCAGTTCTAGTTAAAAGATATACATACTTAGTTTTTACTGAAAATAAGAATTTTTAACATATCTTTTCCCAACAGGCCAAGAAATCAGTTCCCAGATACAAACAATCATTTCTCCAACTCAGGACACTAACAGCATGGTAGCTGTCTTTGTCTGAGCGGCTTCTAGAGAGATCTTCCCATTCTGCCCCTCTCCTGCTATGACTGCAAGAGTAAAAAGATTCCATTTGGACATGAAAGGGGACTTTTCTTCCAGCATGACTAATGTCCAACACAGGAAGAATGAGCGATGAGCCCACAGTACTTCCTCCGTATGTATCCTTTCAAATAAGACCACTGCTTTTATTCAGAGCAAATGCTTCTCTCTTGTACAAAGCTCGTAACTGTCAAGTTTAAAATGACAAAAAAAAGATTTTACTGGGGTCACTGACAAAAGCCTTCAACTTCGCACAAAACTGAGTAAAACAATTTATTGTGTCAGACTGTAAATACCTGATAGTCTGATAAGAAATGTGAAACCAATCAAATCACTTATTTCAGTCCTTTTTTGATGCCTTCAGTGAAAACGTATTTTTCGCATGATGAAATGCTTTTCCCTACTTTGCCCTGCTTCTTTTTTTTCCTTATGTATATGTCATCAAATATTTTCATGCCCAATAAATCATGTTAGTATACCTTTCACCAGTTTACCATCACTGACAGCTTTCGGAGGAGGAATATCTCTTTTAGTGCCTGGAACTCCTTTAGCACTTGGCTCAGACGAATCTTCAGGTGCATGTTCATCTACAAAGGGAGTCTCACTCGGTGTATCACCAGCACTGTCTGCTGGAACATCTTCAGAGGACGATACTCCCTTTTCAAAAGAAATGAGCAGAATTACTAACAGGGTAGTTGTGAAACCATTAATACAATGTCTGAGGAGCTGCAATTTTGTCAGCCATTTCAAAAACCACATCATCAGCTAATCACACAACAGCTAATTTTATATCACTGAGCGCTCATGACCATAATTCTGCCTCATGTAAACCCACAGACCCACAGTAAGAACATGTTGTTATTTTACAGCAAAGAAAATGTTCTTCAGCTGATACACTTTTGCTAAAAACTGCTTTAAAATAATATTCCTAAAATTAGACCCTAAAAGGATGTATTTCTTTTGTATATTCATTTAGGTCTTGATCTCCAGGATCTCAAACCAAATCCATTAAAGTCAATTCCCAGGCACAGAATGAAAGCTTATGACACGTTTTTCCTTGTGTACAATTGCATGTAACTTCTTCGCAGAATCAGATTTTACAGGAATTGACACAGGTTAATGTTTGATTTGTTCCAACATTCTGCTGAAGAACATTGGGCCTAGCAATGTTTTTTGATACAATACAGATGGGTTGAGATTTTCAAGGAAGCAAGGAACTACTGGTTCTACCATTACAAGACTGAATCATTCAGGACACTCTCTAAACTAAGTAAGTACAAAAATTTCAGGAAGAATATTACAGAACATTCAAAATATTTACACAGTGAGTAGTGTGATAACATTAGGTAATTTAACATTGAAATGCGCCTCTTTCAATTAGGAGTTTGGTTGCATTTCACTGGCTGTTTTTAAGCGTATGTGATGTTGAAACCGAGATATTTAGCACATCTTCCCTGCAGCCATGCCCTGACCAACAGAACTGATTTCTGAAAGTCCTCGAAAGGGAAAAGCACAATAAAATCAAGCACTTCATCCTGTATTTACTGAAGCCAGTAGTACAGTTTCTTATTAATTTTAATGGCCAAAAGGAAAAGCATCAATTGCATTAGTTGCCTATACATATATTACTAAAACATAAAAATGATATCAAAATCGTTATTTCAAAAATTTGAAGAGAACGACATTATCTACAAAGCCATGCAGGACAAAAATACACATTGCTACGCTTGACCTTGTGGGAATTAAACCAGTTTAAGTTCCTTTTGAGCTGTACTCATTTGAACACTTAAAATGAATCCTTTATTATTATGCTCTGGTTAGTGTACCATTTCCCCCCAAATATATGTTAACACATCCTTATTAATTATGTAAGTATTATGAATTCAACCCACTGGTTTGCAAATAAGACATTCTAGAACAACAGTCAGCATTGTGGCACAGGACAATTTTGCCTGTAATTTATCAGCTGAGTAAGATCATATTTACCACTGCTTATCTTTAACAACAGTGTTTTCAAAACATTTTTTCACTATTAAAACAAAACATCAGACACAAATTTTTCAAACAGCAACCAGTATTGAATTTCTTCATTTTCCACAAAGCAATTCCGATGAGTTTACCCACGGGCCTACCTTCTTCAGTTTAAGGCTCCCCAATCTAAGCCTTGAGATGACAAATGACATAGGGCCTAAAAAAAAAATAGCTCTTTCCCATGAAAAGTTAACATCAGATAATGTAGTTCTGATATTATTTGCAATTTGCTTTTCAGTAAGAGAACAATCTAATTAGCTAACATGAGAATAGTTAAGAACACGGATGCCAAGTCTGGCTACTACCTTCTAATAACACAGACTAGAAGAAGCAAAGCAAGTAGGAAACTGCTATGAGATTCTGAAGCTCCAGTATTGCTGCAGCCGTGACCGGACTCTAACAAAAGTCCCCTCAGGAAAAAGCGCGTCAGAAAGCTACTCCAGCCTCTGTGCTACCGTTGTACAAAGGACCACGAGGCATATGGGAAAGTGTGGGTGTTAAAAGCCATACCTAACCTTTCTGACAGCAGAACACTAATCACAATCCTACAAAGCTCTAAACCTCCACAAAGCACATATTCCCTCGTATAGAAATCCAGGAGATTTTCAGGCTGTCATTTTATACTACAACCACAGTGGAGTGGCTTATAGGAAAAAGCAAGAATTAAATAACACACCATCTCACAGACCCTTACTTAAATGCTACACAAAACTAAAAAACAACAAAAAAAGCATTCACACCCTTCGCTGACCAATTTCTCCCTAAATCAGTGCTCCATTTTTAAAGTGTCTCATGGTAACACAACTGATAAGTCCTTTTCTCACTTCTACTGAATTTTTAATAGAAGTATATATAAACACACATGTACCTGGCAGTTGTCACCGCTCTCTTTTTGAAGAAAGAACTGTTTTTTAAATTCATAATAAGCATTATACTGGTGCCATGGTTGCAGGAATTCAAACCTGTTAGAAGAAAACTGAATATGTGAAAACGCACATGAACATAGTTAATACTAACAATCCCTCATCATCTAATTTTCTCTAGCAAATGGAATGTTATTTGATGTTTGGGAGCACCCTTACTTAAGCAGATACACATTCAGAGCATGCTTAATAGAGATATTTTTGACTGGCTGGTTGTTTTGATAATTTGGGCAATAATGCCTTGCCATTGCCTTTCAGTAGGTCCCTAAATTTCAACTAAACAAACAAACAATAGTACTTCTCATAAGCTGCATGTCCGGTAATTTAATATCTTAAAAAAACTAAAACCTCAACTTTTGAAATGGCAGTTTAAATAGCATTTTCTCTTACCTGAGATCATTCTTGGCACGAACACTGGTTTCAAATTTTACCCCATTCCTAGCAACATATTCAGCCAGCTTGTCAATGACCGGTTGGATATCTGGAGGTGGAGGTATAATGGCAACCACAGGAGCGATTGTGCTGAAAACATCAAGAGTAAATGGTTTTTATAAACAGAACACAAAAATCTTTCAGACTCTTACTTTAACAAAAAAAAAAAAAGTACATAGAGGCTTGTTCTCTGAGTTCACTATGCACTTAAAATAGCTTGATTCAATAACAGAACCTGTACAAAACACTCCTTACTAAAGCGCAGGAATGAGGACCACCCCCCCAGCCAACACGGAAATCTGTCCGTGGTACCTTGTAGACGTTGTGGTAGAAGTCAACCCACTGGTGCTATCGCTTGTGTCCGGGGGAGGTGGGGGCGTCGTACCAGGAGGGGGAGGAACCGTCGCTACACCTGTAGTGCTGGACACAGTCACCCCAGCAGGCAGGGCATTGTAGTATGCTGCGACGTCGATTCCCGGAGGTGGAGGCGCCAGGCAATAGGTTCCATCCGGGAGCATGTAGTAGCTATAATACATGGCTGCCACAGTTGCTACAAAAAGACACATTTAAGAACCATGTTCTAATTAGAAGAAAACCACTCAATGAAATACATTATTGCATCAGGACAAATGCAGGGAGAACCCAGATTTATGCAATACGCTAGGAAATGGCATCTCATTTCTCATGTAAAAAAACCCAAAAAAATCCAAAGCAAAAAAGGAAGGCTCATATTAACAGATTTTAGGATGAATAAGAAATAGGTAGATTAAGGGACAGAATGTAAAAGTACTGAAGGTCACAGGTGTGAATAAAGAAGTGCACTAGAGCAGGCATATTTTAAAATGACCTATTATGAAATCATGCTTCCTAATCTAATTCACCTCTGGTAATTTAACTCAGAACAATGTTTTCATTAAGAAAAAACTGTGCATATTTTCAAAATAAACATTGACAAATTAAACCACTAGAATCACTACATACATATTAAACCACTGTATTACTACAGAGAGACACACACCTACTTACTTAAACCTCAAAAAGGAGGCAGGTTTTGCAATTCAACAGCAACCTAATGAACAATGCATTTGAATAAGTTTTCCACACTCAAGGCTTCTCTGATTCTAAATATTTCTTGGGAGTGCAAAGGCTTATAATGGCTTTCTATCTTTCTTTAGGGACACTATTTCATAATGTTTTAATTATCTTAATACATTTATATGGTGGACACTTCTTGTAAATCTAAATGATTTCTGCAGAAAGACTACGCATAAACAGAAAATATTAATGCAAAATACTCCAAATTAATTACATTAGGAGTTTGCATTTCTGGAAGCAGGGTTTAATCAATGCGTTAAATTATAATGAATTATCCTCTTAAAAGTTTCATAAACATTCCTGTGTGGCACTATTTACTTTCTTCAAAAAATAATGTCTGTAATGAGAACAGAATTAAAGTTCTGTTAAGTTTTAAAAGCAGGGAGAGGAGTTGCAAACTGAACTTGTTTTGTTACTAAACCATAATCTCCCAGTTTCCATCACATACATTCAGCTTCAAGACTGACGTGAAAGTAAGCAAAACCTGACTAGCTCTATTCTATGGAGACAGACTAAAATCAGAATAAGTTTCTTGAAATAACCAGTGATTTTCAATTTCTTCACAGAAATCTTATTTCAGTTTTATTAAGATTTCCTCATGGTATGCTTTTAAATACACATTACTTCCATGCATATTTCTCTCCACATATTACACTCTGACAATATCCATCATCCTTTGCGGGTTCTGAGCCTATAATGCATAAAAATCAACTCAGATTACTATGCTGATACTGATCTGCAGCAACATTACTAAAAAATCAAGAACACAATCAGCACCACCTTGAAGTGACACTACTCATTACCTACAAATGTATAACATCATGAAACCCTACTGTAGTGAAGGCTTCACTACAGATTTTCTTATATCTCAATACTGTTACATGGAAAGTCCCATAAATGAAAGGGTAAATTGCATTTCTATATTTAAGGAATCAAGGACTTCCAGAGTTCTTAAAGTTGAAAAGAATTAAGAGGCACATTAAGTTCATTTAAGTTTGACTCTACCTTTTCGAATATCAGAATTTACAAAATTTGCAAGAACAAATTAATGTAACAATAAGGGTATATTGTGCTAACCGTACTCACAGACTGGAGACTTGGCCTCCTGCCTGCCCAGCCCCACCAACCCATTCCTGGCTCTCCTAAGCAGCAATTCAAGAGATACTCAGAATGGACCTTCAAAGACTCAGGAGATGAAAAAAGAATAAATACACAGGATCAAGCATGAAGCCAACATATTCTCTTCACACCGGCATCCACACACAATTCATCAAAACACGCCACCAGCTGCCTCCTCACAAAGCACTTACAATCAGAGGAATATTCTGCCTGTGATGTCTGCACAGCTGCCCCGTCTGTTGACTGTGGCGTAGACGAACTATTATCTGATTGTGCTTTGCGCACCAGTGCTGCAAGGGGGTGATCAGGGTCTACTACCTTCAAAGGCTGAAAACATTTTGAAAATAGAAAAAAAGATCAAAATTGGAAGTACATATTTAAAGTACAATAGCACCAACATATTTGGGAAAGCAAATTTTTCTGTTAATAGACACCAATAATTCTGTGCAAACACTGAAGTTACTGTTTTTGTAGCTCTCTCATTAGAACCGACATCTTTGAAAATTAGTGAAAAAGAAGACAAAAATCACTTTCATGTAAGCAGAAATGAATGACATTTTTAAAAAAGTGGCTTTTACTGTCGGCCAATAACTGCCACCATGGCTGGGATAAGGCACAGAACCTGCCTTGTCTAAATATCGGATGGCACCGCAGCCATTCCCCTGAAAGCCTCAAATACATACAAATACGTACATCTGTCACTCCTATTACTACATTACTGCCCAGTCTCAAAAAATAAAAACAACGAATGCATCTAGCAAATTTCACATTTAATGAGCAATAAATGCTGGTGAAATATTATTAGCTGGAACTGTTATTTCATGTCAACATTTTATCTACTAGAATCTAAAAAGAAAAAAATTCTCTCTCAGCCTATATACAGAAGGCATTAAATACCTTAATCTCTTCTGCTTCAACACAGGTTCTGTAAGATAAATCCTTGAGTGATGCCCTCAATACCAGAGGGCATCAGAAATAGAAATATAATTCCTTAGAAATGGAAAAATAACAATTCATGTACTAGAGAAAATGTAACTCGAAAGTGTACCACAACAGACTTATTAAATTACAGTCTGAAAAGAAACCCGGACCTCTGTCAGTAAAAGACCTGAGCACCTGAATATTAGAACTTTTGTGTCCATGAATCAGGTGTTTTACAGGATAAAAAAGTAATTTTAATAGCGTCAAGTACCTTCATGAGCTCTTCAAGCCTACTGCATTTTTTAGATGCAAAAAGACTTGGATGAAGATAATTTCCATCATCGTCGTCATCATCATCATCATCATCTTCCTCAGATTTGACTCTCGAGTCTAAATAAAAGCAATGTCTGAATTTTATTTGGGTTTGCTGTAAATTTGCTTTGGGAGAGAAAGATGATACAGGGCAAGCATGAATTAAGAAAGAATCATTTATATAAATCAGCTGAGACACAAAAACATAGAACCAAGATATTGCCAGACATCACTAAAACTAAACCCTAAATGCACAGACCAACCTTCTGTCAGACTTGAGCTGTATGACTCTTCCTAAAACTTCCACAATCATAGCAGCTCCCGGAGCTTAAAATTTCCCCAAACTATTTTAAAAAAAAACCCTCCAATTTAAGCAGAATTTTGAATCATTGCATCAATCTCAGCTGCAGGAAAACCCCGGAAAAACGTGGCTATCTTACCAAAAAGACCGGTGTCTGTTTCAGTGACTCCCACCCCAAAGCCACCATTTGCCAAGCAACAAACTCACGTTTTTTCTCATCAGCTTTACTTTCTGAAGGAGCCGCATAGCGTCCCTCTTTCATGGCCTTCTGGATGAACTTGTAGTAGGGATTGAGGTAGTGATCAAACCGCAGAAAGTCAAACTGGGAGTTGCGTGCTTGCTTGGCTTTCAGCATGATCTCAAACTGGGCTCCCTGCTTGCACACAAAGTTTGCAGTTCGCTCAATGATTGCATGCATTTTTGCTGTTGGTGGCTGTGGGAGTAAAATAACACATTTGTATTTTCATAAGCAACTTGTATGGTGTGTTAGAACTCCAAAGGAAATTAGAAAGAACAGTAGTTCCCTGCCCTTCTAAGCATTCTTTAGCAACTCAAGTTTCATAATCACAACTAACAAAAGCACATCAGTGCTAAAACCCAACCAAAACAGTCCCAATCTTCCTCAGCTGCTCATTCAGTTCCTTTTGCAAGATCCTCTTCTTCTACCAGCACAGTCATTTCTGCGTTCAACACCCAACTGAAGAGAGCAACAGATCCTGGATGACCTCGGTATTACAATACCTCAAGGAGCTCTGAAGACTTAATATGTATGGTTTCCTTCCCAAAAGCTGTCCTTAATTCTGTAATCTCTGAATGTGCAAATATTGCTCCCTAACTAGAAATTTGTTACTTTGTATTTGCGTGGAAAGAACATGTTGCCTCTCAAAACCAACACACAAACAACAATTCCCGTGCACTGTAATATTCCCTTGATGAGCCATCAAACACTTGAGTAATAAAGCAAAAGATAAAATCAATAAAGTGAAGGAGCATCCCTGTATTTTCACTCCTGAAATCCCTACAGAGCAGCGTGCATCAAACCCGAGATGTGAAGAGAACAAGGATACAGTTAAAGAATGAATGAACTTCATTATTCACTGCTTTTAATTTCATACTCAGCTGTTTTGTCTTGTGCTCAGTGAACTGTGAAAACACATGCTCTGTGTGCCTATAAAGACTGAAGTGTCACATTAATGATTTGGTTTAGCTTTGCATTTTTACTGCATAGATACACACAGCTATGTTGAAAATGTCAAAAAATATTTTTCAGAAGATTGGAAGCACTTGAAACAGTGGTGCGCCACACAGGGAAAAAAGTCTGAATATTACCAATCAGCCCAAATTTAAAAACTGTTTTCAGTCCATTGGATCCTTTACCAGGACACATTCAATACGAAAAATAACTAGTTGTTTCAAGTTTTATTTGTCACTCTAAAGCCTCAGCAAAGCTGATTTTAATTAGAGGCAATAAGGTTCTCAACATACTGATAACATTTTGTGCATTATCAGTTTCACATCATACATCAAGTTTTTCTATCTCTCCTCACAAGTTATTAACTGGTAATTTTTTCTAACATCCCACTTCCATAGCATACACAGACTACTTAAAGTGAACTGGTAAAGAATAGTCATCTTTGCCCATAATCACAGTTTTAAGCAGCGGAAGACCTTCGGCCTGCTTATCGCAGCTCTTCTATTCTCAGTTCCAGAATGACATTTCTGCTGCAGTTGGAGCTGCCATACACTGAACATTCCATAGTTCTGGACTTTTTTTTTTGCAGTAGTGCTGCCTGCCTTGTCTTCATCGAATATTTGCACTTTGCATTGATCTGTATCACAGGAAATATAAAATATCTGTCTTTATTGAATTGCACCTTGCAGGCTGGGAGCAAAGCCTCCATTTTAGCAAGCTGATTCTCAAATGTCTTAAATTTTAACAGAACAAATACCTTCCACGGTAAAGCTGAATGACTTGAAGAGAACAGCAACAACAAATTCTGTTGGCTTACAAAAAAAATTCTCACGATTCCCAATCCAAGGTTAAGTATATATTGTTTTCAGAGCTGCTGTCTAGACATTTTGATATTTGTTGGGTTTAGTCTTTTTAAAAATCAAAACCAAGTACACCTACATTTGCTTTCTGTTCATGTGAATATACTGGAGTTCAACAGCTGACTGAGAAATTAGGTCAGCAAGCCCCACACTGCATTTTGCAACATACCTAAGAAATATACCCTAAGTTTCACAACAAAACTCAAGCCAAGCAGCTATCCAAACCAACAATTTTTCACCAGCAGCTACTTTTTGGAAACAGTATCTAAATGCAAATTAATACACCCTCCTCAGAGAACCCCAGGTTGTTTAATTACATGCTAATTAAGTAGAAAAACAGTTACACAAATACTCTGTGCTCATTATTAGTCATTCTAACAGAGGGTTCTGAATCTTTACTGGCCAAGGTTATCAAGGTGAGAATACCCAGTTGAGCCCGCATATAAAATAACACTTTCATGACCACAGTTATCTGATTTTCCAGCATCTTTTATGAAACTTGAAATAAATTGAATATTCTTAAGAGCTAGGCCTGTACTCACGCAGGTGTCTGTTCAGCTCCCTT
>VZRL01000899.1:750597-816666 GCA_013397895.1 Origma solitaria | reverse complement strand
CCGATTCAATTAACCCTACAGAACACGTTGTAGCAAATTCTAGCAACATCGCATGAAGGAAAGGGCTTCTATGTGCTAATACGTTCAACTTAATCCAGACTTTGCTGGAGATAAATTACAGTTTTACTTCTTGAATACGCTAGTTTTATATGCAGCTTTTACACTTGATCAATTCCTATCCCCTTCAGATTGGGACTCAGTTAAAAAGATTCCAGAAAAGAACTCCTGAACAGAAGCAAACTTTTGGTTTAATGGTCCTTTATGTTTGGAATGTTGAACCTTACATCTCAGCAAGTATTCATTCCAAAAACAACTGCCTTTTCTCTGCTTTATTTAAAACAATATCACAAGTGATACTAAATGCACTTAGCATAAGCACAGCAACCATTTCAGTGTGAAAAAGAAGACTCAAGGGTGTTCACAGAACACAGAAATTCAAGGTAGAACACTTGAAATTAAGCTACTATTTTAGAATAATTTAAAATGGACCGCTCTAATGTTAATAGGAAAAAAAAACCCCAACCCAACCACCAAACAGAGCACCATCAACTCCTCAAAAGCTGGCAGAAGTGCAGGCTGCATTAAACGTACACATACCAGTTCCACATCAGAAGGTACATTCAGTCCCGGAGGGGCAACAAAAGGCTCTTCATTTTCTTCTGTATTTTCTGTCTGAGCTGCTTCTACAATAAATGACAGAATAAATTACTACAGGAAAAAACATATCAAAGTACCCAGACGTTAAAAAAAAAAAAACAAACCTACAATAAAGTATATCTAAAAAGATGTACAATTCAGGAATTTATCAAATGCTACTATATAAACAGCATTTGCACTGAAGACATTTAAATATGGTTATAAAGAATAATTGGTATTACATTCCATTATTTGCTATAGCAGAAATGTTCCTCTGAAAATATTTTGCTTTACAGATTTTGATAATAATTGAAGTGAAAAGTTTACTTTTCAAAGTAACTTCTGGTATTACCTATTCTACTAGCCTTAACAGAAATTATATTCCTTTTTTCCCCTGACAGATTAGGTGGCACCAAGTGCAAGGAACATCTGACCACGGGAGCTGTGGACAAAACAGAACAGCCCCATCATGCATGAGATGTCGCGGTGATTACTGCAGACAAACCACGCAATAAAGGGAGTTCACTTGTTTGGTTGCTTCGTGGTGGGTTGGGTTTTGGATTTTTAAAAATGAACTCAAATACTTTAACTCCACAAAGGCCCGGAGAAATTTTAGCAGCAAAGAGAGAAAGAAGGAGCAACCGACAAAGTAGAATAGACTGTTTCTTTTGGCAGCAGCTCCAGCTAGCAATATTTGCTTACAGAGTCTAAAGCAAATGTATTAAACTCCAGAAAAGACAATGTAATTCTGCTTCAGTACAAAAGAGTAGAGGAGAAACCCTTTGTACAGCGCAAGTAGCACAGACACCGACTGCCCTTACACAATCTCAAACACAACAAAAACACTAAATAAGCTTTAGAACCTAACATGACCTCATATTGCAGCACACACATTGCGGGAAAAAAAGCGCATCTCATGCCACAGTAACGCACCAAGATGTAGTTAGGCAACCCAACTGTTAATTAAACGATCCTTATTTTACTTAGACATGGCTGAAGAGCATTTGAAACCTTTGTTAAGAATGTGTGACAAAAACACAAAATTACTGTAATTATAAATGGGAACATGACAACTTAATTCTGTATTTTTTAGGTCACGGAGCAGGGCACACTATGTTGAAGACAGACTCATTTATAATCATTAAGATGAAAAAATCTAAACTTAAAAATATACATTCTTATGAATTACTATTCTATGCTTACAATGATACTTCCCATCTTGACTAAGAAACACACTGTTAGCAGACAGCCATGTAAGGAATTACTAGTTTTTTCTGAATAAGAATCTGGAAGACAGCAGAATTAAATTCTCTGACTACTGCAGTATTGACCGTGCCACAGAGAAAAACATTTAAGCTCACCGAGAACAAAGTCCGCAAAAACTCGGTAACGGAGTCCCGTAAGGATTCTGATGAAATGCTTTCAGAATTTTTAACTGCATTTTAATGACACATACATTTTAAACCCTCAACTGCAAGACAGAGCAATGCTATGTCCTCCCTCTCAATTAACTCCTGTTATTTTTACCTCTTACCTCTTTGTTTTGCAGGCTGATGCTCCTCTTCTTCAGTGGGTTCTGAAGGGTCATAATAATCACTGCCGTAACGGAATCCCACTGCATTATAGGTACCGTCCTCTGCCAAAGCTTCACTCAGTCTTTTATATTCCTCCTCTTGAACAAAAATGCAATTACAAACATTAGAACATATTCAGAAGCTAATTCATTTTTTCAAAAAAAGTAGTGTTTCTTACTTCAGTTTTTAAATAACAAGTTTTCACCTGATCATTTTAGCTCTCATTAAAAACTGAACAGAAAAACACAGCATGTACACATGCTGACTTTATTTCTTCTTGAAGAGATACAGGCTGTGGATGAAGACATTCTAATGCAATTATGCATATAAAAGCACAGAATTTCATTTAAACGACACTAAAAATGAAGCAGAATGTGTTTATTTGGGGGGGTCTGAAATCCCAGTCTGCCCTCAGAATCTGGGCAATTCTGTGTGCATCTACAGTTAAACTATCCTGAGGTCCTCTCACATACGCAAAGACTCCCGCTTTTCGAATCCACTGGGTACTGTCAAGATAACATCAGAAAAAGAGAGTATAAAATTAGGAGTACATTTAATTTCATTATAATTTATTTAAACGTGCTTTTCTAATAACCACGTTATTCCTTGAGTAATACCTTGCCTTGCCTCCTCCTCAAGCAAGTCCGTATGCAAGGCTAAATACCTCTCTTCATCACAGAGGGCTTCTATTCTAGCCTCCTCTTCGGACAATTGATAATCTCTGTTCCAGGTGGAATATTCAGCATCATATTCAGAAAGGTCATGCAGGTGACCACGCCCATCATACCTGCAGGATGAAACAGCTGGTCAATGCAAAGAACTTAGGGCTTGGTTTTATGCGACTACTTAAATACTTACCCAATAAAAATGAAAAAAAAATACTTATACGTTAATGTATACACCCTTTTAGAAGTTACGATTAATTTTGCTAATCATTTGTCACCAACTATTGAAAATTTGTTTAATAGTCTAAATTCCTCTCAAAGAAACTAATAAATTATTACAATTAAAGGCAAAGGTATCCTTTAATAGTTTAAGTGGGATCCATTTCCTTAACAGCTCTTACCGTACGTGCTTCAACCAACCAACCAATGTCACTTGCAAAATACGTTTTTCTGGAAAGTCAAATAGCTTACATTCACACAAACCCGAGTACATAAATACCTATCCGTAAGAACCAAACGGTCGAAATTTCCTCGCTTCTTTCTGCTAGTCCCGAACTCTCAGGAGAAATCTTCACCATAGAAACTTGCGTCCATTGGAGGTAAAATCATGGCTAGGCTCGGCCCCTAGCCATTTGGCTGAGGAAATAAGTTCTGGGTTATGTGATAGAGAGACACACATACATAGGAACAGTAACATAAACATGCAATTTAAGGAGGTTCACCGCAAAATCGGCTAAGATCAATGACGTACAGTTCCTTTCTCATAAGAAATCACTTTATTTGCAGGAAAAGCACTGCATTGGGATAATGTTTATGCATCAGTAAGAGAAACTGACTGGAAAGTAAAGCAACAGTAAACTCGACTCCGCTGCGGTGTCTTCCCACACACAACTCTTGACTTGTGCCAACTTGCTAGACCAAAAACAAAGAAAGTAAATATTCTTATAGCAAAAAGCAAATGAAACATAGGTCTGGTTAATCAAGCTCTGTCCACAGGCAAACTTGAACCCAAGTCTTCTCATAGCAATGTGCTTTCTCAAAATGGTGAAAATGAAGACTTCCTGCTGCTGGAGATAAAAGGAATCTAAGCTTCCAAAGGCGTTTATAAGATTAGCAATTGCAAGCTGCCTTAACTCACAAATGTACATTATTTGGTATTTCAGTATGTGTGTACAGACATGCACATACTTAGCGTTTGCTCCCTACAATTTCTGTAACACCTGTGAACAGGGCTCTGCTGCACAGCACCCCAAAAACAGCCTCTATCTACAAATGAGATCAGTCACAGAAATTACTTGGATTAGAAGTGTGCAACACAACACTTCCATTATTGTGTGAGAAATGAAACATAGCTACAAACATTTATGGCTGTTTGTCCTGCCTTCGTGTCTATTCCAATTTAACAAATTAATTTCAATGACAACCATCATTAATGGCGTAAGCACCAAAACAGTGCAAGGGCATTTCTTTTTTCTCTAGTCCTATGGAAGGAAATCAAAAGACATTCCCTTACTGACATATTTCCAAGGCAAATACAGCTCTTAAGTCAAAATAAGAAAATCTAGTCTAGCGCCAAAGCAGCGATGAAACTGAGAAAACAAATATCTATAGTATGTCATGTGACTCTTTTCAAACCAAAATCCTTCCATCTTTCCCCCTGAGGTTTTTGGGGTCAGCCACAGCTCTTCAATTATTCTGTCAGTGCTCCACTCACACATAACCAACCTGACCTCTCATCTTCCCTCTCTCCAGCAAAATATTCAGAAAAGTCTTTCTGAATGAATTTATTTTCAAATCCCATCCTGCACGACTGAAACAATTCAAGAGACCAGAAGCAACATCAAAGCAGATTCTATTAGTCTCTCTGGTCATGAACCTGGACCTATTGCACAACAACCAAAGGAAGACAGCCCTGATATAAACTTTAAAAAGCAAGCACCCAAAATCAACTCCATTTTGTCTATACAGTAAATCACGGCACAAGGAGAAATAATTTGTCCAAGAACTGCTTTCGGGGTGTCCCATCAACAGCCGGCAGCCAGATTATGTATGAGAAATAAGAAATCCCCATTTCCTTTAAGGTGGATAAACACCTTTCCACTCCCCACACTGCCCCGTTCTCACCTACGGAACATACAATGTGCCTAATAAGTACTCCCACGCAATCACGCGCCCTTGGATTCCAAGTGAGAGAAGAGGATGGTTGTGGTTTGCACTGAAAAGGAACAGATCATTCTCACTCTCCACCCTGCCGACCCTGCCCTGACAAGTGGAACACAAAGACCCATCACATGCTGACTGCCAGGAGGAGAGGAACCTCCCAACGCTGCCAGAGCGAGAAACCCCAAGTTCCCGCAGACGGGGGGTCCCTGCAGCGTTACCAAAGCATCCTCGGAGTGCTGTGCCGGGAGGAGCTGCCTCCAGCCCCGCCACGGAAGGTCCCGACGCGCCTAGCAGAGCGAGCCCTCCGCTCATCCCCCGCCCTCACTGCCCACAGCACAAGGGGGGGAACAGAAAGAGGCTATCACAGGAGATCTCGCAGCACAGTCTGGGGGTTGTGTTACACCGACCTATCGATCATGATCTTGGGGTCTCCCATCCAAGGAATAAGGTGTCGCCCCTGCTCCTGGTACTGAGCCTTCTCATCATCCCGAAACAGCTTGCAGGCATAGCCGAACACCAGCAGCTCCACACGGCTATTCCCGCCTCCACCTCCACCTCCTCCAGGGGGCCCGGGCACCGCTCCCCCGCCTGACAACAACATTAGGGGCGGCGGGCCTGCTTCTTCTGCAGTCCGTCGAGACCCTCCGACCCCTCCGTACATCACCGGGGGGCGCAGCGAGGCGGAGGCAGCTAGCAGGAGCACCGACTGTCCGAGCAGCGAGTCCCCGCACGGCCGGGCCCGCGCTAAAGCCCCCGGCCCCAGAGCACCACAGCCGCCATTACCCGAAACAAAATGGCGGCGCTTCCGCTTCCGCTGGTGTCGCAGGGGCAGGGGCCGGCTGGCTTTCGGAGACAGCAGATTCGCATCAGTCCTTTAAGGATGCAGATTCGCATCACTCCGGCAGCCGAGTGTTAACTCCGAGGACAACACGACTCCGCGATACCAGCGAGGACACTACGCGCTCGGTGACAACGGTCAAGACGCGGCGGCGGAGATGGGGCCCCGGGCCCGGCCGTGACGAAAGTGCGGAACGCCGGGCGGGAGGAGCGGCGCGGCGGCGGCGGGCGCTCTGGCGGGCCGCCTGTGGGGCGGGAGCGGCGGGGAGCGGCGTGTGCGAGCGCGTCTTCTCGGCCGAAAGGAGGCCGAGGCGCTTAGGAACAAAGCCGGGACGTGGGCCCGCGTACCCCGGTGTCCGCCACGCTGCCTGGGTGCCCCCAAGGGAGGGGGAGGCTGAGGCTCCTCAACGCAGTCCAGGGAAATACAGATTATTAAAGACTGTAATTTTATGGGATGAAATTAACATAGAAGCTAGGGAAAGGCTTATTTGCAAACTTCATGGCTCTGACAATTTGGGTTTTTTTGCAAATGAAATGAGCATTTTTTAGCATCCACTGCTTTCTTGAGGCTTCTCTCTCAATCTGTGCTAAAGCACTTCTGGCCTTCTGTGTGCTTTAGAGAAATCAACACTGTACTCCTGTGCGAAAAGAACTACTAAAGATGTTGGCTGGGAAGACTACTAATAATTCCTGGAGGAAAAAGATGGACCACCAGCAGTTTATGTTGTTTATTAGCTTCCTTAATGTTCTGTAGTCTTCTAAAGAGTATTTTTGGAAGATTTTATTTTTGTTTTTTGCACTAAACTTTTAAATGCTTTACCAAAGATGAGTAATTTTTGATAACACATTGAAAGGATTCACAAGTAGGAGACATCAGAGGAGCTCTTAAATCTCCCGTGGTGGGAGCCAAACTGGGTGGTGATCTTGGTTTGCTTTTAATGCTGGTAGTTTAATGTCAATAAAGTTACTTCATTGGTTCCTTTAATCTATAGGAAAAGACAAAGGAATGTGTAAAAAGATAAAATAAATGGACATAAATTACTTTTCCCTCTCTTTTTTTGTCCTACTCTTTGTGAACAAATTGGAGTATACACTACTATTCTTTAGTTTGGAATTCTTCATTGTTGTTTGCTTCACAATTACTTTCGAATTCCTGAGAATGTTCACAAATAGTGACTTCTTATGTGTATTAATCAATCTGGGCGCAGTCATCTGCTTGCTAGACTGGCATTCATTCCATAATGGAAAGCCAAGGTCTGAAAAATGTTTTGTCAGCTTCAATAAAAGAAGGCTTCAGATAATTTTTATTTTTTTCATCTCAGAAGAAAGGTAAAAGCCATAGCCAAAATTAAACATTAGGGTTCGTTCCTCAACCTTTCTTTTTTTCCTAGGTGAAAATTATTCAGGTTTAATAAGAGCCAGAGTTTCTGTGCAACAAAGGATAACATTGTCATCTTGAGTATAAAGAAACTACTGCTAGCAGAGGGTTTTCTCTGTACCAAGCAATTAGTTACTGCTTAGATTTCTTTTTAACTGTTAAAAAAATAAAGCCCTTAAGCAGAAGCCATTTGCCTTTCTAAAATTTGTTGGTAACTTTCCTCCAGGAGGAGGAAAGCCATTAAAGAAGCATTTTTTCTGAGTCGTAAGGTTAAGTATTAAGAGCTTGCAATTGTTTTTCTGCTTTGGTGGAGTTTTGAGCAGCCTGTTTGATTTCTGGGCTATGTAGGCTCTTTACGTTCTCTCCTCCAGACCTTAGACATCTAGAAATGCCCAAAACCTTTTTCAGGTGTGGAGAAAGCTGCTGACTTACAGGGTTAATTTAGCCTGCCTTGACTGCTGGCTGATCATTGATGCTTAAGAGGTCAGAAAAAGCATGAGTTTGATCCAACATCCCCATGCCTGGAGCGCACAGCTGTTGGGATTGCATCAAAAGTTAAATAAAATAATGGAACAACCAACCAACCAAAAACCCCACAAAACCTCCCACAACGGACACTCCTCCCCCAAACAAACAAACAAAAAACAGCCCAAGAAATGGAGAGAAAATATTGGGAAAATAACCCATTTTGCATAATTTTATTGTTGTTTTAAAGGTGTGTTTCTCTGCAGAGGGCTCTGTTAGCTGTTTTGGTAAGTCCCATACAAACATATGTCCCTATAATTAGTTAGTTTATTCTTTGATTTTTTTTTCCCTTAAATGTACATTTAAGGACAGAATCAACTGTGTTTTTAAAAAAAAATTAACATTTGTATAGCGAATATTTTCATGATTATTCTTCAATGTATACATTTGTAGAGTTAAATTTCAGCTTAAAATTTTTAAAACACCAGATAAAAGTTCTCAACTAGGAATAAGTAGATTATTAGCCAGACATGGCCTCTTTTGATTGTGGATGAATAGAACTAGATTTCATCCTTAATATGTTATTTTAGAAATGTACTGTAATTAAATGCTTCTTCATGTTTGAGAAATATAAAAGCCTTTACTAAAAAGGCAGAACCTCACTCCTGACAATGTAATGTAAAAAGCTTCTGTTGCTGAGGAATAATTCCCTTTAAAAGTAATATGTGAAAATTATTCTTCCTTTTCTGAAGGCCTCCTTTTTGCTCTCAGCTGGCTATGAGAGTAGTGGTCATTTGTACAAACCCACAGTACAGAGCTTTAAGTGGGAGGAGTGGCTGATACCCCCGAGTGCTGGGCAGCCCTTCAGAAGGACCTCGACAGGTTGGAGAGATGGGCAGAGAGGAACAGTCTGGAATTCAATAAATGCGAATGCATGGTCCCGCACCTGGGGAGGAGCAACCCCAGGCACCAGCATAGAGAGTGACCTGCTGGAGAGCATCTCTGCAGGACCTCAGGGTGCTGGTCTGTTCCAACGTGATCCATTCTGTGATGAGGGTGTTCACGTGCCCCACACTGGAGCTGATGCTTCTGGCTTGGGACCTGACCTCACACAAATGGTGGTGTTCAGCACTTACCATGTTGCAGAAAGTGGCCAATGTCTGTCCAGCATTCTACAGTGTTCTGCCCCCTTCTCTCCATGGGAATCCATAGGACAAAATATCTCTCTTTAAAATATTTTTAACGTGCTCTTATTCACCCTGGGTGTTTGTCACTGAAAAAGAATGGAATAATCAGTAGTTATTTTGCAACTGCTCTGTCTCTGGATAGCTTTAAATACATGAAATTGAAGGTTTCTCTGAAATTTCTGCAAGTGTCTGCCAGAGGAGTAAATGCTGCCAAACACCACCATCACTGTCACGATCTGTAAAGATCCAGGCAGGACCCGGTCAATCCGACACTCCCTGGTTAGTGCTCTTTAATCTCCAGTCACAAGATTAACTGCTGCAGGGTTGCTGTGAATGCTGCCAAGCATCATCTGGAAACTTGTTTGAGGAAATTAAAGCAGAACAAAATATATTCGCATAATCCCAGTTTGGATCAGGAGTATAGTTTGGAAATCTGCACGGCCAGGATTGCAAGTGTAACATGAAATGGGCTTGGCTTTTCAATTTTTAGAGTATGTAATTATTAAAGATATTGAAAGATGTTTCAATTGCAATGAAGTAGTATTTCCATGGGAAAAGAAGTATTGGGTCCTAAAGAGTACTTTTGTAAGGATCAGCAGATGGAAACTGAAGCAAGACATATGCCAGTTAAGAAAGATTGAATATACATAACAACTGTTGCAATAAATCTATATTTCTATGCCCTGAAATGCCTTTGAGCTAAGCTTAAGTATCTTTTTGGAAGATTAACTTTGGCAAAATATGTGTTAAACTTTAGTCAAATGTAAATAATTGCACTAAGTCTAGGAGTGATACTTATCCATTAAGCCATTTGATTAGACCTTCTGGGTAGCTGGCTCAGGATGGAGTGTGGCTGCCTCCAAGAGGGCTGGAGACGAGTTAAGGACTTGTGGTGTTATGTAACTGCACGATTCTGAATGAAAAGCGTGTTTCATATTAAATTTGTGTAAAGTATGAGTGGAAATTGTGATGAGCCCTAAGACTATTGTGTGTATAGAAGTAGCTAATCAATGAGCATTTGAGGAGGCTGAGCAATGTACATATTGCACACCATGCAGAAAATAGTGTGAGCACAGCTACCAGGCTAATAACCTGCTGTGAAAACATCTTGAGGATGATGGGAACATTGCAGCTTCACACTTGTGTAAGCAAATGTAGTCTCCAAAACAGGATGTTTCCCCATCAGCTGTTAATGGTGAAGAGGAATCATACTGTTCCAGAGACTCCTTTTGCTGAGTGGCAGCAATTGAATGGCAGGCATTCGGAAGACACAGAAGGAATTTTTACAGGTTTATGTGTGATCCAGAGCATTTGCTCAGCTCTTAACTTCTGCCGGTGCTGTGTTCAGGCTAACTCAGAGTATACATATGACTCACCTTTGAAACAGGGCATAACCTCTGCTACCTCCTCGCAACCTTTGATTTGACTTTCATGTCCCTGGATCCAAATGCATCAAATATATCACCGAATACCATGCAGTGATGATTTATTGGTCTGCCTTCTCAAAGCCGTACTCAAGAAGCCAACAGCATAAATGTAATAAAGGATCTTAAGGTGTCCACTGGGGCAATCCAAATGCTTCCATACTCACATAGAGCGGATAAGGTGCTGTGCCAACACCCGTTGTTTCATTTTTATAAAAATGTATTTTTGTGCTCTGAGCAACTCGTTATTGTCTTCAGTGGTGATAGCACAGGGAAAGAATTGCACATTTCCTGTAAATCAGCACATGGTGCTGGCTTTCTGTTGAGAGAAATATTGTTTATTAGAGGATCAGTTGGCAGCAGTTACTGGCAACTTGTCTCATCTTTTTAAATGATAGATAGAAACAGCCTTACTGCATGGCCAGATGCATCTATGGTCGTGTGCTGTTTTGTTCTTCATATAGGAATAACGTATGGTTTGAGTCACTTGTGAATGTGTTGTGGTCATCTACAAACCCCAAATTTCCCAATAGCTGAAGCATATAATTTCCTTTAAGGTTTGTTCCACAGATACCACACAACTTGTGGAAATTAAGCCCTTGTAAAAATGTACTTATGACTTCTTCAAAGAAATCTGATTGTACCATGAAAATACAATGCAAATGTATTATTTTGGACAACTCCTACCTTCTTTGTCCTGCAGAAAAAGAACAGGACAAAAGGGACTTTTGTTTTCCTTGGTCAGAAGATGATGTTCAGTAATGCATGAAATGTTTAGTAAAACTGAGGAGAAGCTAGAGATTTTAAACCCTTGTCTAGTCTTTTGAGCCCAGGCAAAAATTTTTAAGCTATTTAAAGCTAGCTGTCCCTCTGTGAAGTCCACATAAAAGTTTTGTCCTGGGAAGATTTCGAAACTGAGCTACGTTTGTTACTACTGAGTTTAAGAATATATCGAACACTGATGTTTCTGAGGAAAGACCACAGAAAGTATTCATGTAACCGTGAGCTGAAGCTGAGTGATATAACTTGACTCCTGGTCAAGATTAAATTATACACAAAAATGTTTTGTGATCATTTTGTCTTCATCCTTTTGTGCAGTGGAAAGCTAGTGTCACATGAAAAGAGGATAGATTTCCTTGACCCTTAGTATTTAATTTGTGTGTCAGCACTGAGGTATCAAATTATCTCCTCTTTGCTGTGCTGCCTCAGCTAAAACAAGAAAACAAAACCAGAGCTTGACCACAGCAAGTGTAGTGTCATTAAAAAAAGAAAAAGTTTGCATCAAATCAGAATAAAATTTTGCTCAAATGATATTTAAAAAAAAAGAAAGAAGCTTATTATTCTTCCACCGAGCAACTGCTGTGATTGTTAATTAGGGAAAGAAATGAAAAGACGTCGGTTGATTTTGGCACTTTGTTTCTAATGCACCAGTGGAGGAGCAGACACACCAGAGCTTGTGAGAGATTTTTCACTTGAACTTCAAAGAACAGGAGAGTTCTCCATGGAACAAGGTAATGCTGCTTCTAATAACAGGTGTGAACCATGCAAATCTATTGACAACCTGCTTACTTCCTTTTAAGATTATCTAGTTTTAGGATAACAAAACAAATAAATCTAAAAGCTAATCTACTCGCTCTAGGGTCCTTCATCCTCGCAACACTCACGCGTGAGCATCAAGCATGCCTGGCACTACTGTGAGCTTACTTAAAATGAAGCACACATCAGTGATTTGTAGGACTGAGTTTACAAAACTCTTCTGAGGAAAAGAATAATAACCTCTGTAGCCACGAATGCAAGTGCAGATACCCGCTTCCGTTAGTCTGCACTGCTAAGGAACTGTAGATGCTTGCACAGCCAAAAAAGGATAGCCTGGCCTGTGACTAAATCACAGGACTGGAGGTCAGAAGTCTGATGACTTCACCCACTTCACTCATCCCTGCTATTTATAACTGTGCCTTGCTGTACATCTGCCACTCAGCGCAGCACAGTGGCTTCTGGAGATGTGTGGCTTGATGGAGCTTTACAGGCTCTCTTGCAAAACCTCTGACTTTGAAGGATTTCAGCAGTGGCTGAAATGCTGAAGTTATAGGAAGTAGAATTAACCAAGGAAGTTAGTTTGAGTCTGCATCAGCCACGCACAACTACCTGGAAATGGGAGCGTGAAAGTCTCTGCTAGCTGGTGAAATCCTTTTGGAGAAAGAAGCTATTATTGGATATTGAATTGCTTACTAGCTATGGATATTTTGTTTGTCACGATGCTTTATTTGTGCCTCTTTTACAATCTTCCAGCCAGACGAGTTATGATCATGTCAAACTCTCAATCATAAGCATTACAGAAACAGAGGACTAGCAGAAATTTGCATAATTGCTTTATGCAGTGAATCAGGAAAATATTTCATTATTTGAAGTACCAGTTGAGGTATAGAATTTTATGCTATCTTAGAGAAAAGCTTTTGCAATAGGTATAATCTGTTTCTGTGTGTACATGATACATTCATATAACAGTGACATTTCTTATGCATGAATTGCCTGAAAAATATGCTGATTATAGCAGAATGTTTGTCTGCAAAATAGAACAAAATATTGTTCTATGCCTGTGGGTTACATATTAAATGACTCTAATTAGAAAAGATGGACTAATCTGGAAACTCGTGCAGATTTACACCACAACTTGGGTGACGCAGCATTTACATGGTGTCGTGCTACTGTGACCATCTTTTTCAGTTCTAGTCTCTCTCTCTCTGTTGCTAATTTTACACCTCCAGCCTGATTATTGCGTTTGCAACTCTACAACAGGGGCAGAAGACCATGATAATTCACACCAGCATTTTGGAGTAGTTTGAAGCTATCTGAGTTATATATAGTAGGAACGAAATCCTGATTTCATTAAAGTTGATGACAAAATTCTCATTGTATAAAGTGGGACCTGAATTCTGATTCCAAGTAGGAAATGAGTTGTCCTAAATGGGAGTATTAGAAATATGGATAGCACCTCTGGATAAATCAAATGGCATAGGACTGCAAATTAAATACCTCTTTAATATCTCACAAAAATTGTTTGAGTAATATACTTTCTAAATAACATTAGTTGATGACCTCTCTTTCAGAAGTGTGTGGGTTGTTTTTTGATTTATGCTGTATAGTTGGTTAAATAATCTGGATGTGATAACAATCCAATCATAAACCCTTCCAAATAAGTGGCTTGAAAATACAAAGTATATTTAATCTCATTAAGGGTGACCACATGTTAAAAAATTACCACCTCTTGTACTGAAACTGTCAGTGATGTCATATGGAAGGCGAATACTGCAAATCAATGCAAGTTGTTCCTGTCAGCATTCAGGAAACAAGTATGTTAAAATTTGGCAGTGAAATCTTAAAATATAGTCAGAAATTAATCGAATGTTTAAACTATTAATTTCTCTGTCTTATAATAACTCGATTTAGCTAGATTTGTACCAAACCATTTACTAACTGCAGAGGAAAGAGCTACTGAACAGGCACACAGAGTGGCACAGAGTAGCACAAATAGGAGCAAACATGAAATTTCATTAAGGCACTTAAACTTCACAGCTCCCCACTTTGCTGCAGTGTTTGTAACTGAATTCCTACGAACAAAATATACAGACAAGTTCCAGTTGTTGCCGTATTAATGCCAAGAGGAGAGATTGCAATCAGTTGGGACTCTGTACACGGACACCTACACAAACACACAAAAGGATAGAGCAGACTTGGAAATAGCACCGCCCTCATCACTACTAGGTGGGTTAACCTTTCACAGGCTTTGTGGTCTGTACCAGCCTGCTTTCTTCCTGAGGATAAGCAAAACCCTTTGTGCACTTTCAGAATATGGCAGTGATGACTTTTCTATCAAGCTGCTGTCACTTGTCAAGCAAAGCTTGGCAACTGCTTAGCTGCTATTAGCAGTGCTGTAAAAGTGCCCTGTAGCAGCCGGCACAGCTGCTTGCACACAAAGGAACAGTGGGCAGAAAAATAGCAGGTAAATTTCTTATTTAGAAATTTAAACTCTTCTAAGAAGACAGTTGTACATTATGATGAACTTAAATGTCAGTGTATGAGCTGTTGCATGTAACTATTTAAATCTTTTCATAGAGGCTTGATACATCTACTATTTTTAAAAGCAATTTGAGATCCCTAATGGGCTTCTCAAGTATCCCATTCAATGGGAAACAGCATTATTAGCAGAACATGAAGAAACATGCAGGTAACCAGTGAGTTAACAGTTCCAGAAAGTGCTTTACCAGTAGTAGAGGAGTCTCCTACTCATACAGTGGTATTGTCTAACTGCTCAGTGGGGTGGTCTGAGTGATTTGTTACCTCAATAGTAGGCTGCACAGTTTAGACAGATTGGTCTCTGACTTTTGGGGAGGATTGCTGAATGTGCTTGCTGAATTTGTGTATATACTTTTTTCAGTCTTCTGTAGATGCGTCTGTATAATGAAAACTCAATAAAATTTTAATGGTTGAAAAAACCCCCAGACAACAAACCAACCCTTTCATCGTTATCTCATTGCAGGCAGGTCATGCCAGGGTGTCACTGGCCCAGAATCTAAACAGCATCTAACCAGAAGTTGTTCTTCAAACACGAATCCCAGAATGAGCCATTGCATTATGTAACATTTATGAATTATTCATTAGCTCTGGTTTAACATTCATCCTGCCACTTAGGCTAAAGCAAGCCATATATTTGCAGGTAAAAACCAACACTTTTTATTTCAATGTATAATATTGCAATTGTTACTTTATCCTTTTCTGGCAATATTGTTACTGTGATAAGTTCCATAGAGATAGAAATTGTATCACTTCATACTTTGAAGTCCTCTGATACCCAATAGTCATTCTTATAAAGTGATTTTATATACCTTCATGTGTGTATTTCTTATGTATTTACACAGTAATCCACAGCAGAAACTCTACCCTTGGACTTTGAATAATACCAGAGAGTCAAAATAAAAGGACTGTGCAAATAACAATATATTCAAGGAGTCAGTATCATGTTATACTTTGGGCTGTCTGCTAAGCAATCCTTCATGTCTGCTTGTCTTTCTTTCTCCATTCATTTTTCAGCATGACTTTCCCTTGCGCAATACACACAGTGCATTCAGCATTGCCTTCTTTCAGCTGCAAATGTTACAAATTATATTCTTTGACTTTTCCCTTTGTTTATGCACAGCAGTTGAATACATTGACTCCCAAGGATAATAACCTACAGTGGTTGGCTCTGTCTGGAATACTGAATTTATAAATCAATATAATTGACTGGTGATATTAATTATTCCAGCAAATTTTCGCAGCCCGGTGTTGCAGCTTTCATTCAATTATGTATTAGTTAGACCCCCATAGATAAGTAAGACAGCAGGAACATAGGTTATGTAACCTAAAGGACAAGTTCTTTTTATTTCCAAAGTAACTAGAGCTCCCTTCCTACAATGAAAGGGTCAAATCCTCCTCCCCAAGCCCATTAGGCTGACTACAGAAGGCATGAAAGATTGGATTGCAGTTGGATGGCAGCTCTCTGAATGCTAGTTCAGTGACTTGGACAGAAATTTTCCAATTTTGGCATGTTTCATCAGCCTATGGGACCAGAGGACAATAAAATTACCTCTCTGCAGTTTGCCCATCTGGCCTGTGTAGCCCACGTCCCTGTCCTCAGACCTCCAGAAAACTTTTAACAGTCCTTGAAAATAAGTTCTGAGAGCAGGCCTGAGGGATCAACTCCCTTAGAGTCTAGGACTGGATATGCCCAGTGCCTATGCAGACTATCCAAATCCACATTTATGATTTCAGAAGAGAGCTAGAAAATGGTGAAGATCAGTCTGTGTCATGCATGCATGAGATGTAAAGTTTATCAGTAATAGGCCTTGACGTATGAAACAGTAGGAACATCCTTTCATGCAAATTTAGCTCTGTGATGTTCATTTTGAAGTACCTGCCACTGCTGCTTATATACTGTGCATACCCAGTGATTAATTGCTTTCATTCTCTCCACAATTTCTTAGACATTTCTCTTTTCCTTTTTTTTTTTTTCCCTTGACCCTTTATCATTGTGCTAAGCCTAACATTAACATGGGAAAACTTCAGAGAAGTTACAGATGTATTATTGTGAGTTTAGTCCTATACTTTGCACTTGAGATTAAAGCTGTATCATTGAGGGCATTGCAGATGAAGTTCCTGTCCTGGAGGTCTTGGTGTTACTGTACAGGAAGTAAGCAGGGGGTTGTGATGGGACATTTGGGTTGATATCATGTCGTATTTTGTTGTCAAGGCCCTGGGCTAAGTGTGTAGCTCTTGAAGACACCAGATATCTCCAGTGCTTTCAACAAAGTGGAAAAAATCTTCTTCAAATTTTCCACTATGTTATTCTATGCAATTGCTTATTATGGTAGGAATATAACTCTTGCTAATTAAAGTGGGTACTAGCAATTAAATTAAACAATGCCTTAAAATGCCCAACTTCACATAATATTCAATAGTGGCTGTTTCTGCAGGGAATACCTTTTCAGAAGATGATTATGACATGATTTCCTTTGTTTCAGAGCAACGAATTCTTCAAGGGCTTGACCAGAATCTCAGCCTCCTAATGAGAAGGAGTAGCAGCAGGGCAGAATGGGAGGAAAAGAGTCAGCAAGATTAACATCTTGAAAAATTAAACTAAGAAGATCGCATCCTCAAATTATTGATAACCACATAAATTCAGTTTTTATTAAGCCTATTTCATCTATGAGTCAGAGATATATAGAGAACATT
This sequence comes from Origma solitaria, assembly GCA_013397895.1. Lineage (NCBI taxonomy): Eukaryota > Metazoa > Chordata > Aves > Passeriformes > Acanthizidae > Origma > Origma solitaria. The sequence continues at coordinate 799,569 of VZRL01000899.1, read as the reverse complement.
TTTCTTGATCTCAGTACTATATTGTTAATAAAATAGGCAAAGATTTTCTCCACTATTTCTTTACTATTATGGTGAGGTATAAAGCATCAGAACATCAGATAATGAGTGTATCAATGTATTTAGAAGTATTGCGACAGTTTTTATGTTATTTCAGATTACTATCCTGCTGCTGAAACATATTTTAGCTGTCAAAATTGAAACCTATGCAAGTGCTCACTACAGAAGACAATACATATTCCAAGAAAAGCTCGGCGTCCCCTTCTCAGTTGTTCCAGGAGTTGCCCGAAAAACAATGTTTTTCAAGTACTGAATAAAATTGCATTCCTCTGTTTCTTCAAAACACAAAAGGAAGCACAGAGTTAGATGTAAAATAAGTTTCACTTGAAAGCTCAGCTTACAAATGAACCATCTATAACTAGAATTTTTTTTTTTCTGATTACAAAAACATTAAGACTAGGTGGTCACTGTGGGCTACTTGTTCCAGGTGTCTAACAAGGCCCATTCACTGGCCAAATTCTGCTCTTTAATCTCCTTGATTTTCTCACTAACTGTTGAGTGTGTAAATTTAGCTTGACTTTTATGGTTTTATTTCAAGAACTCCTCTAACATGAGAAACAAAGCTGCTGTTCAAAGCAAGTTCTCATCAGACTTTGTATGACAGTCAGTCATAGTTACAGGTCAGAAGATACTTTGCCAAATTTGAACTGAATTGGTGAAGGATAAAAGGAAACACAAGACTGTCCATTTTTTTCAATACAGCTTTCTAGACTAGACTACCATTATAAAATAGAGTGAAATTACTTATTGCTGGGCCTCCATGAACCAAACTGGAATTTTGAGTATAGAGAAGTCAGATTCACATCTGCAGTTAACTTCCATTTGTACTGTTTCCCTCTTCCTTTCCAATTCCATTTGCCCTATAATGTGCTCTGTGCTGTGCCTTCCAGTTCAGTACCACATGGAACTTAATCCTGGTTAACTTCTCCGTATTGTTTTGGAAAAAGAGCTAGATGCTGCAGCATCCACTTGTGAATTTGGCACTTAGAATACTCAGCTAGAAGAAGTGGGTTTCTGTGGACTCCATTTTAAGTGCTTTGTTTTGGTTCTCTTCTAAGTGGTACCACAAATATGCACAGAGTAAAGAAGTTGATGCTAACAATATGCGGTTATAACCTCTGGGACTTAGTATATCTCTCTTTGGAGATGTGTCCTGAGAGACAAACTGCCCAGCTGGAGTCTCCACTCTTCTGTTCAAAGCAGGCTTCAGCTCCTGCTCCAAATGCTATTTTAGGATGGAAAGGACAAAGTTGATTTTTCAAAATATTACTTGATATATCTGACAGCCCTCTCTTGATTTGGACCACACTGATGAATTCACAGACACAGCAGCATTATGCAGAGCTGCAGAGCAGAAAGAGCTATCAGCTGAGGAAGCTGTTGAAAAGCAAAATCCATTCTTCTGAAGTGTCTTTGCTTTTTGTAAACCAAGATTTTTCTGACTGCTTTCTTGTGCCTTCACTTGCCCAAATTTTCCTCCTCTGTGCTCACTCTTGCACAGAAGTAATAAAAAGCATAACGTTCATTGATTTCACCAAATGGGAAGCACCGGTACAGGGAACTCCTATCATTCTGGGATACAGTGCAGCACACACAGTAATTGGTCTTGTGTTGAACCAAGCACTGGGCTCTGTCCCTTTAATCCCAGGTGTATGCTATTGGGAGAGAATGAGGCAGAAATGTAAGACACATCAGCCTGGGATCTCTCATTTCATTTGCAGCTCCAGCACAGGGAATGCCAATTGGATTGCAGCAGGGGCACATTTCTAGCAGCAGTTATCAGCAAGTGACTGATTTTGTGGCTGGCGTCTTCTTGGCTCCTCTGTATGTTCCACTTTTGTGCAGTTACTGGAGAGCTGTGAAGCTGTCTACAGGTGAGAGAGTGTGAATTTACTGCTACACCATTACCATTAGTTTTTTGGATGTGTCATTCTTTAATTTTCTGTGCCACAAACACTTGCATCACCCTATCTAGGAATACTTTATGGTAAAAGCAACCAATTCTTCCTCTGCTTGCAGTTATGTATTTTATAAAAGTGCATTTATTATCCTATAAATGCCTCTAAGCTCACAAAAATGGGACCTCTTTCATTGTCTGGTGAGGGCTCATTACTGCATATCTTGGAGATGATTTTACTCTGTTTCGCTTCTCTGTTTTGTATCACCAGATGAGAACACAGCTTCTCAAAGGGAAACATGGATGTTAACTCCATGCATTTGTTCCCTGAATCCCTGAGCAAGCAGCCAGCTGAAAGTTGTGCATGCTGAGCAGGGGGTCTGGAACTGCCTAGCAGGACAGGAGTAGGGCAGAAGTATAGTTCCCCTTCTCTCAATGAAGGCTGGTTTTTGGGTCTTACTCCCTGTTAGCTGCTAGTTTTTGTTAGCCCTAGAGGCACTCACTTAGAAGACTTTTCTTCCACCAATTTTGTTTGAAACCAGCCAGCAGGCTTAGAAATGAAGTGGAAGGAATATTAGCAGCAGGTGAATAGGCAGATGGCACAACTGTATATGTTTCATTTCCTGTGGGAAACCAGACACAGTCTCCCATCAGAAACTTGCAGTATTAAAACATTTAATGGGAAGTCATTTGAAGCACACTTCTGTAAATTGCAGGAACTTGAATGTGATTCCCTAGTCTTTGTGCATAGTTCAGTCCTGTGTGAATAATCACATACTGAAATCCCCCTGTATCTGAAATGACTCATATTTCCTTGTATTTATCATTTCCTCTGTGCTGGCTTTCCCTGTCTGTGAAATGGGAATAGCACTACCTCTTACCTCCTGTCAACACTGTAGATAGAACTTCAAAAAAATTCTGTAAGAAGTGCTACTGAAAAGCTGACAAGAAAAGAGAATTTTGTGTTCAAACCAGAATTTAGCTATGATGCAGGAAGAAGGGCCAGAGTCTCAGCAATAAAACAAAGATTCCCTGTCAGTAAAACTATCTGGTGCTGCCAGTCAGTGTGTGAATGAGGCTGCAGTCCTGGGGATAACCAGTGCGTGGTCACACACCTCATGGCACTGCCATAATGCATTTTTACAGGAGTGTTTAACTAAGGTTGGACAAATGCTTGACTTTTGTACTTTACTAACACCCCTGTAAGTGCTTTCGTAAGTGTGTATGTATGTATGTGTATATATATATAATATCTGTCTTCCTCCCCTACAGAACTGCCTTCCTGCACAAGAAATACAGGGGCATGCTCTGGTAATGCAGGAGGTCAGCACAAATCATCTGGTTTTAACCCATCTGTAAAATACCTCTCTGACCATAAAGCAGTTCCAAATCCAAAATTTCACTGGAACGCTCATGTAAAAATGTCTGCAAAAGTACCAGGAACACCCACTGTCTTCTGCTTTCTTATATCAAACACACTAGAAGCAGAAGCTGTGAGCTGTTCTTTTGCATTGTATGGTTGGAAGTGGTTTGACACTGCATTGATAAGATAAAAATATCTGAGGAACCACATGCCACAGATATACAGCAGATTTCAGGAATGAATAACTCAGTATCCCACCTGTTTTCTTTTTGTCAACAGTTTGTTCAAATCCCAAGACAGCTATTCCAAAATGCAGCAAAAAGATCAGTCTTTGGTAACATTCTCCTAACTGACTTTGACAAATGGTGTGTCATCCTGAAAACATATACTTGACAATTCTTCTGTGCATCCAGAGGGCTACCAAATGTGTCTGCTCTTCCATGAGAGCTTAGATCTCCCTGGGGCCAGGAAGCCTCATAAAAATTTTAAACCTGAGTTTTGGAGATCACTTTGACATAAGAGGCATGATAAATAATGTCTGACACAGGAAGGAGTTCTTGGGTTCCTCTTCTCATTTGGCTGTCAACATCTGATGAGGATATCTTGAGAATGCAGGAGTTCTTGCAAATCAAATAACTCACCTGTGGCTGGGGTCTGGATGGATTACTGAGGAGAACATTCCTGTCAATGTATGTCTGTGAAAACTTGTAAGAAAGTTTTGTAGATGTTATCTATAACATGATAGTTCAAATCTTTCTTAATGATTCAATGGTAAATTCTTCTGCACTTTTCCTGCCAGTGTAGAAGTGTTCTTTGTTTACAGCCTTCATTTGTTACATACTATGGATCAAAATCTGACATTGGATTGCTGACACCTTCCAGAAACAAACAAAAAATTAATGACTTCTAGTCTGTCTGAAAATCTGTGTTGGTTTGTCAGTAGTTTTGCTATTGAAAGTCATTGTGCTCTCCTGTTTTCTAGCAAAGGCTTTTATCTCAGAAAGAAAGACTAGAAAGGATACTAGGAAAATCTAAAAAGGAGAATATGGCAAAGGCTGAAAAAGTTTATTCATAGAAACTTTCCAAAATTCATCACTGTCTGTACACCTGAAAATATGACTGCTGTTTTGCCCTTGAAACAACAGATAGGCTAAGTTATTAATGAAAGCTTTTATTAATGGGGGAAAGAGGGAATATAGACACCTTAAGAGTTCTCTGTTCTCATTACTGAAGCAGTGTGCCCTTCATTTTCAAAATTGTCGTTAGAGTAAAAGGTGCACCTCCTTGATAGGAAGCAGTATCTAGTTAAAGATGCACCATCACTTGTGCCTTTCTGGGGAATTGTTTCAAATGAAGAGACTGTCTGTCAGCTCTCTGTGAAGAAAGGCCAGGCCATCAGCAACCTCGCTTATCTTAAGCCAGCCCAAAGATACATGAATAGGCTGCTGCTACCTCACAAATTGCTTGAACATTTTGCAGCTTCTTTTGTCTATGAGGAGCTCTTATAGGTCTCCCAAACTACTGATTGCTCTTTACATTGGGTTGTATGTTACAATAGGTACTTTTTCCTCTCTGGTGGCTCTCTGTCCATATGTCTGATGTGCTTCTTTCTTACTGAAGAAATACTTTGGAAAATGGAATTATTCTGCACAATCCTGGGATGTGCTCACGACCAGTGTTTTGACTAAACTGTATTTCTAAAGAAACCTAGCAGTATATTAGAAGCTTTTGCTGTATTTTGGAAAGGTTAATTTGCATGATGTTCCTATCAACTGGAATGGGTTTTATCACAATGTTATATTTGGAAACTAAGGCACAGAGGTGTGAGAGCATCAGGTGATTTGTTTAAGATGACACAGAGTATAACACTCCCTAACTTGGACATGGTCCTTGGCTAAAGTGTCTAACTGACTTCTAACTGACTTTTTAGTGCTGATTTCTGCAAGAAAAGAGAGAAAGCTCTGACCCCATGGCACTGCAGGAAGCAGAACGGGTTGTCAGCATGACACCCAAGGGGCTTTCTTTTGCTATGAGTCATTATGACAGGTTGCTGCTTGCATTATAGCAAAGATTAGAGGTTTTAATATCAGTTTCAATTATGCTGTGGGATGTTTGGTGTGAACACAGCAAGAGTTGGTTGCTTGTCCTAAAGATCTCATGCATATGATCTAAAAAGAGAAGCAATGACTGCCTTCTCCCAAGAGGGGATTGCCATGTGCAATTCCATGAACTGCATCTTTGCTTGGATGTGGATTTTCACCCTGAGTGCAGAACAGTGAGGACTTGCCTATTCAATCAGTAGTGTGACAATTTGTGACTGACAGACCTCTCTTCAAACACCGTGAAGAGAGGTCTTTGTGCCCTGTAGGGGCCTGGAACTCATTGCATCGTCATTTTCCTAGGGACACCAGCACCTAGAGGAATGCCAACTAATACACAGGGTGACAGAAGCATTAATATCAGAGTTATTGCTGCTTCTGTGTTGTCTAATGACTCATCTGAGATAAATTATGTGCAAAGAGAGGAGACTGTTAGTGTCCTTCATGATATGTGAAGTAGAAAACCACTCTAGTCAACTCCCTAAGTGTGAAAACTATTTTGTATTTCAGTAATTCCCTTATTAAAAATGAGCAGAACCTAAACAATGCAGAATCTTGTGACTGCTCTGTTTCAATTAGTTCCTGTTTTGTTTGCGTTCATTTGTTCAACCAGAGCACTCAGTGCCAGCCATTGACTGCACAAATGCGAGTGATGGCAAGAGTTTTCTTTATGTGCTTAATCCACTTATTGAAATGTTCATTTCTGCTTTTTTTTTTTTTTCCCCCCTTGAAATACCAAAGGATTAGATGCCCAGCTCCATTTGGAATTCAGTTGATGATGGACATCAATTCCCTTAGGCTTCTTCAAAAATCCCATTTGCTTTCTCTAATGACAATTATCAAATATCTTTATTTCAGCTAATAAATAAAGCTTGGCAGCAACCAACAGGAAGGAAATGGCATCTTTCCCTGCAACTGTGGGAAAATGGTGCAGGCAGAACTAAGTAAACAATTAGGCAAAAATATGGATATTTTTGGTATTCATTGTCCCACCTTTCTTACACACACAAAAGATTGTTTGCATATGTAATGAGATCTTTCTGTTTAAATTTAATAGAGTGTGCTGAAGTTTTAGTGTGTCTAATATAGTGGTGTGTACAGAGCTTGGCAAAATATTTGTGGATTTGACTTTATGCCTGAGTGTAAGAAATTCATGTAATAGTCATAATTCATCCGAGGAGGATTTGGTGGTCACATCTAGGAAAAGCCAGGAAATATGAAAGAATCATGAAAATGTGAAAATTTTGGACATTAGGCAACAATGGCATGTGGTTTCTTCCCCCATCCCTAGAAGTCTGTGCTTACGTATAATGCAGATGGTTATAGAAAGTCACATCAAAGAATAGGTCAGAGCATGTCAAGGAGAGAATGATTTGTGAGAGAGCAGCAAATCTGCATTCACACAGAAATGAGAGACATGGTAAGAGCTCTAAAAAGAATATGGGATGTTTTGTATGGGTGCTTAATAAGCTGTGACTTTTTTTGTTAAGAAGGTCAAATGAGAAACACAACATCTTCTCTCCTTACCTTTTCCCCCTGTTTTTCCTGTGTGTTCTCTTAAAGAGACTGATCCATATTATTAAAAAAAAAAAAAAAAAAAAAAAGGCTGAGATATAACTGACTTGGATCAGTTCAATGATTTTATCCTGGAAGACAAGTGAGGAAAAAAACCTCAAGTTTTTGATGCTGTCTTTGTCCCTTTCATCCTGCATTCAGCAGCTTCCCAGTAAAATCTTGTCCATCAGCTTCCTGGGTTTTGTGCTTTCTCATTCTTTGTGCACTAGTAATGTGTAGAGTTCCCCAGAAACCATGAGCATATAAAAGAGAAATATTTTTCTTCGATCATTGTGTTTGTATCATATTGGTAATATTAATAACTAACTGTAAGATGAGGCTGCCTTTCAAATGGGCTTATCCTTTCTCAGGAAGGAGGATGTGTGGTTTTTAACAAATGCAAGCAAGAGACCACAGAAGGGGATCCCCCAATAACACCAATTTTCAGCTATTAGTTTGTGTGGTTCAGATTAATGTCAGAACCACAGACCATCATTAACTTTCTCTCGGTAATGGAGCATAACACTAGCCAGGGATGGGATGCTTGGTTAGCATATGCCACAGTAATTACAGAATTCATAATTAGCTGTACAGTCTATAGGAAATGGATGAAAAACTATCTGTATTATTTATGACCTGTCTCTGCTAATTTGATTCTGCCATGCATGAAGCTCAACTCCCCTGTTGCCTACCAGTCATTAAAAATAAGTTTATACTGATGTATCTCTGAAAGGACAGAGTTATGAAGGATAAGGATGTTGTACACTGCTCACTCACAAAAGTGAGTTGAGCAAAGTGTTCATAGACTATTGTGCAATGTCCCCCTGTTTTTAATCATGAGTAAAAGAGGTACTTCTTCATAAGCTATTGACCTCAAGATGTTATCAGTTTTGATTTGACCACAGCATTCTCATAGAATCTTAGTGACAAGAATGAATATTGCATCCCACTCTGAAATACTTCCTTGCTACTGACATGCCTTTTATGCAGCTTTGATAAGTGTAAAAAGGAAAACTTGTTGCTGTTTATGACTGCAAATGAGAAGAATGTGAGAAAAGAGATGGGAGAGCATTCTGAGGAATGCTTTTTTCTCCTATGGTTTCAGTGCTCCTCAGACTTTTAGACTGGTGTCTTGTAAAACCCCTCCACCCACCCATCTCCTGGCATAACACCATTTTCACCCTTATCCCAACATCAGCTCCCATAGAGAAAAACAATTTTAGTTTCTGTAAGTCTTAATTGCCCCATTTTTATTTTATAGGGAAAATTTTAAATAATAATTTAAAAAGCCATATTATTTTGCTGTGAGATAATGAAGTAAAATTTATTCCTCACCCATTGTACAGAAATTTTACGTAACATGTTTTTGTTATGTTAACACCACAGAAGCCCTTGAAATCTGCAGGATTGGCTTAGTGTAACTCCCTATGATTCTACTGCAGCTTTTTGCTTCAGGTTTCCTCCCATGGTCTTCCAAAGGCTGTGAGAGTAATTACAGCTTCATCATGTGCCAGGAGATGGATGTAACAAAAGCTCTCAGAGATCTGGCACGTTTCTTCCCGGTGTAGAGCACACATCCGCAAGTGGACACGGATGAAGAAAGGCTCTGAAGGGAACAGATGTTGACTGCTCGTGGAAACGTAGCTGTACCTTCAAGCTACTGTTTTTCTTCTGCCACTCCAGCCCCTTCCAGCACCGCCTCTGCCTTCAAAGGCAGTTTGAAATGCAAATACATTTATGTTACCCTTTGATCTAATTTAATCTCAGTAATTTCTCATGTTATAAACCACTCAGAGTGAATAAACCAGTAATTAGACATTATGGCTGAGTTAGGTGTAATTAGCTATTTAAAGGAGGGCTAATTATGCTGTTAATGGAATTTCTCATTTTGGGGAGGGAAAAGTGATAACGTTAAAATACATCTATAAGACTCTAGTTAATGCATAGAGTTAGCAGTCTACTGGTTTTCTGTGTTTTACTCTCTAACTCTTCAGCTAAAAATGCTCCATTTCACTGGGCAAGTCCTGCTGTCTCTCCCTTTTAGTGCCTGCTCTGGATGAAGGTATCTCTGCTGACCACAACAATGGATAGAAAGTAGGAGACTGAATGGAAGGGTAAAGTCCATCCTGTCGCTTGGGCACCAAGTCCGTGCAAATGACCCCGATGGTCATGGTCTAGGTGGCGCACAGCAGGAATTCTGGATGGTGGCTTGTCCACCTTCCCCTGACCTCCTGGCCAGCTCTGGGGACAAGTCACCAAGGTGTGCAAGTGGGAAGGCAGCCAGCTGGGGAGTGTAAGGCAGGCATTACTTTATCAGAAGGTTTCTTTTCATGTTGCAATATGAATCACCAGCTCTTGTTCTGTTTTTACTGTGGATTTTATGTCAATGTAAAGCAGCCCAATGAGAGAGAAGGAGGTTTTGGTCAGCAGCATATGCATGAGAACTTCTCACATTCATCCTCAGCCTGACACACAGAGATGTGCACATCTCAGACATTTGATTCACTTTGACTGTGGACCCTGGAATGAAAGTCATTGTATCCACTTTCACTTCTCTGGAAGCTTTTTCTGCACTCAGCCGCTTTGGATCTTTCAAAAAACAGTGTCAATAGTAGAATGATAGAAGGGGTGTTGTGTTGCTCTAATCTCATAATGAAAACAAATGCTAATTAGTTCTGCATCAACAAGAGGGACATTGTCAGTCTATTTAAAATCAATCACGAAAGGCAAGGAGGTGTTTTCAAGATCAGGGTCAAATGGATTGGTTGTAGAAGGTTAAGAGGTGTTTTTTAATTCCAGAAAACACCACCAGGCTTCTAATTTGGGTTAATTGGGGAATAATAATTTTTCTTTCCATTGCTGTAATGATTTATTCCACATAAAAACCCATTTAGTTTCACAGGGAAGAAAGCTTGTTTGTGGCTCTCAGTAGTCTAATCCCAGAAGAAAGGATAAAAAGCTGGTTTCTTCCTATCTCACATTAAAGACATGTGCTTGTTACAGGTATTGTTTAACCTGTGAAGTCTTACCTGTAATCCAGCTGCTACTGGCTCCATTAGTGCATGCTGATTTTCCTGGAGCCCACAGGGAAGGAGGTATCTCTCTTTCTTATCCTCTGTGCTCTGGAAACCAAGGCTGTTTTGTCCTTGTGGATCTTCTTTCTCTTTGCTAATTATTCCTTAAGGATTCATGGATGAAAAGGTATACCACAAAACTGCTAACAAGGCAGCAGAGTCAAATTTGGCCTGGAACTTCTTCAAGAGAATCCCTGCTCCTTATCTGGAATATTTGAGTGACAACTCTTGCTAGTCAGAAGTCTCTAGTGTAGAAGAGAATTAACCAAACTCACAGGCTTCATTCCAGTAGAAGATCCTGAAGGCTGAGATGCTAGGAAATTACTACAGCATCAGATTCGCCAGCTCTTTGAAGCCAATTTTAAGGGAAAGGATTCCAAAGATACACTGAGAGGCACAGGGTTTTTAATATTCAAGAGATGACACGCAACACAATTTTTTTACATTAAAACTTACTTTTAAATGTAAATGTGAGCAGAATAAATGGCAGGGCAGGGAGTTAAGCCAATTTTTGTAAATAAGTATAGACTTGGGGGTATTTTAGAATAAGACAAAGGAAGCTGGTTACAGAGCAAAAGTTATTAGAAAGCTTAATCATACATAGAGATGGGATTTAGTTTCAAGTGAAAGCAACATTGAACCTCAACTCCTAATCCCTTTAAAACATAAACACTGAACATAAACCAGAAAACAACTGAGCCTCTTCTATTCATGTTTTAAAAAAAACAATTTAAATACCATGTGTTTGACTTTGTGGAGCAGAGAAGAGAAAAGGGTACAAAAACACCAATCAGTGCTTTGTACACCTTCCAAATGGCCTATAGCTCCAGGTAAAATACGGTGCCATTCTCACCCTCATATGAGGTGGTATATTTTTCCAGGAATGCTGCCCAGCAGCACTTCTGCCTTCTGTCCACATAGTCATACAGACCACTGAGTGAGGCAAATCTGAGTCCCTCCTGCTCTTCAAGGGAGCAATGAAGATCTGTAGTATCCCAGTTAAAAGTTTCTACAAATTCTTGAGGGGAATAGACACAGTGAAGGTGGCAAATTCCATTTTATTCACCCTGGGCTTCCTATGCTTTAACTGATCCATTTTGCTTTGTGCTTCAGAGTAGACAATTTTTTGTTCTCTTTGATGTTTACTTTTAATTAGATAGAGTCTTTTACCGCCATTGACACTGCTTTCAGTCTATTCACAATCTTTCTCCACTTCTGTGGTAATGAATGATAGTAATGATGATAATGAAACTGAGGGCTTATAGCAGGCTGGAGAGAGATTGAAATCCCATTCTGTGGCCCTAAATTCTTCCAGTACTTTCTGTTTCTGTATAACTGAACACTGTACCTAATTTGCTTTCTTTTTATGCTCTTGCATTTTTTTCACTGGTGCAGCTTTCCCTGCATCTCTTCCATTGAGTTTTACATTTGACACGGTTTCCCTGGGTGAACTGCAGGTTTTTACAACCTTGCTTAAGCTCCTCCCTGTGTTTCCAACAATATTAACCATGTTTCTTTAGTGTGCTATTGTAACTGGTTTTATCTTGGTTTCAGTGTGAGGGTAATCTGTCAGCTAGTAACACCTTTTATAGATGGTAGTTTTTTTCTGCTTTGAGAACATTTTTTATGCCCCACGGTGAGGCATTTTGTTCCTGGGGACGTGATGCTGTCACCAGCCTTGACAAGGCTCCTTGCTGAATCCACCCTGTTCAAAGTGAGCCTGAGAAGTTGAATTCCTTCTCTTTAAAAGTCACCTAAATTATCTATGTCTACAAATTTTCTCACATTGAGATCTACAGCAACATGAAAAGACTAAATATGAGTTTCTGCAAATCTTTAATTCCTCCTTCATCTGCAAGACTTTCCAATTTTTTGTCTCCTTACCTCTACGCTACCCTTTCCCTCAGCTTTAACTTCTTTTGCTGTGATTTCAACAGGCTGGGAAAGAGACAAACAGTTACTAACACTGTAATGACATAGTTAAATGTGTTTTGAGCCATCACAGGGCAACGGCAGCAGCCATTCAAGCTTTTCTTTCTAATTAGCATGAGTAATTAATATCTACCCAGGAGCAAGATTCATATTAATTAATTCCCACCGAAGTTGTCCTCCAAAGTAGTCCTTTGGCCAAATGTTCAAGGTAACTCTTTATAACTTGAAAGTAAACTAGGAAAGTGTTATTAGCTGCAGTACAAATTCAGATGAGCTTAATAGCTTTGCTAAATTTTATCCTGCCACTTCCCTCTCCCTGTTGTTGTTGTGCTGGAGAAGGACAACAACTAAAACTTTCCCGCTAAACTTGTATTGGTTTCTATTTCTTACATTATCCTGATGAATATTTCAAAGTGGTGTAGTTATATCTTCATTCACATCTTAATGTATAAAGGAAAGTAATTGAGTTCCCGTAGTTTGGCCATTCGATTGCACAAACTCTGAGTTATTTGCCAGCTAATAAATTCTTTCATACTTTCATACTTTCACAAATAGGGATGGTGAAGAAGTGAAAGGAGTCCTAAGTGGTCTTTGCTATTGACCTCATTGGGACACCAGTTATTTTATCAGAAGTATGATTTATTCTGCAGTCCATACTGTGCCAGGTGGAGTACTGATGTGCAACATTGATGGAGATAGGCAATATTTCCTAAGGCATTTGAGAAATTTAGTGATAAAGCACTTCATTCACTATTCCCAAATAGAGATGTTCTTCCAACTTGCTCTCTTCCCAGAGTGGGAGTCCCATGCTCCTTTCCTGCTTCGCACTACAAAGCTTTTCTGTGCATTTTATTCCAAGCATAACAGTTTTTCTTCTTTGAGTCTTGAAACATCAATTAATTGTGAATAATGTTAAACAAGAAACCAGAGAGTGAACATTAGGTGTTGATTATTTGCTTAGGGAGAGCCAGATCAACATGGAGGTCTTTGAACTCACCAAATCTTCAAAGCTGTACTGGCAATAAATCCTAGAAAACTTTTCTCCCAATGCCTTTGTTTTAGGTGTCCAACATCCGCTTTGTCTGTCAAACAAGAGAGCGCAGTACTGTTCCAAATCCTCCATAATGATTACATCACTGCAAATGAGGAGGCTTTGGGGAGATGGTATCTGCCCTTATCCCCTAAAATCTATCTTGGGAGGATTTTCATAATCTCTCTGAAATCCTGGATTTCCAGAAGTCCTCACAAAACTCTGTAAAACCTCTCCTTGTCAAGAGCTGTGCAGGGAGGCAGTCACATTGCTCTGCTGCAATGTGGTTTGGTGCTGCTAATAGTTTCTCTACAATTCTTTGCATCATTGTGCATTTTTAAAAAGTAGTTTTAAAGACCGAGGGATCTCATGAAATAAATACTTAGAAAATCTACTTTGAAGAGTCTGGAGTCTGATTTTCAGGTTATGCTTTTATTTAGTGATGGCACTAGACATTTTGTTTAAGGATACAGAAACAAGAAATGTTGTAGGCACAGATAAAATCTTTTAATAGATCAGATGATGAAGTGGGGAAAATGAGCCTTTTGTACCCAAGAACTTGTCTGGAGCAGGAACGTTAAGAAGAACTTGAATAACTAGATGCTCTTCTGATTTATCCAACAAATCAACTGGTCTATTATGGCTAATAGCAAACTCTGTCCTTCATTTTAAGGAGAATTGAATAGCTTATATTCAACAGAAGATCCGCAGTTCCTTTGGGAAGATCAAGACTTTATGTAAAAATCTAATTATTATGTTAATCACTATTCAAATGGCACGGAGTAAGCTACAGACCTCCAGCTACAAGGTGACAATAGGAAGATATCAATCATTAGATTCATTTCTGTAATACATGAATTTTCATGGTTTGTTGAAAGAAAACCACCCCTCTGGGGGAAAAAAATTGCCTTGAAAATCAATGAACTCATTGCAGTTGTAATTTAGTGTTTTGATAAAGCTGAAAATTAACCAGCTAATATTCTTGTCAGTGACAAATAAGAAATGTGAATTATTGTATGGGCAGTTTTCCACATGATTGTTGGTATACATGCATATATATAATTTTCTTTTCCCCTAGTCATAGAGAAATAGGCAACATTATTAGCAATGAAAAAGACAGCTCAGAATCAAAAGGTGATTAAAAATGCTTTTTTTCTTGAGAGTGCCATTGTGTTAGGGTAGAGATCGAAGAGAGAGCACCTTCAGAGACTGCATCACCATGACACTGCAGCAGCCAGGCAGGAACTTGTCCGAAAATAACAAAGTATGAGCAGAATCAAAGGACTCAGAGCTGCATGTCTGCAAGCCAAGGAGCAGCTCCTGAGCATTCGGTACCTGGCAGGGCTAAACTGAAAATTGACACTATGGTTCTGTTTCCCCACCTCACTTTGATTTCTATCTTTATCTTCCACTGGTGTTGAAGATGAAACAGAAACAAGCTGAGCTGAACAAGAAAGTTAGGAATGTGTAAAGGTATGCAGGAAATTGAAAGTGAAGCCATCATTGTGATCTTGTATTGATGAAAGGATTTACCTGCAAACATCAGGCAAAGAGAAAGTGGCTCAAAGCTTCCAGCACAAGAACATAACTCGGGAGAAAAAGTCTCAAGTCACCAACAGGTTTCTTATAACTTTGGAATAGCAACTGGGTTCCGTGAAGATCAGTCCCATATTTCTAACACTGATGTGGGAAACCCCTCATTTGACATTCTTCTCTGGAAGAATAAACACTTTCAATCCTGAGATGTGCAAAGACTATGTTGTGACCAGTTGCATGGTGAAATTCAGTCTAAGAATTTTGGAAGTTTGTCAGGTTTGGTGTCTAAATCACAGCCGTGTCTTTCAGATTTTGTAGTGGGTAGCTGTGATGGATAATTTTCAATTTACAACTTACATTTACATGTAGCAGGACACTGAATGGGCAGGATACAGCTCACACCAGTTGTTAAATGGGGGTTGTCTCAAAGAGGAGCCTTGTTACAACTGCTCTGCTTAGAACCCTCGTGGCATAGCAAGGAAACAATGGACAGTTACCCAAAAATGTTTCTTGCACCCCACTTGGGAGAAGAAACAGTTCTGTGTGTCAGGCAGGACCAATCCCTTCTCCAGTCCTCCAAACCACTCCGCAGATATTTCCCCTTCATGTGTCCATCAGTGTAGAAAAATAGCTAACCTGTATCATGTAGAGTACATGTATTTTTTCACGTTTAGAAAGGTGTAAACGTCTTTACAGTAACTTACCATGAACATGTCTACAACGCATTAAAAAGATTGCTGAAGAGGAATATACTATCATTTTACCTTTCTCTTATGCCAGTCATTAGAAAATCAGTCACATGTTGCAGCACAATGGATCAATTTCATTGTGTACCAGTGATAAATTTAATGTACTTTGTACATGAAAATCCCATTATTGTGGTTTTATATGTAATATATAAATATATGGATTCTAGTAAAACCAAAAGAAACAGTAGCACTGATGGAACTCCTTTAAAAAGCACTTACCTTAAAAAGTAACTTGATCCTTAGTAAATTCTTTCTACTTAATTTTCCTTTGCAGTATTCATTTTTATAATGCTAACTTTACTGCATTAAGCCATCAGATAAAAAGGGTGCTAACGGCCTGGCCACATTTTCATCTAACAAAGGCTACATTTAGTGGGCTCAATTATGAGTGGAAGCTTTGGATAGAAATAGAAAAAGAAGGATGACAGATCAATTTATTTTTACAATAAAACTATTAATTCTTGCACCCTCCCCTCCTTACAATATTCTGATGCTTAACACTACGTTAATGAGGCACTTTAAAAATAATTATGCTTGCTTTTGTTCCAGCTCTTCCTGATTTTCAGATGTGGCCTTAGAATTAACTGTCCTTGGCCAGAGTGAAATGTTCCCTTTAATTGGGCTGAAATTATCATCTTTTAACAATTCCCTGAAACATCTTTTGCTATTTTTTACCATTTGGGTTTAGGGAGAAGAAAGGGCAGACATAATTTCATGATGCTCCTCTCTTTGGGTAATTTAACCAACCTAAAATTTGTAGCCTTGTTGCAGGGGTTTTCATAGTCTGAAGCTCAACATATGACCACTGAACTGTTTTTCCTTGCAATCTTTAGATGCATTGTAATTTATATTCTTTTGCAGTAGTCTGAAGAATACAGGATCTGATTCCTAATACAAGTAATTCATTAGCAACAGGCTGTGTTGATTCTGGAACCAAATATAGCAATTACCTGAAAGGTCTTTAAAATGCCTCTTAAGCAATGATTTGAAGGAGTGGGTTATTTACACAGCCAGTAATAAGCTGGGGAGCATTTAATCTTCCAGTTGCTGGTCTGCTCCTCAGGTAGGGCTGTGCTGGCTTTAATTTGTTTGTGGCCTATGACTAAACGGTTGGTGCTGCACGCAGCCAGCTAGTTTGCAGTCTCAGAAGGATGGAGGAATAAATGGACCATAGCAGCTGAATTCCCTTTTAGTTTTTAACACGTCACCTTCCGCTGAGTGCAGGAAATGCAGTGCTTTGTAATTCAGCTCACCATCTTTACTGGGCTGTTTTCTCAATCCCTACGCCTGTGGCTGGCTCTAGTGGGCTTTGATATGATTATGAAATGGCAGAGTGAATTACATCTCTCTCTGGATGTATGAGATTTATACTGTTATCCCCTAATGCGTATTAAGAGAGTACCACACTTTTTTTTGGACACAAGGTGATCTTTCGGTCATTAATGGGGAAATTCCTCTTCATGGTCCAGTCCATCCGTGAACTTTATGAACTGGGCATCATCCCCAGTCTTACAGCTCCAGCAGTTTCAGACACTTTGTACATGTGGTTGATCTTTCCCTAAAATAAATAAGAGCAATTCTGCTGGGTTTGTTTTATACTGCAAGCACAAACCCTGAAACTGGCTCTGGTCCCTCTTTGCCTTAAGGTATTCGTGAAGCAACAAAGTGAATGTACTGCAGTACAGGACATTTGTTCTCTGCTGCCTCCCCCGTAATGAGCAATTTGGCTTTTACACCCGTGAACGTGGCTCTTCCAGAAACAGGCATTAATTTTTGGTCTTCTGAGGCTTGGCTCAAGCAATAGGGCCAGTCAGAGACACAGATGTCCTTCTGGAAATGCGACCTACTACCCTTTTTCATAAAGGTGTGAGAGCAATTCTTTTAACACTCCTGGAAAATAATCAGAGTATTTGCTTCCTTGAGAGGAATTTTTTTCCATTTGTTTCTGTTCTGGTAAAATGCCTTGCAGTAATTGTTCAAAGCATGTTCTGTGGCACAGGAATGGGATGGAGATAATTTGGTAGAATATGGAGCAGTGCATGGTGGGAAAGGCCTGGTAGGAAACTAGAGACTGTGCCCTGGAAAAAAAGAAAACAGCTAAAACAATAAAAAATAAATATTTGGCTTGTCTTGGAGGGATAAATGGCATGCCCAAATAATCCATTTGGGATGTGTAAGGATTCCTTTAGTTGAAAAGACTTATAAGAGAGTTTCCTGGAACACGTTTTTCCTGGGTTTGCAGGTGTTGAAATCCAACACTGATGTCCTGCACTTGCACAAGGCATCAGCATCACTCCTCTGAAAACTCCACAGCCGCGTGTTGTGGCAAAGCCATGATTTTGTGTTGGGCACAGTGGGATTTGTATTGCCAAGCCTGGCAGGAGAGGATAATAGAGACTTTCTTTACTTCTTTACCAACCTCTGGAGACTGCTCAGGCCTTGCAAAAAATCACAAGGAACTCTTCTCTTTCGATGCTTAAGGCCATTCACTCTGGCTCCTCTGGGATGCAGATAAATATTTAATGACCAATGACTTTGAAACTAAAGAAAAAAATTAATAGTCAACTTTGGCCTACCCTGTTCAAGGTTTAGGAGGGTGTAATTCTTTAAAAGAAGAAATCTTTGCCAGATATTTGAATCTGGCACTGTCCAATGAATCATTCAGTGATGAGAAATTCTGGAACCGTAATAATTTTAAAAAAAGAAATCATGCATTAGACTTTTGCACCACTTAATTAGCAAAGAGGGCACCATTTAAGTATTACTGGCTTCATTAACTGGAAGGAAATTATTATTCAAAAGCAAATGCATCAATCTCATCCTGAGAGACATCTGACCTGTATTTATTTCTGCTACTGGAATAATTACAAAGTGTATTGTCATTGTTAATTTTGGTCTTGCTGTCAGGAAAACTTGTCATGTTCGCTGTCCATTGTCTTGAGAGACAGGAGGGGTTTGGAGGTGTGTTAGCAATGAGGGAGAGATTTGCTGAATTTTTCCAGTTCATGGGCATTTTCTTGGACAGCTTTTATAAATATATAGCCACCAGGGAACTCAGGAAATCAGGAAAAGACAATCTAGATCTAGAGAGAAAACTAAACACTCATATTCACTCACTTAATCCTGCATATTTTGTAATAATTTTTCTTGATAGGGTGAGGATTTAATTGATATAATAGGCCTTTCAAATTTATGTACTCTGTGAAAGTAAGGATTCCAACAAGAAAAAATTTATTATTCTTTCTGTTTGCTTTTTCAGGTTGTCTTTTTTATGTCACTTTTGAATAACCTAACTGT
The DNA here is from genome assembly GCA_013397895.1 of Origma solitaria. NCBI lineage: Eukaryota > Metazoa > Chordata > Aves > Passeriformes > Acanthizidae > Origma > Origma solitaria. The sequence goes on along the minus strand of VZRL01000899.1, from coordinate 780,981 downwards.
AATATGATAGAATTATACACTGCTATATATAGTTGAAAATGTCACATGTAAAAGCTCGTTTTCTCTTACAGAAAAACAGTGATTAGATTTTATTTTAAATGAGGTTATGTGAGTGCAGTTGGTGGCAGTTACTTCCTCAGATATGTCCATATTGTTGTAAGATCAATACTTCATTGATTCAAATGATAAGAGAGCTGCTATTAGATTTCATGAAGTTGTTAATTAGCAAAATACCAGTAATGCTTACTGAATCACTAGCATTTTATTGCTTAATTTTATGCCTAACTAAGCATACCCTCTGCTCTAATTAGTGGAAAATGAGTTAAAAATATACAGGATATGGCCTACTTCTGTACACAGTCACAGTTTAACTGATTTTCTTTAATTTCCAGATATGATATCAACATTATAAAATATTCAACACATATGTCATTAGCTACCATTAGATGCAGCTTAATTAATCTAGAAGTTTAGAAATTAATGTTAATACACTGTTTATGAAGGCTGCCAGTACTTTAAGCGTAAATAAGGCATACTAATTTCAAGTGCTCAAATACAATTAAATGCCAATGTGGGACATATTTGACGAGACTAGAGGTACAGAACCCCCTCTTAGTATAAGAGCAAGATTCTTCAACACTAGAACTATAGGCAACATCCATCAAGGATGCAAAAGTTTCCCCCTAGCAAGGATGCTTTGTTTTAAATGGCACCTGCCAGTTGAGAAAGAGATGTGTTTGCATGAACAGGTTTGGTTGTGATTAGCTGGAAACTTCGAGCAGTATCTAACTCTTGGTAAGCCTCAACACACAGTGTGAAGAAATCTGAAACCTGAATTCTGCCCACTCTGTGGTGGTTATGGCTTGGGGTTTTTGTTTAGTTTTATTTTTTTGATTTGCGAACAGTAGGATTTTCAGGTGGTTATACTTCTGAAATTCATGCTCTCTTTCTAGTTGTAATTCATTTGCTAACCTGGTAAATCAGAGTATCCATGCCAGAGTATCCAAGAGGACACTTAGGAAGTTCGTGCAGTAGTCTAGGTACCTTTGGCAGCTGTCTAGAAGTTATATAAGAAATGCTAAGTGTAATCAACAAATGAGTAAAAATTACAGGGAAAAAAAGAGTTAATCTGTGGCTGTTCAAACCAAAGATACGACCTCTGGCCTGGGAACTGCCTGAGCTGCAGATCACTGAGGGCTGGGCCAAGTGCCCCAAGATATGTGCCTTGTTCTCATAGACTTCCTTAGGCATTTGCTGCTGGGGAAAAAATCCCAGGCTAAGGTGGCCTTTGATCGGAGCTGGTCCAGGCACCACTGTGTAATTAATGCATGTCAGAGCCTGCAGCAACGTGTGATCCACTGCAGTTCTGCTGCTGGATGTCGGCTAATGTGCGGTCTCTTGTTCCAGTCTCAAATCCATAATTAGTTCCTCTATTGAAATTGTGAAATCTCTAAGTATCAGGTCGGAGGGAGAGTGAGTGACATGCCAGAAATTTGTTCGGTGGGAATTGATGGAGTCAGCTTGTGTGAGGAATATAAAACCAATGGGGTGTAGATACCCCTGCCTGAACAGCACATAATTCCTGTAGAAGGGGAAAAGGTTTTATGGAGTTCTGGTTAGCCCTCCAATGATCAATAAAATCAGTTCTTCAGAGGTGATCTCACGGGGCATCTTCTAGTGCATGCTGTCAGGACAGGCCCCCAAAACGGCCCACTTCTTAAAGCTTTATTAGCCTCTCACATTTTCCACCTCGGTTCATATTCAGGGCTTTCTTCCCACTAATTCTATATAGTGAAAATGCATAACCTGATGCTGGACCAGCACTGGGAAACTGTGAAGCTGTCTCATCATAATGATTTCTAATAGAAATTCTGCCTGAAGAAGCAGAACAATGAACTAAACCTAAGATCAAAGAGCAAGTGACCCCTGCTGCAGGCTGGACAATGTCCTGAACAACCCACTTTGCTTAACTCTGCTTTGAGCAGAGGGTTTGCAATGGAAGATCTCCAGAGGCCCATTCTGACCGCCATTCTGTGAGTGTAAAATGATATCTATTGGTGTGTGCATCAAAGTGAGTTTTCTAGGTATGGCGCAACATCTGCCAGGAGTACGGAAACAATTTAGGCTCCTCCAGAGAAACCAATTGCTCAGAACAAACATCTTGAGATATATGGGAAATGCCTGTGGGGCGAAAGGTAACTTTATTATTGTCTGCTGGCAATAAGACGTTCCTGCAAGTAGTTTTATTGCCATCAGTCATATTTCCCTCAAGTGCACTCAAGTGGCAAACAAGCCTTGAATATCCAGGAGATGACTAATGTACTTGGGTAGAAACAAACTTCCTCAGTAGTGTCAACTTTTGACACTTTAAAGTGATGCCATGAACATACCTCTACACTGCCACCCTCACGAAAAGCATTCCATGGAAGTGGAACAATCTCTTTCTGCATAAATTGTGTTTGCCATTAGCTAGATTTCAAGTTTTGCAATAGTCATCTCCTTCTGAGCTTTCTGGTTTTTGATTTTGTTATCATTATCAGAAAGATGAATCTCGCAGTGCCTCACTGGTGTAGTTTCTCCCATGAAAGTTCTATGCACATATATCCACATGGATGAGAGGAAGAAATGCAGATAATGTAATCCTAGAAAATACAAGTACTTGTCTGCAGACTCTTCTCATGCAGGAAGAGCTGTGTACTCAAAGAGGCAGACCTTAACATCAGAGATTTTGATGTGCTCTGAACTGGGAACGCAACATTTTCCCTAACAGCTATCAACGAGGTTTATGCTGACCTAAAAGAAGAGAACATTATGCAGCCTGTTGGGCTGTAGAGGAGGATAGGTTGCATTGGCAGATGGCTCTTCTGGAATGAGAAGTGCCCTCAAGATGGTGGCTAAAATGAGCTTGCAGTACCAAAGTTGGTACTGTCCAGCTGCAGCTGCTGCTTGGCTGGTCAGGGAAAAGATTTGTTCTTGACTTGCACACAGCTGAAAGCCCCTGGTGTTAGCAGATCCTGGGGAAAGCGACAGCTGTCCTCTTTAGTAAGCACTAGAAAAACCATTCATTTTTATTATCTGAATTAAAAGCCCCCAAATCTAAATAGGTTTATAAACGCATTTGATTTGCATGGTTTAATGATACAATTTGTAGCTGTTTGTTTACCGTTCTTCTCTTGATAGTTTAAAGAAATTGTTTATCTATCACAGTGGGTAGGTCTTCAATTTCCACTCAGTTCAAGTCCTTTGGAAGACAAATAATTTCTTACTTTTCCATTTCACAGGAAAGCAAAGATAAATATGATCTTCCATACCTGTAAGTGCACTGATAAACTGTACATATATGTGGCCACAGATAAAAGTATATCTGTTTCAGTGACTTCAGGACTATGAAGATTACCCCATTTATTTCTAACCACAGGAATTTGACAGTATCCCATTTAGATTTTGTATTCTACAGCACGTCAATAATATTTGAAAAATGCATTTCTCTGCTCTGTGAGACAAGGTTGATAAGGTAAACCACTACAATGAGGTTTAAGCATTTGAGGAAATTTCAAGGACATGTGCTAGGGAGGAAGTGACTTTTGGTGTTTCTCTGTCTAATTATGTGTGTCACGGGTGCATGTATATCATAGATTACTAATATTTATGACTTGCATTATCGTGCTGTCTTTAAAGAGTTGCTGCGAATCTGTTGGGGTTTGCAGAGCTCCTGCTGCCCAGGGCTGCTGCTCACTGTGCAGGGAGCAGTGCTGGGCTGCTGCCCGGGGTGAAGCTGCCCACAGCTGCTCCCTCTGCAGATCTTCCTGGCGGGACATGAGCAGTCTTCCCCCCGCGGGCTTCGGCAGAAGCAGCAGCACTTTGCCCACCACTGCCTTGACTGCCCCTGGAAAGTTGCAGTTAATTGGAAGGACATTCTAGATGTGTCCCTCCTTCTAGGCATGGTGAGAAACACCTCAAAGCCACAGGTACCAGCTCATCTGAGCACAGAGGGAAGAAGGAATTAAATTAAATTCTTTATTCCTTTCTGCATGAAACATTATTCCTAGCCATTTTTTCTTTTCTGTTGCTTTGTCCTTTTAATTAAGTGCTGATGGAGACTTCTCACTGTTTTCTCTTGGAGTCTGTTTCACAGTCATACCTTAGACAATTTCCCCTGGAGTTCTGCCTGAAGATTTCTGTCTTTTTCTTGGTGTCTTTACCTTGCTCTTGGCAGCACATTCACTGATCCCCTTCAGTGATCTCCAAGTGATTATGGATCTCACACAAGTGTTGGGTTATCTTGGTGTGATGCTGCAGATGGGGAAGGAGCAGAAGGATGTGCAGAGTTTTACTCTCCATATCCAGTGCAGTTGGCCAATTTACAATTTAACTTTTCTTTTTTTTCTATTTATATGGGAACATAAAAGGTGTGTGTGCTCCATGACAGTTGCTTGCACATAAATGAATTTCATCCCCAGCAAATTTCCAGAGGCTGGAATTGAGCCCAAGTGTCCTTGTATTCAGTCTTAGACTGCACTACCTTCTAGTGGCATTTCATAATATTTCCTCCCTTTTAACATCTTAGCACTTGCTGACAGTGATCAGGAGAGTCTGAGGCACAGATAAAATAAACAAAGGTAGATTTTCAATTTCTAATAAATTACAAATCTTTTATATTCTCAGGAGCAGCAAAATTGGCATGCAAAAAATCTCATTCTACTTCATGGACTTTGTTCCCATCAACCTACAACTGAAATTACAAAAAATGTATTTGCTGTCTTTTAATATCAGTCTACATATCACAAAAAATCTGATTGACATAAATGAATTCATGGTTGATAGGTATTCTGAAGTGCAGGCAGGCATTCTCCAAATATGAAACTCTATTTAGAAGTGCTGAAGTGTTTAAGAATCCATGAAGTGATTTTGGAAGAGATATTTGGTTGTTAGTGGTTTCATTTCACTTGGAGTTACTTTTCTGCAAGCCAGAAATAACAATAAATTATAAACCAAATTGGTTTTGATTAAACTATAATGAGAGCATTTCAGGCTGTGTTCTGCATGGACAGCAGTGCAGGAAAACTGTAACTAACTGCAAATGTGCTTCTAAGGCATTGTATTCTGGCCTGGCTTTTAAACTAGTGCATGTAAATTAACAAGCCCTGGACTGAGCTGATGTACCAGGCTCAACAGAGCACAGGCTCTCACTGAATGTGACTTACTGACCAATCTTTTGAGTAACTAAACTATCTCTTGACCCAGAAGATGCAAGAGACACAAGAACAGGAGTTTCTTTCCAGGGCCAGCAGGGTGGGTTAGTCTGCATACCTGGCACAGCCTGCATGTCACAGTGTGACCTGATTTTTGGACAGCAAGAACTGAGCTTGTAATGTCAGTGAAGAGAAACCACTGTTAAAGGGCCACATAAAAGCTTAGTGAGTTATTTGGCCATGGGCTGGCAAGAAGGGGAGGGAGGAACAACAAGTTGTGCTATGCTGGATTAGTCAAGGTTATGCTTGATAGCAATGACAAAGGTGCAATGGCATAATCTGTACTTTATGCCGGTGAGCTAAAAGGTCTGTAAATTATGTCTGTTCAAACTCTTGGTAGTAATACTGCCTTAGCATCTGGCTCTGGAATGTATAGATTTAGTTTTCACCTTTTCTGACAAAGACCTGTTAAAAGTTTGGCAGCATTTTGATCTACAACGCAGTCAGGTGGACAAGGAAGTGAAATCCATATTCTTTCTGGTGTATCTGTGTATGTTATATAATTATATACAATATGTTAGATATGTATTTTACATACATACACAGATATATTTGTGTGTGTGTATATATATATGCAGAGAGGTATAGAAGCAGAGGGTGCAACTTGATAAATAAGGGAAAAAATGGAAACAAAACTGGAAGCAATATATTTCTCTTCCTATGGACTCAGGACTCCTTGCTTATTTTCCATCAGGCTATAATGCTGAGCCTTTGGTACATGAACAAAAAGTCATAGAAACTACTTTTTGTTGGGAAAATGACATCATGTGCAAGTGAAACTAGGGTATTGTCTTCTTTTTTTGATTCCTGCCTAAGCTGTAAAATATTACAAACCTGTTTGGACAAATGGTGTAGGACAGCCTTATTCCACTACAAAACATAGCTCTTTCTTCTCTTGAAATTTACCTTACCGTTCAGGAGTTATTCCCTGCATAGGACTTACCTTATTACTTTCCAAATGATACACAATTGAGTGATTTTTGAAAGGTAGGATTAAGTTCAGCAAAATCTTTGACAGGTCATAGTTTGACTTTAGAAGGAAGCACAGTGAAAACATTAAACCCACCCCAATTTTTGTTAAAAATATTTGTGAATTGAGATATAATACAATAATCAGATAGAACATGATTAAAAAAGAAATTGATTTAAGTAATTGTTCTGATCCTTTGCATGCTAAAGTTCACTCTCCTGTCCTTCTCCATACTTAATTAACACTTTAATTCTCTTGTGATAGAGATCAAAGCAAAGGCAGCAAAAATAATCTTGCTGCAGTTCTGACACATCACCCAGGCCTTAAGCAAAAAGTCAGAGAAGGAGGGAGGCTCAAGAGGCTTTTGTTATGAACATCACAGTCATCCACGTGCTTTCCAAAGGAGTCTGGATAATCTAGGTCTGTGGAGCTGCTGAGGAAGGTGCAGTGAGTCTGCACCACAATCTAGTCCTCTTTCTTCTCATAGGACTAGTTTTTGTGCAGCCAAGTAATCAGCCGTTTCAGGAAACTGCTCTGGCCCCAAAGCAAAGAATTATTAATATTCAGCTCAATCAAATTCCTGATTAAGCTGGCTGCAGAGCCCAGCAAGCCGAGCTGGTGCCTGCACAAGAGGGAGAGCATGCAAGCTTGCAGGTGGGAAAGGAAAATGAAAGATCAGCATTAAATCAGTTTGACCATGAAACTGCACTTCAGGTCTACCAAACCACATAACGCACTGCTATTCAAAGCTCTGGTATTAAAATCTTTAATGTGTGTCTAAAGCAGAGGCATATTCAAAAATAATAGAGACTGTCTAGCAGGAGGACAGAGTCCCTGCGTGCCGTTGTGTTTTTTACCAGTCAGAGTCCTGGAGACACATCTGTGTTGTGCCCACGTTTCTCCGGCAGCACCAGGGAAGGATGTGTCAGTCCAGGGGAGGGGTGGGCTCCGTGCCTGCGTAGGGAAGCTGGAGCTCCTTGCTTTGGTGAGTGCGTCTGCAGGTTTTGGTGAGTGCCTCTGCAGGTTATTTTCCACTCTCTGCCTCTTGAGCATTCTCTGGGGGCCCTTCTACACTTCACTTCCAAGACTTTCCCAGATGGCTGCTCTGCAACCCACATGTTGTTTATTTATTCATTTGTCACTTTAAAAGGAACAATACTGAAAAGGGAATAGAAGGAGATGTTTCTTCTCCATCCAAGGAAAAAGAAAGGGACCTGTCAGTTTCCAGCATGTGCATTTTTGAGGTTGAGAAGGTTGTCACAAAGTGTTTCTCCTCCCTTAAAAGCATCTTCCCATTCTTTTACAAGAGGAAGGCTTCTGTTTAGTGAAAAGCTGAGCTTCAGAAACTCCATTTCTAAGGATATGTCAGCACTGTATGGCTCAGTAGGAGTAATTTGCATGTTGCATCTGGGAAACTTCCCTTTGCTAATGGTTAGGTTAACAATAGCTCTGGGACAGCCTGTGGTAGAAATCCATGAAGGTCTCTGGAGAGCCTTTGCGAGGTATGACTGTTTCTGGTGGTTCTTCCACTGGGTTAAAACACATGTATTTTGTAGACAAGTCAAGGTCACTACGTGTCACACTAAATGTATGTATGAAGCTGAAAAGTGTTGCCATTTAATTTTTGGGGACCTCTTTCAAAGACATATTTATCAATCCTATACAGACAGTCCTGTGAGAACACAGAATCTCTTATTAATATTTTGCAGAACCAAAATTTATGAGATCAGCCTTTTACAAGGGCTCAAATAATAGTGAGTGAAAAAAACTTGGGCGCAAAAGTTCAAGCATCAACAGCCTTCCCACTGGGGCATTCCAGGCCATTCAGTTCTCCAGGGCATTAAAGACCTTTTCCACCACACTGCTACGCTGAATAATGAGACGTTCAGAATCTTATAGTTCTTTCAAAGTGTTGCTAAAGAGTTTGGGGAGGACTCAGGCTTCAATCATTCTCCTGAATGATACTACTATAAAGATTGTATCTCTTGTCCATTCATTGGTCAGAAAGAGTTTTTATAGTGGATACATTTGTCACCCAAGACCAACTAGAATAGAGCACCTGGTGCTTCAGATGCACCATGCTCTCTCGGAATGGGACGGAGGTGTTCAAGCAGAGACCATGGTCTGTGACATTTTTGTCTCGATGCTCTGGCTCATTTCCTAGACTGGAAAGAAATGTATTACTACCTGAATGAACACATGTCAAAGAGATGATCCAGTCTTCCATTTCGTTGGCTCCCGTGCCATCTGTAACAATCACAGTTCTGCTTTGCTTACATGTGCAAGGGCTGATGTATTCCTATCCTCCCTGCCACCCATCCCAGCCAGCAGCTGGAGTAAATTTCACTTCACATTTAGCAATGCTCAGAGCCTGCAGAAATGCATTCACTGAGCTTGCAGAAGCTTTTTTTTTTTTTTTTGGTTGTTGCAAAATTATTCATATTCATTTGTTGAAGCATCTTCTAGGAAAGCTCACAGGCAATTTCAGGCTTTGACAGGATAAAGCTCATTAACTTTCACCCAAGCTAAATGTCAATTTACATACTAATGTCAGTTTTCTTTTACCTCTCTGTGCCCAGTCCCATCTTTTAGAAAACCAAATGCTTAGAGTAATTTTTAATCCATTATATCACAGCAGTTCAGAATTTGGCGTCAGATGTATTTCACCAGCAGGAGCTGTTGCATAAGGCACTTCAAATTGTGGGCTTGTTGTCTCATGACCTCAGAGGAAAAAGGGACTCTTTAAGGAGTTCTAGTAGAAGTAAAAAAAATTAAATGCAGTAGAAAATAATTATATATGAGAAAATTCTGGAGAGCACCGAATTTTTTTTTCAACTTTAGATTATCAGAACAAATCCATCTAATTGGTAATTAAAAAGAGTAATAGCAATGATGAAGGAGGCAATGAATAACAGTAAAAAAAAGAAACCACATTTCTCCTTTTACATGCACATAGGAGATAGATCCATAAGACAAAAAATGGGTAACTTTTTTCATCTGTGTAATAAATACTCTCAACTTTCTCCCAAGTGACATAGTTAAGAGAAGCTGGTCCACGTTAATTTATATGTCCCATTTTTTTGGGCAGAGAATATTTAGTTTTTGGAGGACTCATGTAATGAGCTAAGCAACAACTGAAAGGGGAATATAAGAAAGGATTTTAAAAATACTTTTCGTGATGCTGTTTGTCTTTTTTTTGGTAGGTTTCTTGCATCTTTCTTTGTGATGTTTGTGACACTTGTTCTTAAGGTGGGGTTTTATTCTGGAAAGACTTTGTTACTTTTATGTGCACTTTAGAAATACATTTGCTCATTTTTTCTTTAGAAATAAATGTTCTTTTTGAAAAAATAATTTTGCTTCACTTCCCTGGTTCTTGGAAAGTCAAAGCAACATGTTGCCAGGATTAGCAATACTACAGATGCAGAGCGTCTAAACCAGAGGAGATCCAGCACTCCCACAAACAGGAAACAAGAAGTATATCAATTCTTTGGCCTCCAGCAGCAACTCAAAAAGGCTTGGAATATGATTGTTTTATAAAAATACTAGGAATAGATTTTTACTTTACCCAGTGCAGCAAAAAGCACTGTTTTGACCAAGTCTGCAGTAGGAGGTGGCAATTTTTCCTTTTAATGAAAATTTCTAACATGGAAAATATTTAAGTATAACACTAGAATCACTGTGCATGAATATATTTCTGCTCCCAAGTAAATCACCAGGGATTTACCATGGCTATGAAATTGTTGGTCTTTGAAACCTTCCTCTCAAATATACAAGGTGGAATTTGTTGCCTTTTATTAGTGCGCTCCTCCAAGAGGACCCAAAAGTTGTTTGTGTTTGCAGATTAGTGAGTGATCCTGAAGAGGTAAATCCATAAGCTCAGCCAAGCAATCTTTGCAAGGCTGCCATTTCTGGGCACTAGTTCACATATTCTCTGTACACACGCCAAGAGCTAAGAGGAAGTCTTCCTGATCATGGAGCATATTCTTACGGGTAAGGTGAGAGGGGAGGTAAAGTAGCATGACTAAACTTTTCCATTTCTGCTGTTAATAGCTTCTAGTCTTGGTCCAGTACCCTGTGATCCAATTTCTAGGTTATGGTGTGTGTATGATATATGTTTTTTGTCACCTCAGAAGCGTGAAAATACTTACAAGGGGCTGAAGAACTTCATGGTGACTGGAAAGTAATTTTTTGTAGTGATGAGCACCCTGAGGTTTATAGACCTAAGCATGGCTGAAGCTACAGGTGAAATAGCTGCATATGCAGATTAGCACATTTATTGAACTTGCTGACAGCCCCAGCAGGAAATAACCTTGTATTCAGGTCATTGTAGTGACGGGACAAGGCTCATCTTCTGAATTGCTCTCAGCATCATGCAAGATTTCAAAACTTGTAAGTGTGTAGGCTGATTTTCTGAAAAGCAAATCTGCAAGTGTTTGGCAAAATCTTCGTGTTGGATTTTCTGTAGGTGCATTTAAAAATGTTTGTTCTACCCTGTGTCTGTCTGAGTGTTACAATGTTAACATATGAATGTATTTTGATGACAATGTTCTGCAAATAAAAATCACACATAGGAGAGGCACAAAATGAGCATCAGGTAAAACGTGTTCAGAAAAACGAACTGCACAAAAATAAGAAGGTAGTGCAGAAATATTAAAATACATTTTATTTTTCAGAAATACCTGCAAAACTGGTGCTATAGTGCCATTAAGTGATGGCAGGTGATAGACTGAGATGCTTTATGTCAAGAATGAGAGAAAGCACCTTCCCAAAAGACAGTTCTAGGCTGATCTCCAGAAGAGATAGGGTTTGGCTAGCCTCCAAATCAATATCTTTTTAAAAATTCTTAGTGCATACAATGTCAGAGAAAAGTTTAGCAAATCTCATTTTTCCCTGTTCCACAGAGGATACGGTAACTGAGAACACAGGGGAGAAGTCCACAGGTATGTAAAAATCTGAGTGTCTTATACATACATTAATTATATTGCAGACTGAGGTGAAATTTTGGTCTGTTGAACACTGTATTTTTACAGTAGAGTGTAGAGAAATTATTCAAACCAGGTGTTTCTGTAAGTGCAGTGCACTGAGGACAGCACTGAGAGCAGAACAGGTCCCAAATTCACCCTTTCAGCTGAATGATGCTGTGGTTTAGTGATAGTACACAATGCTATAAAATAAACTGCATTGGAAAACAAGGCAGACTGACTGCTTTAAACTGCTGAGTTTTGATTGCACTTTGTGTCTTTATCTTTTGTTTGCTTATGTTCAGGCCCTTACACCAGAATAATGATATGAGGAGATGAATCTGCTCTTCAAAATGGAGAGAAAACTACTTGCAATGGCTAAAATCTAGCACACCTACAGCGTGTCCTGTGCTCTGATCACTGCCCCAATGTGTGGTAACACAGTGATACCCCAGCACAGGGTTTTATTTGCCTCCCTACTCTGCATAGGGAGAAAGGATGGGAAGAAAAAGGAAAAATGGAGAAACTGAGTGTTCCTTCATAAATTTTGACACATCAAGTAACATTCCCATTTAAATAGATTCTAATGCATTGCCATGGAGTACTTGCACATAGTCAGGGCTGCTTGGTGAAAGTCTGATTTCCTCTAGAAAGATAAAGCAGGTATTTTTTCTCATACCATTGTGCAATTGAGTGTGGGTGTATTAATTTTTTTAAAGAAAAGATCTGCGTATGACCTGCAGTATTGCTATGCCAATGATGTCTTGGTCTTTTTAATAAAATATTTATGAATTCTTTTAGTGACAGTATTATCTCTTGGTGGAGCTTTTTATTTGATGCCACACCTGCGTCTTCCTGAGAGAACAGAAAATCTCTGACTTTTGCCATCTGTTTCAGACAGTCAGCCTGTGCTTGTAATTTCTAAGTAATGTTTGAAAGGGCAGAAAAACAGAAAGCAAGAAATCCATGCAAATAAGTCTCTGGAGTACAAGAAAAAATCTTTAGCCCTTTCTAAGTTCAGCCAATTGAATTCCAGATCTTACAAGTTAGCTGCCCAGATAGGTCATCAAGCTCAAAATGAAACAAAAATGAAGTCAAGTCTAACTTAGCTGTTGCTGTTAATATGGTTTTGGCTTAGCTTTGAGATCCTTCTTGAATACCCTTTAATTACTTAATTACTTATATTTGAAATTATCTTCTTTCTTTTTTTTTGTCTAAGAAAGATATAATAAAGTTACTGTGACAAAATTTATGGGACTTAAAGAAATTAATGCACTGTTAGAGAAAGGAGGAAGAGTACATTTAGTCCTACTCCTGAGATCCAGGTCTACAGAGGATTTTGTCTCTTTTTTCAGATGCGAGACAGGAGATCACATTATGACTGAGATGCTGAGGTATTTTTCACTCCTTGCAAGAGCCTAAGCAGTGTAAGAGTCTTGGTACAGGCTGCATTCCTGCTTGTTGAAAGATCCCACGCTTGTTACGAGAGGCTCGTGATTAAACTTCCTCACACTGAGTGTCTGTGCGGTGGCATTTCAATTCTGCACTTGCTACAAATGCACAACACGTGACCTCTTCCTTGGTTTTCATCCCTCCCACTCCATTCCTGACAAATAGCTTAAGAACTGCCAAGTACAGTCCCTTTCACATGTAACTTTCCTTCTTCTTCCAGGATTTAATTGAGATTTGGAGAACCAAAGGGTGCAGGAAATTCAACACTGAAGGCCATTGCAAATGCAGGAGCCACAGCATCTGCCTGGGGCATGGATTGTAGATGCACAGGTGAGGTCCCGGCAGGCAGCTGGAATGAGCATTCCTCTTTTTCCCAATGAGACTTTTCAACCTTTATGCATCACATTTTGCCATTCCTATGTTGGGCATTGCTACAGGGTGCTTGCTTTGTCTCAGTTCCAGCTGCCAACAGGAAGAGGTGAACTGATTCTCATCTTCAGCTCCCCAAACACAGGAGGCAGTTGATTTTGTCTCAGTGAAGGTTATTATTTAGATCCTAGAGGAAATGTTCAGATTCTAGGGAAAAGGTATCTATAGGAAAGGTTATTAGCCTTTAATTTAGGGTGAAACCTGTGCTCAGGAAAGATCCAGAGAACATGCAGAAAGTGCAAACGAGGAAACTCTTACAGCAGCCACAGCATTCCAAATGTAGAGAGGCTATTGTTTGGGCAATCTTCTATAATCTGTAGCTGTCAAATATCCAGAATCAATAAAGGAAGGCAAATATAACAAGTCTGAGGCTTTTAACAAACAACATTTATATACCAAAGCTTAAGAGCTGAGGGCCTGGCACAGCACGAATTCTACATTGCCAACCTTGGAAGAGCAGGGTGGAAGAGTAGGCAAAGAGTATGAGAGGAATATATAAAGAAGAACAGAAAAAAAGCAACAGGATGTGAATATTAAAAAAACAAATAACCAAACCAAACACCAACAACCACAAAAACCCTAAAAGATAATAAAATAAAAGCAGGAATAAAGGCTGCAAGATACAAAAATACTTGAAGTGACAACTGTATCTAAAACCAGTGTAGCAAAGAAAGCAAATAATGCTTTCTACCCTAAAAACATATCTCTTTTTTACTCTAAATGCAATTAAATATTTTTTCCTTTGTCTTACTGACCCTTTAATGAAGAAGAAATAGTTCATTTGTCTCAGCTCATTCTAGGACACTGATTGGAGTATTGCTTCCAGCAAAATACTTTGAAATTAACTTAATTTGAAATCCAGTTGTAGTGGGGTTACTCATATGCTCACCATTACGCGTGCACTGAAGTGCTTTGCCGAATTAGTTGCAGTATTTGCACCTTCCATGTTTCTGTATCCTAATAGTAACTTAATCTTCTGACACATAACACATCGAGTTTACATATTGCATAAAATACAACTGCAGGGATTTGGCAGGTTAAATTTTATTGTAAATAATGAGGAATAAATCAAACCCCACTGGTGTCATTGGAATGATTCCTGCTGATGCCCGTAGTCCATGCATACAGAGGAGAAGAATTAGATAAATGTTCGCTAAGAGAAGAAGTGGGAGGACCTTTTAAGCTACAAAACAACAGATGTCTTTGCTCTATATCAATCATTTAATTTGTGATGATTCTGCAGTAGGACTCTGCCCATGAAGAAGTAAATGAGGGCATCTGTGGAAGTCTTAAAAAGAGTCCTCACTGCATTAACTTTATGTGGTAATGTTACACCTGAGCTGAGCCTGTCTTCTGGGAAGCATTGGGTAAGGTGTGAGCATAGCACAAAGCAAAATAAGAACATCAGTGGAACCCCAGTTGTAAAATGTAAAAACTATACTGAGATTTCTGTAATTATTTCTTGCTGGTTTTGGTTATTAGATTTTTATGCTTAGATTTTCTTTACAGTTTCTCGTTGGCTGGCAGTTACTTTATTTCTCTGTTAACTTTCGACAAGGTCTTGTAAAGAAATTCTGTGAGGTTTTTTGATAGAATTGTAATGATGAGATAGGCAACTGTAAGCTACAATTAGCAGTCCATTTCTATGGTAATTTTCAACATCTAAAGTTACTATGAGGATACCCTTAGTCCAGTGATATAATGCAAGAGCCTCTTTATTTTTCTCTTGTCTTTATTCTTGTCTGTATTCTTCTCTTGAGTTCTGTTTTCACGTGCACGTGGTGCTTTTTCAGGATCCGAGCTCATGTTATACTTTGCAAAGCAGATCACAATTTCAAAATCCATTATCTCCACATAGCAATTAAGGTAGCAGTGGGCACACCATGAAATCAGAGAACCACGAGAAGGAAAAATTCTTTTTTGTCTGTGGAAAAATCTTAACCAACACAAAAAGCTGTTGCAATTGAGTTGAGAATCTCTGTTTCCTGAATTGGGCTACCTTATCTCTAGAGAAGGGCTCACCATGCTACTCTATCCTCTGCCTTCCTCTGTTTTCTTCCTTGTTTTCTTTCTATTAAGACATTTGTAATATCTCTTGTTCATTAATTTCTAGTTATTGAGGTCTGAATTTGCATTTTTGTCTGTACAATATCCAGAGCCTGATTAATTCACAAAATGAGCCCCACAGAGTGTAGGAAACTCAGCTGGCAAGGCTGTAAAAACTGCAGGAAGAAGATGAGGGCTTTGGCAATTACTTATTTATTTCGAGCATTTGAATCCCTAATGGGCCCATTAAGAATATGAATACCGTGGGTCTGTTTGCTGCACACTGTCACAGAGAAGTGCCTTTGCAAGGAATTTAAAAGAAGGATAGGGTAATAACTGTGTCTTATTGGCTTGACTTTCCTAAGCCTCAGTGCTGGTGCAGATATGCCGCTTTAATTACAGCCAGCAGTGCATCTCTGGGTTCTGTGATGCCCTTCCTCCCCAAGAAGGTTGCGGCGACTGTGCATTCACACACACACAGCCAGCTAAACTCTTGCTGTATGGAAAAATTCTCTGAACTGCCAGGTGCTGTACTGATAAATCTTGTTCTCATCAGGAGCAACATTTCCTTCTGGAAGTCTGGCAGGAGGCTGCTCTCCTCCTGCACAGAATGCAATGGGAGCTGCTGCCTTGGTGCTCTTGGTGGGAGACAGCCCAATTCCCCATGTAAAAAGTGTTTTTCTTTGGCATTAAAGTTCTGTGTCTGAGCCACAAATTCCCTCCTTGCTGAGACATACCTTGTATTTCTGGTGATTGCAACATTAATATGCAAACCATGCAGGTTGTGATAAATTGCTCCATAGCTCTTTACTAGCAGAAATATTTAATGTCAGAGGAAGGTTCTAACTGTGAGTATTCTTTTAAAAATACTGCCCATAATTCTGCTGCAACCGTCTCGGTTTGTGTATGTAAAACAGAGAGTCCTATCGTTTGTTAGCTACAAATACCATGATGTTATGTATATTCTTCTTACTCCCCTGCAAAATCACTGTTGCATATTCCAAAGAGACCCATTTTAGAAGAAACAATAACATTTAAATTGTACATTCATTTAAAAAGTGTTACATCATGAGTGAACTATATTTTTTTCTGGTTTAATTGGGAAACTTTTGTAGCAGAAAGTTGTAAAATACAAGGATTCCAAAACTACCATAAAATATATAAAAGTGTCTGGAACCACGTTGTCAATGAATCAAATGCTGTAATCAAACTTTTTACACCCTTGTGCAGTATCTAATTTTAAATTAGAAATAGTCAAGCAGCTAATTTCCCTCCTTCCTCGTTTTTATGTTCATCAAAAATCAGCAATGAGGAATAAACTCTTCTTTGGATGACTTTGGTGACAGACTGGGTGTTCACACACCCACTTGACATCATGGGCCGTTGTATCCTAGGTCTGGGACACATCTTCAGGAGATGAAGACGGAATGAGCTGTGTGCAATGCAGGTCCACATGCGACTTCTACCTTTGTGTTTTTATCTGTGCAGCTGCCTTCACCAGCCAACCAAAACATTTTTAGTCTTCAATTTCAGTAATGTCTGTAACATGCTGTAGAATTTACTTTCTCAGTTTTTTTACTGAAGTGCACATTGAAATGGAGCGGTTTAATAAGTCTTTTGCAGCTGTTAGTTTTTGCTGCACTTCAGAAAACACAGCTGTGTTTTAAAGATCAGGTATTGAAGCCTGGCTTCAGATAACCATTTGAAACATTCCTGATATTCCTGCTTTTATTTCTTTGGGGCTTTTTTTCCCAGAAAGTGGTGTCTTACAGATATGGAGTAACAAGCCAGGAAGAGCATTTGCTGCTATCTAGTGTGATGTATGCATTTTTTTTTCCACACTGAACTCGTTGGTTCATGGATGTCTACAAAACAAGTGATCTGACATGGCTCAAATTCAGCTTAAAGTGACCTCAGTGCATCTGAGGTTAGGAATCACAGATTTGTTTGTGAAGATTGAAGTTAACACTTTCAAAGGGAAGATGAGAAACAGTTGCAGAGGAGAAAGCAAAGCAGCTTTCATGTATTTATTTACAATGTCAGTATTCCAAAGCATTTTTGTGCATCAAGTAGCCCAAGAGGTTTTGAGATCAACTGTTCTGAATGGGACACTTTTTACAGAATGGAACAGGAAGAAAAAAAGTTCAGGAGGTTCTTTAAGGTTAACTGAAGTGGTAATCACTAGTTTCTGCATTAACAAGCAGAGAAAAAGCAGTCATTAGGAATAAAACTATACGTGTGGATTTATTGGGATTTGTAGCCCCAACCCCTTTTCAGTCTGTTTGATAAATAGTATGTAACCAATGCTATATGATATGTCTATTCCAATTAGATTCCTCTTCTGTTTGTTTTCAGTTAATTGATGTATTAAAATACCTGTACCTGCCCTTACATATAGCAGGAGGTACTGTGATGACCCAATACCATCAGGTGAGGTCAGAGGTGTGGTGCTGGTTTGAAAAGGTGAGCTCTAGGGCTGGCTTCAGGAGCTCTTTGCTGCTGGGAATTTTTTCTTTGTTGTTTGCATGGTTTTTAGTAACAGAAGTAATTTTTAAAAAAATTAGATCAGAAACCACAGTGTGGTATATTTTTTGAAAGAAAAGTAAAACTCTAAACCCTAAACAAAACTTAAAAGTCATAGAAGAGGATAAGAAAAATAATTTGCGCAGAGTGGAATCGAAGATTTTCTGATGTTCATCACTGTCGGAACTTGGTTTTCGTTATGGTAAATATGATCTTTTTCCTTTACTTGATTTGAATTAGAGAATTTTAGAAAGGCTTGTGTACTTTCACTGTAATTAGTCATGCATTTGTCCAAGGCAAGTGGTGTGAACTATTCTGCTCACATAAACACTTGAATTTTTTGAAACATACATTTATTTTGGAAGCATGGTATCATTGAAAAGCAATGCACCAGGACCACACAGGTGGCCTTCCCATTTGTAAATGAACTTCTAATTAATAGAGAAACTTCTCTCCAGGTGATTTTGGGTTCTCCCACCTGCACACTTACCAAGCATCCATATAGTTGGGGGTTTTTTTATTGCTTACTGAACTGCAGATGTGTTATGTCCACTGTGGACCCTTGCACAGGAATAATAATTAGAAGAAACTTTTCAAATGGAATAACAGAAATAAGGAACAAATGCACAAGAGCTCAGTGGGGAAGAACATAAAAAGATCCTTTCATAATATAGCAAAAACTTTTAGAAGGAGCAAGGTTAAATTGGTTAAAAATCACTTTCTCTAGTATAAGAAATGCAATCTAAGCTTAATTCTCACCAAACATTTTTTAAGCACTTGGCAAGGAAACGTGGATTTTTTCAGGCACTCTCTTTCAACTTTATGTGCAAATGGCATTTGGCAGGAATAACTTTTGCAAACTTTTCTCAATTATTTATATTTGTTATTTTGGTTGCTTGTCAACAACACTCTCTTTTGGCTTTGCTTAAGAACTCTCTTATCACATGTTAACTCTTCAGTTGTCTCCAATAGCGTCCTGACTCATGGAAATGTAAATCTCATTGCACATACATTAATTACTAAAATAGGAATGACTAAGAAAAAAGTGGTTTTGATCAGATTCCCATTTGAAGTCCATGAAAAATTGACATAATATTTATTCCACAAAAATCCAGTTCATAGGAACCCAATGTTAACAGCTTCTATTGGCTTGCGGGGGGGGGGGGGGGCTGTATTTTTTATTCCAAAAAGGTGTCTAAAATAATGTGACATATAGAAATTAAAAAATTCAGATATGATGTGCATACAGAAAGAGGATGAACAGAGCAGCAGAAGAATCTTATTTCGAGGTGAGATCCAGACAGTGTTACTAGCAAAGGAAAGAGCTCTGAGGCTCCCATTATGTTCACCCCATGACGCAGATTTTCAGGGAGCGTGGCAGCTGAAATTGCAATATTCCTAAATCAGTGGAATTCTTGTGGTTACTGACGAGCCCAGGATTTCATCCATTCTCTAAACTGATTAAAGTCACTAGAATTCCCTCCCAAACAAACATGTAGAAAAAGTGATTGTTTGTTATACTTTCCCTTCCCCCTGGTTTATCTTGCTCAGAAAGATGAGTGCTTACAGCTGCAGATTCAGGGCACAAACAGTGAAGTTAAATCATGCAGTAGATGAGTCAGTACACAGGGCACTGCCTGATGAAAAACTGTTGTGTTTTCTCTGTGTGGGTGATGCTTGTGTGACAGCTCAGAAAGCCATGGTCCTAGCTGTGAAGGAGGGATAGGAGAAACTTTCAGAAAGTTTTGTTTTGAATCGGATGAAACTTGAGAAGATAAATGACTTCTTCACTTTATACATGAATAAAACCAGGCATTGATTGGTTGGTTTTTGATTGAAGTTGTACAGTGAGCTAGTAATGAAACTCAATGTCTAATAGGGTGAAATATGGCTATGACTATATTTTTCTATCAATATAAATTCCCATGCAAAAGAAGGAGCACACCACAGGCTTTTTAATACCTTTTCTTGGAAAATGAATGAAAGCTAAACAGGTTGATCCATTACAGAGTGATCACAGAGAGCAGGATTGGCCCATGAACCCTCAGACCTGTAGTGTGGGGAGGAAATGAATTAGGAGTTTACATACCCCAGACCAGCACATTGGTCTCTAGACCTTTTTTCTTTCCTGGGTCCTATTCTGTCTCTTATTAAATCAGTGGGAAAACTCCAGTTCGCTATTATCAGATCTGCGTTGAGTTTTTTTGGTGTCTGAGTTGCCCATACTCTTGAAAGAGGGTTGCTGTTTGGTGGTATGATGTCAGTTGTGACAAAACTCTAAACTGTTGTCTGGCCAGACCTTGGCCCCATCCCAGTCAGAAGAGACTTCAAAAATGCAGTTTTAATGTGTATAGCATTATTCTTGAAAACACTTTTAATTTTGCTTCCATGGCCTAATTTGAATAGCATTACTTTCATATTTACTTTTTTCTTTAATCAAAGCCAATTAAGAAGTATGATTGAATATCATTAAATTATAAATGCTTCCTGGGTGAGGATTAGCAAGGGTAGTCCAGCCTGCCTCCATCTCAGGGAGAATGGAAATCCAGGGCTTTTCCTGTCATCAGTGACTTCAAAAATCAAGAGGAAATTGAAGCCAGAATTTTGGCAGACAGAGTCTAGACAGGTCTCATGTAATAATAGAAAGATGAGATAAATACTAAAGAAATATTGTTCATCCTTAAACAAGATCCAGTTGCAGCTGTTGGAAGTAGTGATTTTATTCAGAGGCTTGTGGAAGAGTTGTGTGGTGAAGATATGATTCATTTCACAAGGAACCCCAAGTGCCAGGTATTTTATTGCCTTACTCAGGGAGTTACTTCCATAGGTAGTAAATTTTTCATTTAAGCTTCCTTTGTTGGCTATAATCCTTTTGATTTCTTTCTTTGATTAAATCATACAAATTTTCTGGCTGCTTTTCCTTTGTTCTATTTAACCACTCTCAGTCTTTTAATGTTGATGAGCAGAGAACAAATAAATATCTGAAAAATATACCTTGGCTGCAAAGCCAGCTGCAGTAAATCCTGTGACAGAAATACCAAGTTGTACTCTGAAGGATATTTATTGCATTTAACCACCCTAGAAGACAGCTCTGAAAACTCTAATCCCCTAAGAATCCTAGATTAGATACAGTAATATGATAGGAGAGAGGGAGAAACCATCCAGGAATGGATTTTCTTCTGTATTTTGGATCTTTGGTAAGCAATCTCTCTGGCAGCTACTACACTTTAAATGTGCCACAAGTATTTCTGTAATTACAGTCTCTGGCTGTAAGTTCTACCTCATGTTCTATCTGGTGTGGTTATCTATTTGTAAGAGACCCGTGTCTATTATTCTTATTGTTTCTCTTTCAGCAAAGCAATATTCCTTTAATGCTGCTTCACTTCTTACTTAAACCAAATTTCTGTTCATTTTAGCAGGAGCAAGGAAAAAGTCAGTTAATCTCACAGAACTAAAGAGACTGCTAATTAGAAAAAATCTGTATTTGGTATTGAAGGTAGGACATAATTAACTTAAGGGCTTCTCTGGTTATGTATCACCAGTCAGTGATGCATATTCTCTATGAATAAAGTGTCTATCAAAACACAGATGATAAAATTCTGAATTTTGCATTTTGAACTAATTTGTAGAAGCTTTGGCACTTATTTTGACAGAAAGCAGTTACTTAGAGTCAAGTTTTAAAGCAATAGATGTTGTCATGAAATGTTATCAAGCAATTAAAGGCATTTTGAATGAATTGTTTACATTTCAGTTATGTTCTAGAATAAATGATTTTTTTGAATGACTCATTTACTAGATGGAGTATTTTTAAGATTTGTATTTGTAGAAATTTTTGATGGACATTGCAACAAAGTAAGGAAAGGGAATCTTCAATGAAAACTTGGAATGCTTTTCATACCTCACTCAAAAAAAAAAAAAAGATCTTATATTCCCAAATTACATTTTCTCTGATAATCTGGCAATGTAGAATCTGACTGAAGAGCTGAACATTGAGCTAAGCAAAGAGCTGTTCTATAGCTGTAGTTGTGTCTGTTCTCAGGTTCGTGTTTTCTATACCCTGTGATTTCACCTGTCCCAGCTGCTTTTGGTTTGCTGCAAGGAATGTGCTTTTGTATGGAGTTTGCTCTTTAGAAGCCCATAAATAATGAAATAATGTGTAAGAACAGTATGACAGTTTTGATGCAGTGCTTTGTAATTAGATGTTGGTTCAATTTTCAGTTGAATTCAAGCAATATTCTACCCTCCATGAATCTTGTAGAAATGCATGAGCTAAAGACTCTGTTAAATGAGAGCTCACTTTACTGATAGTCAGATGAAGTTCAGGAGTTCAAGTTGGATCTGTATTGCTGTAACTCTTTAGGATTTTACGTCTTGTTACAGTCGACCTACTCCATGAAAAATTATGGTGTTGGGAAGGGGATTGAATGATTTCCTCTCATAAGCTACTCATTTTCTCATAGGTGGCAGAATTAGGGTGAGAATAAGGATTAAATAAATGAAATCTAGCTCTGTCTTGCAGTGAGAGAATATTTGGGTCATCTTTAACCCCTTCTGCTATCTGAGGTGCATGATCTTGATTTTGCTCCAGGTACATTTGTTGGGGTGTGTGAGATGCTCAGGTGCAATGGTAATGATTACATTTAAATAATATGATAAAATGAATTTCCTTTAGCTCTACATTTAAAAGGAGGCAACTTCATATTGTCCAAATCACTTTCAGTTGCAGAGTTGTGGCCAGGTGCTGTTGCTCATCCATTTTCCTACAAGGAAAAGTAGACCCTTCCATATATTTACAGGTTAAATTATTTCCAATGAAGTATCTCTGATCACATAAATACAACTCTGTGGTAATTCCAATGGCTGTCTTCCTACTTAGTGATCCCTGATATCCCCAGATACCTGGATAATTGCCTGGGGAGAGGAGCAGATCTTGCCCGTTGTTATTACATTAAACTTCAAAGAGTAGTTTTCTGACTGACTCTGATTTTGGCACATCATTATTAATTTGCAGAATATCTAAGCCATCATCTCTGGCATCTCATAATGGAGCTGTATTTATTCACTTCACATATGTTATTCCTCTACTTCACATGTGTCAAGTAAAATACATATTAGGAACAGCTCTCCAAAAATAGTGAAAAACAGCTCTTTAAGGTGCTTAAAGGCTAACCTAGGAACACAAATAAGTTTTCAGCTTCCAAGTCTCAAGTACTGACCTTGGGCTAACAATTTAGTCTTGAAGGGACAGTTTCCAGCTTTAAAATGAGTATCTGTTTTCCATCCCCTTCCTTTTATCTGGTCTAAGTTTTATTTCTTATATGCACAGCATCAGTTTTACAGCCTTTCATGCCTGAGGAGGTCTCCAAGCATCACTTCAATGCAAGTGGTGACCCCTGCTTTCTAGAGCCTGTTTTCTTTAGGGCGAAGGGCTGGCAGACAGCACTTAGTGCAAGTCAGAAAGTATCAGAGAGTGAGGCAATGGTGGATTTAAGTCAGAAATTTTTAGCAGGCGTCACTGGGATTGTAACCCTTCTCTCCCTCCCTTTTCCAGGACTTGTTACAGGCATAGTTACAACCCAGCCATGACCTCCTACAATGCTACTCACTAGGATGAGCATGAAGTCAGGATAGTGAGTTGAAATAGTTGACTCTCACAGCTGAGACAGATGAGCTAATTATCATAGGAGATAGAAAAATGTCCAGGTGAAGTATAAAGCTCTTGGTTTTTTTATCATGGAAAAACAGCTTTGCTATCAATTCTGTTTGAGAGAGTATGTGAATTGAAGCAAAGTTGATGTCCTGGGCCTGTAGAAAATTCATAAATGAAGAGGAAAAAAGCTACATGTAAAGCATACGTCACATCTTTGCTGTCACTGTTGCTGGTGAAGCTGTTGAGGAAAAGCAATATTCCTTGACAACATTGTATGGTAGAGTTACAGGATTATGTGAGCTCAGATAAGTTTACCTTAATAATTCTACAAAGGAATCTATTGAGAAAAGCAAAACCTGAAAGTATTACGGTCTAAATTCCAGAAAATGCCTTAAATGCAAGGAAACATCAGTGTTCCCTTGCTCTTCTCTCTGCTGCATTAGTAGTGTTACTTTATAGACACTGCACCACTTCATATCTGTGGCTCTGCAGATTTGAATAATGTTGTAAATAATAGCTTCAGAATTGTTAACAAACATCTACAGAATGCTCTGGAAGTTGCATACACAGAAACCTAAATGCATGTAAGCAACGAGAGTCTATTTATGTCTTTGTATTTACCAAGGTTTCTAGTGAGAGGCTGAGCTGAAGGTAGTTTAAGATACCTATAGTGTTTTGTAATTTCCATTTTCATTCTATTACATTCTACTTGTTGAGCCATTTTGTCTGCACCCCTGTAATGCAAAGGATTTTGATTTCAGCTTTTCACTGGGAAAAAGTGCAATTTTTTTTCCTGATAAAAATTTCAAAGCAAAACATTTAAGAAGCTTCTGAGCTTCTAGCTCTATGCCTTAATTGCCTCATCTGTAACACAAAGGTCAGAACAATACTTGGTGAGATGCTTTGAGGACTATGGGTGAAAAGATATTTAAATTCTGATTTCTAGTAGTGTTTGGGAAATTATGCTCTCATTCAACACTTTCACAATGAATTTCCTTTCATTGTTGGTTTAAATCTACTTATTGACAACAATCTTAATTGGTCTTAAATTAATTCTCTCCCCAGGTTATGAGATGGAAGAAAAGCCTGAGGATTATAAACTTTAGATTTCTATCTTCATTTGCATCTGAAATTGTAATGAAGTAAAGGATTCAGAGATGCTTATTTGTCATGTTTGATAAAACATGAGAATTTGTTTCTCCTTCCCAGAGAGTCTACTGCTTTTGTTATGTATATTAAACCAAATGCCCTCAAAACAAATAGTTTTCAAGATTAATGGCTGAGATTAAGTAATTCCCAGTGGCATCCCTTCACTAAGAATGAAAGGTGGTGCTCCAGAGACAATCCAGGGAGAGCAGGCAGCCTCCACAATAGATGTATTCAAACAAATGTGCTTTGTAGTGCAGTGAGTGAGAAACCACCCACCCAGCTATTGCTGCTCGGATAAGAGCGGGCAGCACTTTAGAAGTGCTTTGACTGGAATTGCAGACCCTTGTGTATTCGTGCCCTTGTTTTACTCTGCATCAGTCGAAAAAATTTCAAGAAGGGATTAAATGGATCGTGATTTCCATACATTTCACTGTGAAGTCCTTTGGGTCACCTCTAGGGATACAGAGGTGGAATATACACAAAATAAAAGTAAGTAATGTAAAGGGTGTTCTGGCCTGAAGCAGTATGAAGTCATCCTCAGTGGGGAGAACTACCTGCAGAGGGATTCTAACCCTTGGTGGATCCTCCCTGCAGAGGGATTGTCATCTGCTCAGCAATTGCACGCAGCTTTTTCAGACTGGCTTCTAAAACTTTAAAGAGCAAGAAGATTAACAGAACACAAGAAAACTTTTTTGTTAAAACTGCATTTTTAAACGATGATAGAACCCTTACAATAACAATCAAAGCAAATTTGTGCGGGAAAAAAATTGAGGTAATTCATTTATGATTCAGTTTAATGATGGAATTGCTGCTCTGTGCAGTTTCTAAAAGGAGAACATCATTACTGCTGAACAAGCACTGGCTGATATTAAGGCAAGTTGCTGGAAACAAAATTTGTTCTAAATTACTGAGGGTTTGCAATATCTTTAAATACTGTTTAAGGTAAAGAATATTTATTCAGCCTGTTTGTCACTTCAGCACTGTGGTACTTCAGATGCAGACCTGTCAAGTTTGCTTCAGTAGTCCCAAATTTACCTTTTATAACGTAGATTATCCATATTCCTCATCCCAACTGTGCTACTGTACTTCCCTCTATGCTGTTCTGCTTTCTGCTATGATGAATATGAAAGGAATTTGGAAAAATTCTGATTTGAAAAGTGTGTGTTCAGAAAACACAAAGGATATTCCTGAATCTCCAGTGTTTCAGTTACTCTTCAGTGAAGATTTATGCACACTGTAAAGGTTTTTTGCAAATTAAGGAGTAGAAGAAGTGAGTGAGATTTTGCATCTCTTGTCATGATTAGAAAATATAATTAAGCAATGTGCTTTAAATGTAGTGAAGGGTGGGAATGCAAATGAAGTTCTTTAATTAAACAGTGTTCTATTTGATTTAGGAAGGCACTTAAATGTAGGCTTTGGTCCTGTTGATTTTGAATGTTATCTTGTGCACTTTACTACGCTGAGGGCAAAAGGACTGAGACCACGATCAGATTTGATTTTGAACACTATTGGCTGTTTCTACAGTTAATTTTTAAAAAGTCTATTTTGGATTTTCAAATAGAAGAATTTTAAAAAGCGCTTGTTTCTATAGGCTGAAATAGACTGCCACCAGAGGGAAGTATTTCAGGCTAATTATCAATTTTGGGATGGTTGTGTTCTTCTGAGGGCTTTGAAGCAACCTCTGTGCAGGTTCTGCCCTCTCTGAAATGCCATTTCCCGAGGTGCCCCGGCCGGGCTGCCCCAGCCCAGCAGTGCCACTCAGTGCGGGGCAAGGGCACCGAGCGCAGAGGTGACGGAGAGCATCACAGAACACTCGGAATCGCAGAATGGATGCCACTTCGGAAGCCTTTTTAGCAGGCACCCCGGGAAATTCGGAGAGGCTGTGGAGTAATGGTGTTTCCAGGACCAGCAGGGCATGGTGAATCCCGGGGTGCCCGGGGCTGCCCCCTGGCAGGAGCACTTCCCCGTGTTAGGCACGGGTCAGAGCATCCCGGCTATGTGCCACGAACTGATGCTCTTTGGTTCTGAGCCCCAGGGCTGATGCAGCCACTGCACTAACCGGGATCTGCTTCCAAGGTGATTTTAGCTATAGTAATGTGAATATGTTCTTGGATCAGATCTCGCATCCTACATCGTATCTGAGGCTATAAAAGTAAGAATATTGCTTGTGTGTGGCTTTATTTGAGATAAATGTCTTCCAGAAAACAAAGCCTGGATAAAGATTAATCAAGATAATAAGCTGTGTTTACATCCAAAGAAAGCTGAAAATCAATTCTGTTTGCATTCAGTTTTGTTAATGGAAATATACGTTATTTTATTAGTCAAATAGCCCAATTAATTACAGAGATTATTTTCTCTCTGGGGCTGCTTTATGACTATTACATTGCTTACAATTAATCCTAATGGAAAGATCAGACTTAAAATTCAGGGTCACTTGTAAATTTTTATAACCCGATTATTGCTTCCAGTGCCCAATGCAATGGCACTTGCTTCAAAAAGCAACATGAATGTTGGAGGAACACAGTCCAAAGCCATCGTTTTCCTGGGGCTTTGACCAGGGCATGCTCTGCCCAGGTGTTCCAGCCTTCCTGGTTACAGGTGCTGTTTCCTGCATCCTGTTTGCTCCTGAGGGAGCTGGGAGCACTGCAGTGGGAGAAATTAGACCGCCGAGCATTCAGCAGCAGGGCTGTGTCTGATGAACCCCTGCCAGGTGCCTACTAATGTGTTAGAAACTGTGTGGTCGCTGCCTGAGCCACCATGGCTATTGCCACCCAAATAATTGATTTATGTAGACATTTAATGTGTTAGAGATGTGACTGTAAAATGGAATCGAAGACTACTAAAGTACTGTTAAAGACAAGCTGCTAACCTCACTTTAGTTGATCTTGAAATGCAAACAGGCAGCTAATGGCAGAGGAGTGGGGAAGAAATGGAAAGCTAATGCCATATTCCTTTCATCCTGATATTAAATAGCCCTTGATGTGTCCTTCCAGTTTATTGAAATTGTGGTCACTTTTGCCATTATGAAGGCTGGCATTTCTGGAATATCATAATTCAGCCGTGACACTGCTGTGCTGCTAGCAAAACTCTTGGAATAAGTAAAGTGCTTATGATAATGTCTATCTCTTTCCCAAATGGAGAGGTGGGAGGATTTTTATGAATCTTTCAATATTTTGATCTAATTTCAATAGTGAATATATTATTTATTCCTTTAATGGGAAATGTAATGAGTTGGGATGGCTATTTCACTAGGACATCTGCCAGGGAGTGGCTCCAGCTTAATGTGAGCAAGCAGTAATGGCTGCAGCTTATTGGGGACAGTGTTAACAAATGCTCTACTTACTAGAGATTTCCTTAACTAGTGCCAAGAGATTTAGTGGTGGTTAGTCAGACCTTGGAAGCTAAATGAGTCAGTCAGAGAAGTGAGATTGTAAACTCATATTTACTATTATACTAGATAAATATTGAATGCAGCAAATCTTCTCAGGCATTATTCACGGCGGTGTTTTATTGCCTAAAATCTTGTCTAGGTTTCTCTTACCAATTTTTAATATAGTTTTTAATTCCTTGGTCCCAAAAGCTTCAATGAAGTGAGTATTTAAATGGTTGGAGGGGTTATGGCCAGGGCATATTACCTACTGCCATGATTTTAAACATGTTAATAATGTTTTCAAGTATTTCCTATGTGAGTATTTCAATCTTGGTGTAATGCATGGGGAAATTCAACCCAATAAATGAAATGGGTTGTCACTGGCAAATCAGGCAACATGACTGACTTTTTAATGTTTATGCTGAGCTCATAACTGTATTTTATGAAATATTTTCAGTCAGTGCAGTTGTCATGCAGATTGAGGCTGTCTAGTGGAGTTTATCCCAAGTTTGTATTGGTCTGTGTCACCACATTTCCCTGCCACAGAAATGAGTGGATAAATCTGTGTCTGGGCAGTGGGAATCAGGGAGAAGAACTTGTGGTTTTAGGAGGCAGTCAGTGCTGGAAAGTGTTTGCTGGTCCTGCATTAGAGCTAAATCCTGAGAGGTTTTGGGTGTCTCATTTTCTACACAGATTGAATAAAGAATTTTTAATTAGTAGAGTTGCAGCTTGTGAGTGTAAAGATATATGAAGCGAAGCTGATGTCTTTTAAGGTACATCACATTGTCTGCAGAACTGTGGTGGTCTCTTTTGAATCTGAAAGTAACAGGAAAATTGAAAAGCATGCATCAAAAATGTACTGAAATATCCTGCTGGAGGTATCTAGTCTTGATTGATCTTGAAATTGTAAGCCTTACAAAGGATATAAAAGTTGATCAAATGAAATTACCATTTCATTTATCCCTAGTGGGGCTATTTTATACGACTGTGAGTAATTTCCCACATTGTGATGGTCTGTGATTATGGCATGAGTGAAGGTGTGATGTCTGTCATATTTTCTTTTCACAGTGCTGTACTTCATAATAATTCCAATGCGTATAAAAGGATGTGTGAGGAGTGGGCAGTTTGGAATAGCTGGCGAGCCTGCACGACTGGCATCTGTCACACCTAGAGCCACACACACCTAAGGATGAAGAAAAAGTGGAGGCTTTCAGTTCTTGTTTTGGCTCAGTCTTTAGGAATGTGGATGGGATTGGGCTGCCAGGTTCCCTGAGTCAGAGGATCTCGAGTGCAAGACTTTCTGTTTGTGGATATTGAAATTGTGAGGGATCAGCTCAATATTCCCAAGTCCTTGGAGCCTGATGGGACTCATCCCAGAGCACTGCAGGACCTAGTGGATGCTATGGCAGGACCCCTCTTCAGCATCTACCAAAGGCCTTGGGCATTTGTGGAGGTTTCTGTCGGCTGGAAGGTGGCCAGTAATATTCTGATTTCCAAGAAGTGTGTGAGGAAAGACCCAGGAAACCACAGACCTGTTAGCCTAACCTCAGTTCCTGGAAAAATTATGGAGGAGATTATACCAGGTGCTGTAAAAAGGCATTTAAAGAACAATGAAATCATCAGGCATTGGCCCTTGTCCCTCTTGGGGTGTCAGTGCTGGGCCTGAATGTGAGATTTGCCTTGTCCTGGGATAGACGCAAGGGATGATATGGGGCAGGAGTTGAAGGAAATGGGTATTTAAAAGGGTTCTTCCCTACAAGGTAGGCTTGGATTTTAGTCTCTCTTTTGGGTTGCTATTTGGGTTGTGCTTTGGGAACTGTAATTTTGGGCTGGCTTTATCAGTGGCTTAAAAGTTTTTAAAATCATAAGTACTGACCAAATTCGAGGGCTGATGGTGAGTCCCCCTTGGCTGGGTAGTGACTGTCATTTTTCTTGTGCCTGTGGCATTTGGGTACTTCAGCCTTTGGCCCCACAGTCACATGCGATTCACAGCTCTCTGCAGCTCTGGTGTTTCCTGCAGTGAGGATATCAGACAAAGACTTAGGGTTTTGTTACCTGACAGTGTTTCCTCCATTCTGGCAGGGAACAGGCTTGGCAACTCTCGGCTATCTTAAGATATGAAATGAGATTTAATTTTTTCTTTCATTTTGTCTGTCTCTTGCCTTCAGTAAGACAGAAGGAGGGAAAGACTTCTCTCTTAAAATGATGGAGGTAGCTGCGCCTCCTATTCATGATGTTATTTCTTTTCTTATGATCTTAAATAGGATGATACGGTACAAAAAAAGTCAAAGATTAGAAGAACCATTAGCTTTCATTTGTAATTGTAGTGCACTAGCCAGGTCTCACACATTGTGAGAGCTATAATTTGTAATAATGGTGTACCTATTAGGGAAGGAATGAGTCATAACTGAGGGTATCTTTTCTAAGAATTACCTGCCTGCAAATCATGATAGAATGGTATTCCTACAGTGGCTTCCCAGCTACTTGGCAGTGAGTATGTGCAAATACTCTGTGCAGCCTGAAGCAATAGCAGCTGGTAGTGCAATTCTTAGAAATACCACCAAAAAAAAAAAAAAAAAAAA
>VZRL01000899.1:657001-750564 GCA_013397895.1 Origma solitaria | reverse complement strand
TTTTAAAAAAAACAAAAAAAAAAAAAAAAAAAAAAAAGAGAAAGATTTTGAGAAAAGGATAATGGAGATCCAGTAGTACCATCCCTCTAGGATAATATAATAATATGTATAATACTTTCCTGGAAATACTGCAGCTAAGATAAAATCTGATGCTGAATCCTGAAAACATCAGCGGGTGAATTCAAAGGCCCAGATAACTTTCCTTGTTCTAAACATCACTTGCTCCCTGACATTCTGCCTTCAAGTTCAGCAAATCACAACCTCAGTGCCCAACTTTTATTCCTGTCTTCCTTCTAAGTATATACTTTTAGCAAAATAGTTATGCAATACTATTTTGCATTTGTAATTAAGATTTTCTATCTGTCAAAATATTATCTTTCTAGTTTTTTTTTTAAATTGGTTTTCCACATGTTTGTTCATCAAGCAGCAGCCAAGTGAAATTGCTCCTGCACTGTTTGCAGGTAGGTGCCTTGTGGTCTTTCAGTAAATTAAATCACTATACAATTAAAGCTCACAGTCAACAAAAATCCAGTTCATTTAGTTGTGAATGTGCAGCATGGAGTTAAAGGTCAATTTTCCCCTTCAGATCCCAGTGCTTTTCTTGAGGCAGGAAAAAAATCAGAGGCCTATGAAATTATCAATAGAGCCATGCAGCTACATATGGAAATGAAGAGATTTCAGCTGACTTCAGTTAAATTTCTTTCACTCTGCATATGTAAATATAAGCAAAACCTGGAGGATGTAACGTTCATTAGTGCTTTTTTTAGGGGGAGAAGGAAAAGGAGGTGCCACTCTCATTTTGCTTTGGGTTTTACGAAGGCAAAGTCATCTAAATGTTTGCCTGGTCCAATATCCTTTCTCTGTCAGTGACCAGTAGTAGGTATAAGAATAAATATTACAGATAGATTGGATTCGATACATTGGTATTAGCTTCAGTGAACATCCTCTGCCAGCCACAGTCAGAATTTAAAGAATTTCAAGTGCACAGAAAACTCATAAAGATACTCATTGATGAATAGTTTTATCCCATCTTGGAATGGGAAACAAAATACTGTGGCTGTCCTTTTTCCCACGTGATACAAGTTCTTTTGAGGAAGGGCTAAAAGGTTTATGAAAAAGGTGCCTCAAATCACGCTGACTTTTTTTCCCCCGGAAGTTCAGAGTCTTAAATTAAAAACATCCACTTTTTGATGTAAGTTACTCTCCTGAAGTGTTTTGTTCAAGTCTCAGATTCTAGCTCTTTATCAGTGAGTAGTTCTGATGTGACAAGAATTCCCAGTGATGATTGGAAAGGGTGTCTTTGTTTCCTGCTAAAACTAGTAACCTAGTGCTGGGAAAATGGAGCACTGTGAGGTTTTTTTTTGCTTCACTGTCAATAAAAGGTGGTCAGCAGATGCTGCTGGCGGTGCTCACAGGCAATACTTGCATTTGTCCTAGGAATGCTGGCACATCATGTTCTGGAAAAACAGTTTGACCCTTTGTAAGTCTTGTGAGAAAATCCAATCTGTTCTTCCAAAGCAAGGTATGTTACAGCCCCTGCCAGTTCTGTTGCACCTCCTCCTAACAGTAATTAGATAATTTGTCTCATGTAGAGAGCTCAGCCTAGTGCACTTCATACATTAAATCCTGTGCTGAGTCCCACAGCTCTTGTTTGAACGGAGCTGACAAAGTGTAAACACTGAAGGGATGGCAGGATCCTTGTTCTGGGCTTTCCCCTTAGCCTTAAACATTTCTATTCCTTCATGAACTTCCAGCATTTACAAATCTGCAGGGTACAATCAGGAGGGAGTGAATGGCTGTGAGGAAGTGTGAGCTGCATCCTGATCCTTTTCCTTTGTACTTTAGACATGTGCGATGTCCTTTGCAGCCAGGAGTGAGCTCCCGCTGCCCCAGGGCTCCCAAAACAGAGCTAGAGCTGAGCTGAGCCTGCACCAGGCAGGGCTGGAGAAGAGCAGCTGCTGCCAGGCTGTGAGCTGTCCCCACAGGACATGCACGCGGCTGCCAGCTCAGTCCTGCGGCAGAACTAGCGCATCCCTGCCAGCAAAAGGATGCGTGTGGCATCCCTGTATAGCCATAAATGGATATATATATATCCATTGTGCATCCAGAAATGGATATAAATCTATCTATCTATCTATCTATCTATCTATCTCTCTATCTATCTATCTATCTATCTCCATTGTATATCCAGAAATGGATATATATATATATCCATTGTATATCCAGAAATGCTGCCTAGCCTCCCACATGCTCTGAGCTAAGGGTACAGATGTAGCAGAAGTAGCCACATAAAGGAGGAGGCTTGAATTTTCCAGGCTGGTATCCACATTTGCCAAAAGTTCATTGAGATTGAGCAATAATTCCAATTAAATATCCGTTAAGTCTTTAAAACTTTTAATATAAACTTAACATCGCACTGACTAGCTCATTTATGTTGTCTTTCTGAAAATAAATCTGCTTTTTGATTTCCCATGTGAATATCAGTAGCCAGCTGCTTTGAAGAACACATATAGTGAAAAGGGCATTGCACAAAAATTGCTGAATGCTTTCTAATATCTGAGAAATTGGAAATAGATAGCGGATCTGTAAAAAGTACACAAATGCTGTGAATAAGTTACTGTAATTAAAACAAGAGTAAATAATGACTAAAGAGTAAGGTCCATCGGGATTTGTGAAATTTCCTGACTAAGGCAAGCTGCAAAGAAACTTTTTTGCAAAAGCGGAGCAAGCTGGAATAGAGTTACATCATGAGTAATGAGCTGAGTGAGTGATGTAAGAGAGCGGAGGTTTATTTTGAATTGATTTAACAGGATGTATTCATCCTGACCTTCTTGAACCACAAATGTCTTGTGATGCTTTGCTAGACAGCATTTCTCTTGCTATTTAACCTGCTATTTTTCATCAGCTGCTCTTACACGATGTAGGAAAAAATTGAGAAGGTAGTGGAGAAGCTAATAGAATCATCAGCTTCTTTAGTCTGTAAAGGCTAAACCAATATGGAAGTGGCTGTTAGAGAATTTCAGAGTATCTTTATGCCTTTTTAATGTAATGTTTTCCCTTTCAAGTTATTTCATAGGTTCTATTAGAAAGATTTCTTGGCAAAATGTTCTTCTCTGTGCCAGGTTATCTATTGCAATTGGAAGGGAGGCAGCCTAGTTTTGTTGTAAATATTTGACATGTTCCAAGGGTAGTCTCCATTTGCACTGTCAGATCTGGCTTTCATTTAATCAGTCTCTTGCCAAAGATATTAAAGAAGATTCAGCTCTCTGTTTTATTTTCCAGTCGTGATCTGGGCATGGAATGCCTCTTACAATGGCTTTCTGAGAGCTCCTTTGCACTGGCCCAAATGTTTATTGGAACAATTTCCAATGTGTAGTTGTATAAATGAGATTTATTTATTTATTTATTTATTTATTTATCTTTTAAAGTACCAATCCGAAAAAGCTGTATCCACCATGGAATAAAAATGTGCCAACCTCTAACCACATGACTGGTTTGGAATAAGACAATTCCACTGTATAAATGGCTTCCATCCTCCTTCCCTCTTTTCCCAGACCAATTCTTGCTCTACCTCGTGGTTTTGAAGCATCAGTTCGTAATGTGAAGCATCAAACCCTTCTCTCCCCATTGTACCTGAGTTTCACTGCACCAGGAATGGGGCATTCCCTGAGTACAGGTATTGAGAAATGATAAATGCACAAAAGTTCATGTCAGCACTCAGAGAAAAGGAGAAATACTTGTTATTCCTGCTTTAGAAAGAGCAATAGAAGCACAGGATTTGGGCTATGTGCTGCAGGTCCCTCCAAGCGCTGCAATGGAGGTTCCAGGAAAACTTCTCTTGCTGCATTTGCTGTGTGGCCACAGCCCCACAGGGCAGCTTTTGAACAGAGTTTTGGAAGGTAGCTCTCCTTGTAGCAAAACCTCCCTATATAACCCCCTATAACCAATTAAATGATTTTGTTGCTTATAATAAGGCCTGGGGTGAAACAGTAATTTCTGTTGCAATGCTTAATAAGTCGGGTGGATGTGGAGATCAGGCGCTGGACAAATCAGCAACAGTGTTATCCAAGAGGAATGAAAGAAAGGTCTAGAAGAAGAAGAACCGGCTGTGTTACCAGGCAGTGCTGGGGTGGAAGATGCAGAACACATAGACCAAAACATAATTTAGACCTTGAGCAAGAGCATCATTGTCATTTAACTACATTCAGCAAAGAGTCAAAGAGTAAAGAAATCATGCATATTTCTGTAAGCTGAAATTATTCTCTTCCAATATGTGACTGGAAAATTATTAAAGCATATTGCTTTATTGGCGTGTAATTCATGTGCTGACTTTGTTTCTATTTTTAAGACGTTAGTAAGCAAAAATCATTCTATAAATTATTTTTCCCTGGTAATTTTTCCGGCATAACTTTTTTAAAATCTTGGATTAATGGTCCAAGAAATTGGAATTTAAGTGTTCACATATGTTGATCAATGAGAACTTTATGACAAAATTTTTAGTGGGGTTCCTAGGAGTATTCTTATTAACACCAAATGCTAACATACATTAAATACTTATGATACATTCAGTGCAGAGATCCAGTCTTGATTCAGGAAATGATCAGAAGCTCAATCTGTCCTGCTTATGCTTGAAACTTGCTGGGTGAGGCAGGCAGCCTCCAAGCAGTTAATACTGCAGCATGACTTTGGTGTGCAAATGGAATGTTTCCCTGAAAGAACCGGGGGTCAGCCAGCCTGTGGATAAGTTGGTTGAAAAGGCTGTGTTTAACAGGATAAATTCTATGGCTATATGAAGTGACACAAACAGTTTACAAAGCCATTGCACAACACTGTGGTGTCACACAGGAGGTTTGAGAAGCTCCAGTGGAAGCAGTGGCAGCTCTTGTGTTAAGCTGTGCTCCTCATTTAAGTGAAGATAATTATGCAAATAACTTGTATCACTGTTCCTTGGTGCTAAGGAAGAGCTGCAATGCAATAGAAAAGAGATTCTAATCATTACATTTAATTATACTGGAATGAGAATTACTGGAAATCTTCAAGTGGTAATTATTCATTTTATTATATTTAAGGCAATCAAAGCAAGAAATGTAGTGTTCATATATTAATACAAAAAGTCTGATGTAAGGAATATCTAAGAACTTTGAACCTACTGAAGACTTAGTGCTCTAATATTTTTGTCTTCTTCCTTTTGCCCAAAACCATGTAGGACAAGCACTTCAGCTTAATCACTGGTTGTTGTTTAAAAAACCACACCTCCATCCAAGGCTTGCTAAAATTAGATCAGTATTTTCTCAGCTTGGCTTTACATGACTTTATGCTGGTTGTTTTTTTTGCTATACACTGCCCAGGTAATTGCTTGCTCTGTGTTGTTGTAGTTGTAGGCGAGAAAATGTGCATGTGGCTCTTACAGAAGAAGTTCGGTCTGAAATGAGGACTCTGTTGGGCTAAACATTCTGTGCACACAGTTCTGTGCAATGATTGCCTGAAAAAGCCATCTAGTTATAATTAGTGCCTTTGCCAAGTATTGCTCCAAACTGTTCGAACTAGCATAAAATCCCATTATAACCCAAGTTAAGTACCCAACAGACTGATGGAAAGCTCTTGTGTTGGATTCTAAAGGAAAACTCTAAAAATATTAGTCTGAACAGCTGAAACAGGTGAATGCTGAAGCTGAGACCCTGCATGGAACAGCCCTTCCTGTGTTATCAAACTTCTCAGAAGAGATTTTATGTGACAGATTTTCCCTGTAATTTGATTTTATAGAAAGAAAAATGTTTGAAGAGATCATTGGGATGCTTAGCAAGAAGAGACTGAGTCAGCTAAGTTCTAACCTTAAGCTTTCCAGAATCCTTGTGTTTTCCATGACAAAGGAAAAGTATGGATGCTTTCAGAAGGCAGCATATATAGCTCTGCTGGAAACTGAAAACTGTTCTCTAAAGACATTTTCAGAAGCCTGAGGGGTGGGTGAAGGACCATATGCCAGCACAATCATAAGGAAATGGAACCTTGAGTCTGCAATTCCTCTCATGGGCCATTACTGATTTCACCAACATCCCGTAATACTTGTCAGACTATAGGTTTTTATTTTTATTTTGGTTATCCTGAAAGTTGAGTGTTTTTTTAAACTTGTTCTTCTTCCTACACTACGTTAGACCCCAAGAAGGAAAATTTCCCAAAGAACTTGCCCAATCTTAGCCCTTTGTTCCTGTCATGGTAACCCTGATCTCACCAAATTACACCTCATTCCCTCTCTCTCTCGGTATTTAGATATAATAGATATACTGATATAATTTGTTCCTGAAGTTGGAGCTGAATCTGCATACCTTGGAAGATTCATATCTCTAATTGAAACATATTTCTTAGACTACTGATTTTTCTTCTTTTACTTTGTGTCCCATGTCTTTAAAGCACAGCATTCAAAGAAAAGTTTCTTAATGAAGCACCACATCCTATTCCCTCTTTTCTTCATCTTGTTTGGGGGATTAGTAAATTTACAATGATGCGTTCCTTGGTTTTTTGGCATCTATTTTCCAAGTTCAGGTGTCATGTGCAAGACAGGTTTGGGTTCTTGGTAGTATTATTATCAATATGATATTCAACTCTCTGCCTAGACTTTTAAGGAGCCAGCTGTTGAGGTCTTTTTGGTGTTTACTGTTTAAAATATGGAAACACTACTGCACCTTGTTTGAGTCCTCTCTTTCCCATGGTTTGCCTTTTGCAGTTTGCGTTGTCTGTTCTTTTGTGTTCAACACTGCTTGCTTTAGTCGTTGTATCCAATCAAAAAAGGAATTAGAGCATTTGGTTTCACACTGTCATCTGTCATTGAATTCTGCTCCCCATGTTCTTCTCATTAGTTCCCCCAGGGACAGACAGATCCTAAGGCTGTTCTGGGATCTCTAATTCAGGGGAATGCACGCATTTCAGGGGATCCTACTCTGAGATCCCCTGAGGAAATGAAAGGATAATAAGGGTTGCCTTATCTGTGGTTGTGAGCTGACAATTCGCTCCAGAAAGGAAGACTCGCCCTATAAATGTGGCTTATTCTGGCTCAGGCAGTGAGTGAGCACCGCTGCACGTTGTTGAGACAGGGCTTTGCTTTCCAGCTCAGGGAGAGAAGTTCTGTCCTTTCCTGTCCTTTGGGCCACTCTTTCACTTGCTTCTTTCAGCACACTGTGCCGCAAGAAACATAACCACATTCTTTTGTCAGGTTACACAGCAGTTTCTCTTAATTTAGCGCTAATTTGTATGCTCTGCAGTGCTTTGTTTTCGAGATTTAGAATTCTCAGTACTTTTCTGTTAATTTCCTATGTAATAGGATTTTAATACATAGAAAGCAAATGATCTCTTTGGAATGTTTAAAGTCCTAATCTACCTCTGTAAATCTCCCTTATTATCTAAGTATTTCCTACTGTTGATAGATACTTTAAAAGCATTAACTTTTTATGTGGCTTTCACAGGAGTCTTGATTTGCATTAGACGTGTAGATATTTGGATCCGGTACAAAATACTCTATCAGTGTGTGCTTATTAGCATGAATCTTTTTAGTCTGGAAGATAAGACTGTTGCTGTGTGTAAAATATGGAAGTATGAAGCTGACTGGAGGCTTTACCAGCAGATATATTTCGTCTAGGGAGTTTATGTTAGCATGACCACCCCTTCTGAGGCTGTGAGAAGTAATGGTTTGGGGGATTTCTTTTAATATCAATGGAAGGAAGGTGACCAAATAAAAAAACAAAATCAATTTTAATGTGAGTCCTGATGTTACTCACACTAAAAGCAACTTTAAGCTTGATTAAAGTTAGTTTTTATTGACTTTAAACAGAAATTTGTGCTGATGCAGTAAACATTTTCTCCCGTCCTTCCGTGGAGTTTCTTTTCTCCGTCACAATTTCTCTTTGGACTCCATGTATGTAACAAGTATGATGTATCACTATAATAATTGTTACTGCAGTCAGAATAGATACAAAATTGTAAAACCAGCAAGAAGAGATACAAAATTGTAAAACCAGCAAGGCACGGTGGAATAGGACTGTGCCCGTGTCTGAGCAGAGTGCTGCTAATTTCTCTAGCGGGGCCGAAGATTTTTCCGTGGTCTGGACATTGAGTCTCACCACTCAGTGGTACTAATTCACTACTAGTGAACCCTAATGCAGCACCGGGCAGAGAAAAGATGCCAACAACGTAAAATATGAAGGCAAAATATTAAAATTGGAGATGAGAATTTGTTAGATTAAAGCATAGTACAAATATGGTGAGCATTAAAGCATTGTTTCTTCACATTTAATAGCCCATTAAACACTTCAAATGCTCTTTTAATTGCCCTTTGCATACTGAATAATGAACAATCAAATAAATTTTTAAAAACTGCCAACAAATGACAAACATTTTTACACAAAGCTCAATGTCAAGAATCCATTGATGGAATGTTTGGCCGAAATTCTTTACTTCAGCACTAAAACCACTTTTGCCAAATCTAACGTTAAAGAAGACTTTGTCTAATAATATATAACCATTATGTCTTTGATGTACAGCCATGACAATGATCTTAGTGAAGGATTATGGCATTGCATTAAGCAGAGGAGAAAGCTACTTTAATACCACAGCATTAACCCCCCACAGTGATCTCTGGAGCAGCATAACTTATCTAACACATTAAGGACAAATTCAGGTTATTAAGCCTAATTAAATATATTTTAGCAGGATTTAGCAGCATCTATCTAGAGGTTACCAGTCTTGATTTAAATTTGTCTAGAGCCTGTGTTGATGCCACATAAGTCACTGAGAAGATTACTGTGCTCTTTGGTGGTCTTTGGATCAGACTGATCTGCAGACAGATGCTCACAGAGACATCAACATTACAAATGGCAGAATACACATTTCTGCAGCCGCCCTTTCATCTGACAGCTGTTCCATTAATGTATATCTGAACCTACAAGTCTGCTCCCCAGTTAATGGCTCATAATGCAAATAGATAATTGTTGACTATTTCCTGCTAAGCAGAGAAATCCCTGTGCTTTTTTTTTTTTAGGAGTTATTTAACTCTTTAATTTGCATTTCTGGAGTACAGTCCAGAGCCCAAAAAGGAGAGTTCAGCATCTTCCCTTTATTCAGTGTTAAATCTCCTAACTGCTGAAATGAATATTCATAATCCCTCTAAGCTGTTTTAGAGATAATTGTTTTGGATCTGTCTTAAATGTTAGGGATGCTTTTTACTATATCTTCATTTGTGCTGATGTTCAGTTGGTCATATTTTCCTTCAATTTTTAATCAATGTAAAAATTTGGATTTACTGTTTTATTTCTATACTGACAGCAGATACCAAATGAGAGCATCAAAAGGCTAGAGACAGCAAAATCCACAAGGGTTCTTGTTTCAAGTGGTTTCACAGGACAAAGAAATGCAAAACATACTGTCTGGCCTCACCTTTTTATTAACTGTAAAATTTCCAGTGCAAGTTAACCTGTAATTTCCTGTTAGAATGTAGGCCACAGACATAATTTCTTGCCTAGAAAAACTGTGTTTAAAAAAAAAATTGTAGCAGTTCTTTTGAAATGGAATAATCTCAATCACTTTGGAAGAGGAAATGGCAGTCCTCAAAGAACCTGGAGTCCAGTGCAGACACAGTTCAGTGCACTCCTGCCTGCCTTTGCTCTTCTCTGCAAGCTGTAACTCTGTCCCTTGAACTTCCCTCTGCCAGGGGAGGTTCCCTGTCAGGAGGAACTTCAGAAATTAAATTCACATCCCTGGAGAGAGAACTCCACTCAAAGTATAGTCCCTGGATTTGCTAGTACAGAATATCACAAATAGAAGTACAGAGGATTTCTGGCGGTCTTTGTAATTTGCTGTTTATATAAACTGGAATTTAATCACTAACAAATGGAAGAGTGGGGTTTGAGAGTAAAAGACCTAATAGCTGCCCTAGTTTTCCTCACTGAGAGCTCTTCCCCTTGTGTCTTGCATTTGGGTAAAATTGGAAGTGTACTATTCTGCAGAACTGGCAAAGGAGGAGCATGCACAGACATTTCTTTCTCAGCAAAAGACTATGGAGTTTTTCACAGATTTGAAATCAAATATCAAAAAAACCCAAAACATCAAAATGAAGTGCTTTCACATTTTCATATTACCACTCCCTTGTTCCTAGCACAATGTGCAGAATTTAGCCCAAATTCTCAGCTAATTTATAGTTCGCCCTGTTTCTCCTTACCATATAAAATATTTCTAATATTAATAGCTACCTTTTAGAAATAAAGTTTCTGGAGATACCTTGTGTTTTCAAAGGGAGCTGCATTCACTATTTTCATAGTTGGAGTTGAACCAGCAGCTCTTTGCTGATGTGTTTGTAAAATATTCCAACCAAAATGGCTTGATAATCCTGATGTTTCTCTGACTTGAGCATTTACAGAATGACAATAAAAAAACCAACCAACCAGTAAACGTTGAAGTATTTCAGCTTTTTTGTACAGGTTTCTTTGGTTTTGGTTTTTTTTTTCTTCTGAGCAGTGGATTTGAAGTAACTGTCTCTGGTACTTTAAAAACTATGGTAAAAATTTAGATAATTCTCACCTGCTGAAGATGAATGACAGCATGTAGTTGGGATACAGGCATGGAACTCAGTAACTAGCCCTGTGTAAGGCTTGTTAGAACTCTGAAATGAAACCAGCTGATGTACAGAGGAAGATAAGAAAATGTAGTATATCACAGGTATAACAAGAAATAGCATTTTAAATTGAAGAACTGTAGTTACTTTAAGCCATAAATTAAACATGTCCATTAAAGTCCTTGTGAAATATAATATTATTTTAAATTAGAACAGGTTTCTTGTGCCATAATTTTAGTTATGTTGGAGAATCTCAGCCTATCCTTACTATTCCTCATTGAGTTATTAAAGATAGATATATCATTAGAGTTAACAGCTTTTCAATAAAAAGGTAGTTAATTCAGTCTACAGAATCTGAATGACTCCTCACTTTGAATTACAGTCATTGATAAAATCCTGGTTTGATATTAAATGCAAATATATTTCCTACTTCAAAAAGGCTGTTATGGAAGATACCACCTCTCTGCCCAGGAGTGTCTGCAACACTTTTGTGGAAAAAATAATTGTTTCACTAAGTTATATCAGTTCCAATATTGCATTCCTGTGTTTGGAAGTTTGACTCTATGTACGCTTGGTGTTTTTCCCACAGAAAACCAAGGATGTAATGCTGTACCTACAATTTTGTATTAGTTCTGATTCCCACACATAATTGGATGAATGATTTAAATAGGATCCCCCAGTGAGAGGAAAAATAAATAGGTTAACACACACATTCCTTTCCTTTTTTACTGTGTATAAGAGGATCTGTCATCGATGAGATTTGCTTTAGTGAAAAGAGAAGAATGTGCTGTATTTTAGAATAGTGATTTTATGGATTGTTGGTAGATATTTGCATTGTATTATTGGTCAGCTGTGTGAGTGCAGTGTGAGGCACCAGATAATGTTTGAAGTGCACTGGTTGTGGGGCTAATGTACGCTAGAGTATTCCAGAATGGCAAACTGGAATGCTCTGCTCCAGAATTTCCCTGCTTGCCTGTGGGGTTTGATTCACAGCTTGGCATCAATAGCACATTTGGAACCCCTGAGGAGCTGCTGTTCGGTTGGACTTTGTTTAGCTGCCATGGAGCTGGATTCAAAGTTATTTTGGGGAGTGTTTGTCACAGGCGTGCCCTTTGGATCTTTTTGATTTATAGCACAATGTTTGCACCTCCCCTTCTCTCTCAGCTCCACCAGTAAAAGGCTTTTCAGGCTCTTTTGGCCACAGTTGTAATTTCGTTGCACATGATTTGTAATTTTGTTACTATGATTAAATGAACAGTGGAATGGGAAGTAGGACCGATGTTCACATGATGGGGTGGATATTCTCATGAGAGAGTTTGGTTGGGGAACCGCTGGGGTAATTCTCTGTGAGAGTTCCTCTGCTGCTCCACCAAGGAGAGCTCTTTTGGAGCTCTGCATCGTCATAGTGATCGGCAGCGTTGGCTCAAGCCAAAGCATCCAACACTGCTTCCAAATGATGACAGCTCTGAACACATCACTTATTTTCAATCATTGTCTCTGGGATGAATCTGAATGCAACTGCTGCAGTATTCAATTGTGCAGCTAAATGCAGCCCTGAAGAGAGAAATAAGCTGTGGCATAAATATTTAAGCTGTTGTACAGGTGCTATGCTTTTTTTTTCAGCTAAATTTCTCTTTGTAGATATCTGAGCTCTGTAACTGGAGCAGGCTCAGTAGAAGAAGCAGTGTTTTAAATTCCTCATTGGTTGCCCTTGTCTAGAAGGCACCACGGACACAGTTCTGATACAGAACTATGTCTTAATTGAATTGAAAAAATCTTCCTTTCTACTTCTCTGCTGAGCAACTGATCTCACTCAAGTAGTTTCTTTCCACATGGCTTTGGTAATCCTAACAACT
Source organism: Origma solitaria (assembly GCA_013397895.1). Taxonomy (NCBI): domain Eukaryota; kingdom Metazoa; phylum Chordata; class Aves; order Passeriformes; family Acanthizidae; genus Origma; species Origma solitaria. The sequence goes on along the minus strand of VZRL01000899.1, from coordinate 738,111 downwards.
TCTTAAAATGCAGCAGTTTGTCTTGTTTGGCTTTAAAGATTACAAGATTTTAACTCTAATTTGCCTCATTCAGGAGCCACACAGGATATGTTTTTTGTTTGTTTGTTTTTGGGGATTTTGGGGGAGAAGGGTTTTTTGTTGTTGTTGTTGTGAAGCTTGTGACTTATGAAACATGAGAAAGGGAAGAAAAGCCATGACTTTTATCTCTTTAGTACTGAGAAGGCAGAGAGAAAAAAAGCTGTTTGTGTTGTCTTGAATAATATTTGGGAGCAAAAAATTCAGATCTGAAATTTCAGTTTGAGGGCTATGTATAAAGCAGACACATGTTACTAAAAATCAGAAGTAGCTTTTAGGAGTTAAAATGATCCATGCATGTATGCTTTAACTGGTACCATTCCCCCCCATCTGACACTGACTTTCAGAGTAGTAGCATTTCTCTCTTTGGGCCGAGGTTTTGTGTCTCTTCTATGTGCCTTGACTGCATCAGTGTCCCAGAAAAGCACTGAAGGGCTCCTGCATAGCTGGAGGATCTTTTTGAGGAAGATGCACAATGAGATCATTACAAAACACCCACGGCTTTTCAGAAGAATGGGAGACATCTGGAGCTGTAGTTCCTCTCTGTTTATTGCTTTTAGCCAGCGGATATTTCTCACAGAATGTCGGTGGCATTCCGAGTGCAGTGCAGGAGAGAATGATTGCCGTCTTGCTTTATCTTGATGCTTTCAAGGATAAAAAATGCCCCTACACTTTCAGGCTTTTTGCTTTCTAGTGGTAAAGGGGTCACAATAACTTTATTTTCAAGGGATGTCTATGCTGTATTTGCTTGCTTGAATCATTCCTTGGGGCTCCAGCAGCCCTTCCCTGGACCACAACTATTTCAGCCCTGGGTACTTTTGGGGTCCAGGCATCCAATGCACTGAAATCCACCCAGACTGCACTTCTGCATGGACAGCAAATTCCCCAGCATCAGAGCAAGCGAGAGAGACATGTAATGTTAAAAATAAAATGCAAATGTCTGAGTTATTTGAATATAATCACTTTATTAATTTAGCTGTCTAACAGATACTGATGACAGTCTAATAATAAGGTCCAAAATGTTCTTTCTCATTAACAGAGTTAATGAACTCACACATCTGAAGAATTTCATTTTAATTATTAGCAATAATTTATATGAGAGAGAGAAGTGCCAAAAAAATATTCCTATTGAGGAGTGTAAAATTGGTAAATCTGTTAACGAAAGATGCTGAGTGCCCTGACTGAAAATTGCAAAAAGATTCCTACAGTTCTGATTCATGTCTATAAAGTCTCTGTGTGGCTGGATATTTTTCAAACCTCAACACCCTACACATTCCCACTCCAGTGCCATTTTATGCATCTCTGGCAGGCACAAGAAATATTTGTTTCAAGACAAAAAAGATCTATGCCAACATAAAGGTCAGGTATTATAAAATATTAAGGATTTGTTTAGTAATAATAGTTTTTAAATTTTTTCCTTAATTAAAAAAAATAGAAAAATTGAATGCAAATATTTTCCTTGAACTGAGAAGTGTAGTTTCTCTTTTAAACTTCATCTCTTTCAAAAATTTAATTCCAAAAGTTGCAGTTCAGAACTCATTTTCTATCTAGCCATGCTCTCCATTTCTGTAAAACAAAGATTTTTTTACCATTACACCATGTTATGGTGGTTTTCTTCATCTTGCAGGACAATGGAAACACTAAGGAAGCAATTTCAGTTCTGAAAGTTTCCTGTTATTTTACACCTGTAATGGACATTCATGACTGACTTTAAATGAATAAACTGTATCATTTTGTCCAATGCTTCATTGGGTTAATTTCCTTTGGCTTTCATGCTCAGATTTCAGTGTGTAATGACTTCAGAACCTTGTTGATGTCAAAAATAACTAACTCAAAACTGCTAAAACCGTGATCAATATGCATAAAAGATAAGCCATAAACCTGCAGGAAATGCTGAAAGAGGAAAGTTAGGAGGGAGTGGAGGCAGCAGATGTTTCATAGAATTGGAATCAGAATGTGAAGTTGATTTAGGCAAATTAGCATTGTTAGGAGAGTACCTAAGGAGGTTTTACTGTTGCTACAATGTTTTTACATTGCATGCTATAGGTACACTGCAGGAAATATAATTCCAGCTGAAATTTGGATAGATGGGAGAGAGAAAGGACTAGTGACTCTCCTAAGATTAACCATTAGCTTGACAACGCAGATAGGAGCAGCCTTTAGACCTTTGCTCTGCACTCTGATGGATGCACCACACAACTTTCAGACGTGTTTCATTTTGAGAATAGCTGGAAGCTAAGGTCTGCAAATTTTCCTGAAAATCAGATTACAATATTGAGATTTTATCAATGTTTTATCAGTCTTCTTTCATTAACTTGATGAAGCATAAGGGTTTTTTTCAATTAATATTTGATATGAAGAGAGCGCAATTGTGATATAAAATTACATTATAGTGTTCTTTGTAGTGTGACATTTGCACTTGGAAACAGAGACGAAATCTTCTCTTTGTTGCACTGAGTTGCCCTCCTGACTGACTGTGGAGGAAGCTGGAAGTGACTGCTTTAAATTCTCAGACAGGTGGAATGAATTCAATCCAGAGTGTGGGATATTTGGATTTGTGTACTTATACTACTGTTACATTAGGCTGCTTTGAATTTTCAAACTTTATGTGTGAAATAGTGGAAGAAGTACCTTCTATATTAAATACAGAGGAAACAAAGCTGCTCAGCCATGCGTGTAACTGTTGGGTGATAAAAGTAATGTCATAATATAATAGGACTGGCAAAACAACAAATTCTAAATTTTTCAAATCCTAAGGAAACAAGACAAGGTTGAAGTGCTGATAAGAGACTGTCAATGTGTTTGTTTCACTAGAAACAGAGGAGTATCTCTGTCATCTTAGTAGAGGTTAAGGATTAGCAGCCACCCCTCTTTAATAATGGGTCTCAGCTCTCCAGCCATGCAGCTGTAGTTCTCTGGATATTCCTTTTTTCCCTTTTTACTTCTCCCCTTTTTCAATTAGTGGGAACTTCACTGGTCATAGTCACTGCTATGACTTCTCATATGGCTTGATTTATTGAAATTCATTTTTTGTTCTTGTGACCTTTATAATTCACTTTTTCACCCCATTTGCATTCATCAGAGTTCTCTAGTCAAAGTACGAAGTGGAAACTGCAGCACTAATTAAAAGTGATCAGATAAAATAGATGAGTATTAAACAGACCAAATGAAAGACTTGTCCATCCTGCCTTGAGTGCCAGAGCCCTGACACAGTCCAAGAGTCATCTCCCTTTCCTCGGCAGTCAGCCCACACTGTGCTCATGGCACACAGCTCCAGGTCCCCAAAAAATTAATTATAGACAGTTATCTCTTCAAAAATCAACTTCACTTCTTTTCATCTTGTATTTGGTTTATATTTCTGAGGTTTTAATAGAATGTGAAGAGTTGTATCTACCTTACATTATGAAATTCTACTGGAATAACGCATTAATAGATGGGCTATATTGATGAGATCATCTTAACTTTATGTAACCGAAAGCTGAGCAAATGTAATGTGTGTCATTGGAGGTAGTTTGGCAAATTCAGGGCTTTTTTTATACCATTTGTGCCTCCAGTCTTTGTTACTAGTATGGTCCTTCAGTGAATAAATATATTATATACAATAATAATGAAATCTTTTTCAAGTGGAATCAAGAATTCTAGAGTCTAAACCATGGACAGCATCAGTAAACCACTTGAGCTGATCTTGGGCTCTGAACTCTGGCTCCAGGGCATGTTTTGTAACAGTTAAATGCTAATGAGAGTGGACATGTTATATTTTATGGTTCCAACCTCTTTTTTACTCTCTGCTACACTAGTGCCTGACTCTGAGCCCTTGTGTTTGTATTTAATATGGATTAAATCTATTCCTTAGGAAATACCTGGAGCATGAAAGCTGCTGTATTAAATTAGTTCATTACAGCTTTACATGCATAACTGCATAAACATTCATTTGCTTCCTACTTTGATCACCTCTGATCTTGGCTGTTAATACTACTGACTTCTACAAGCCGTTTTTTCCCTTGACTGTTTTTTAATTCTAAATTGAAGTTGTCAAGAGCAGGTTCTGTTTATTTCCCATGATAATGACCTGCCTTTATTTTAAGTAGATTTTACTTAAATCAGTTCTGTTGGGGCATTTTCGCATCCGTGTTGAAAAAGCTTTGACGTGCCAGCTCTGTTTTGCTGCTGCTGTGTTTCACCTGACAAAGCACCTTGGTCTGTCACTGAAGGGCACTGCATAAATGTAATGTAGTATTATTTATTTATTATCGTAGCACTGTACTGACAAGCTGCCTCCCAAATACATCGGAGAGCATTATTTGTCATTCCAATTTTCGTTGCACTCTTGCTTTGTGTTTTCTTCTCTTATGGCTTTTTGGAACATTGCTGTGGTCTTTTTCTATGTTTAGACACTAGGAGTTTATACCAAATTTACCTGTTCCAGCCCTTTGCGTCAGTCATCCCTTAATTATTTATTTTCGATGCTTGGTGTAGTGGGTTAACAGTGGTGGGTACTCAAGCACCACAGAGCTGCTCCCTCACTTACTCTCCTACCCCACCCATGGCCCGGGAGAGGAGGAAAGGAAAAGTAGAAGTAAGGAATATTGGGGGTGAAAAAAAAGGCCAACAATTGTTTAATAAGTGAATGGTAAACAGAAGAAGAGGTAAGAAGGCAATGAAATAAATGAAAAGGCAATCATTCCTCCACTCCCATGGGCAGGCCAGTGCCCAGTCAGCCCCTGAGGAAAAGATAGGCCAATCCCCTAAAATTCCTTCCTTTCCATCCTGTTGCTGAGCATGATGCTATATGATACGGAATATTTCTTTAGTTAATTTGGGTTATCTGTCTGGTTGTGTCCCTCCCAGTTTATTCTGCCCCCCAGCCTGGTCAGTGGGGGCAGAATGAGAAGCAGAGGAGCCCTTCTTGCTGAGCAAGCCACTGTTCAGCAAAAACCAGAACATTAGGGTGTTATCAGCACTGCTCTGGTGTTACAATAAGTTCAAACTTTTCTAAATGGTGCAAACTTTAAAGGAGGTATCTTGTTTTATGTTATGTTTTCCTGTTAAGTGATCGGGGAAGCTGCCATTGCAATTCATGACTGAATTAATGCACTGTGTTACTGCTTTACAAAAACATCTCGTGCAGGATAATGCGATATGTAGCTTTAGATAAGATAATTTACATCAGGCTTTTGTAACTGCTATGCCATGGTGCCCAAAGTGTGGGTACAAATTTCCACTGGATATCATTTGGCAAAGGTGAGACGACTGAGTGGGGAAAGAAACCTTGAATAGTCAGGAAGCAAGCTTATGAGACAAATGGCTTTAATACTTCTGTGAACCATTCTAAATCTACTCATACTAGAAATGCATGCAATTATCCATAAAATAAATTGCCTTTATCTCACAATTGTCTTTGCTAATTACCTTTTCATCAAATCAAAAGGTGAGAGGCCTGAATGCTTACGTCTATGATTTCCAGTAGTACATGCTTATATTGTCCCTTTGTTTGCATTGATATGCATCCCTAGTGTAAAAACATTACATTTCCACTTTGCCCTAGTACCTGGAGCAAAGCCTGACTGTGCAATCAGTGCTACCTGGGAATAAGAATGCTCTATAATTGATGAGATCCACAGACCTGTTCCTTCCTGCAGTACTTTTTCCAAATGGGAGAAAATGTTCCAAATAAGAGCTGCCTGCAATTAAAATTGCATCACACCATTACAGTGGTGTAGTGTATACTTGTAATGTCCTGGGGGCTTGTTTTTTTGTTTTCTACCACAGCTGAAGACTGAAAGGATCAACAAGAAAATGCATATTATAGAATTAGAAAGAAACATAGAGAAAGCTGGGTTTTTTCACTAAGTGAAGCATATGAAAATGTCTGTAGAATTACTTTGGTCCTCCTGCTTTAATTGTTAAATCTTTTGTGATTCAGAATTTTCACAAGTACTGATCTATGAAGAGGGAAAAATTGAACAGCTAGAGGTCTGAGCGGCTGAGAGTTAGTTCATCTTGTCTGTTTAGGATTTATCATAATGGCATCCCAGCTGTAAGGCAGAACCATTGCAGTGCTTCCACTATTCTTCTTGTTTTTCACTTTTTGACTAAACCCTTACACAGGTAACAAAAAAGCTAGAAAATAACATAGATTTAGAAATGTGGCTCTACTTTCTGACCATGAAATGGTACAATATGCAGGTGGTATTCTAAAATGTATAAGATATAGTTTGATATGTCTATATTTTAACAATTTTATTGAGCCATATCAGATAATCTGAGTGTCAGCAACTGTTATGCCACCATCTTGGTAAGAAAAACATATATTGGCAGACCTTGCACAAAATCTTGCTCCACTGATTAGTGATACCTCAAAATTTAATTTTATCGAAAACCTCCAAATTTCACCACACGAAGGTGAATTAGGGAACTTTTCTTATGCAGTCTGCAGAGTTTAAAACTTGACCAGCAGAACTATGAATACAGAAAAGAGTTTTTGGCAGTGCCCCAGAGCGCTGTCCTGCTGCTCTGACAGTCCATGTGGGAAGCAGAGCTTCCTGCTACTCACTGTTCAAAGAATCTTCCTCAAGAAAGAAATCGGCATCCAGGTTAACTGAGCTCTGCTGTGATTATCCCTGCTTCAAAGCTGTACAGAGTTATTGTGTGATCGTTTGCTCTGTACCCTTATCACAGATATATCCTCCTTGACTTCTGGAAGCAAATGCAATAAGGCAGAAAGTATCAGCTTTGATCCTTTCCCCCTGGATTACAGGATAATTTGTTTGGCCTCTGAACATGTGATGAATTACAGGGAAGGCATATGATAAGGACTTGCAGTGAGAAAACCTCTCTAAGCTATGCCCTGGAATGAAAGCAGCACTTAGGTTTTCATTTCTATCCCCAGACCACTCAGATTAAGCCCACGGAAAATGCCCTGAGTTCAGTTAAGACATTTTTGTGCCTGAGGGGCAGAGGAGTCAGAGGTTACCTGAGTGAAAGCCTAGGTCAGAGCCAAAGTGAAGACTATTGAGGCACTATGGATCATATAAGATGCCATAAAGAATGAACACTCTGTTCTGCAGAGGACAGTTGTCCAGTCCTTTCTTTTTTATGGGATTTCAAAGAGATTTCTGCACACTCTATATCAGATTGGCACTTAGCTTTGAGCTTCCCCCCACCCCTCACTGTGTTTGCTGAGAAAAAACAAAATTTGGTTAATCCAAGGCTTGAGATAAGGCATCAGGATACCAATATGAAACATAATCCACTAGAGAATCCTGATAATAAACCCAAACAGATAACAATATTGAGAATATTCTGTGCTCTGAAAGTTTCGTTTAGCTAAAATTCATTAAGCTGGCTCAGCTTGGAGTAAAAAATCTGCTTCCTCTTTGTGTTCCTATTCCTGTTCTTTATTCAAAGAATTTTGAGCCAGTGAGCCTAGAGGAGACAAATTAATTAGAATTGGTAGAGGAGTTAAAACATAAAGGTGATGGAAACAATATAATTAGAGACCTAATCCTCAGATGGTCTGAATTAATCTGTTTCAGTGACTTCAACTAAGCAATGTTAGTTTTCTTAACAGCAAAGTATTTGGCTCTAGATTTGCTTATGTGGACAGAGACCTGCTTAGGTCCCACAGATCCAAGGAATTGCTCAAAACTGGGTCAAGCCTCTGGAATTTGTATGTCAAGATCAATGGTTTTTTCTGTCTTACATTCTTGTTGTTGAATTCTGGGAGTTTTCTTATCCAGGCCAAACCCTAAGCTTGATTTTTTGGTTTTTTTTAAATTTTCCAGCAGATGTTACATCTAGGATTGTGATAGGCTGGACAGACTGTTCAGTGCCTCTGTTTTGTCATAAAGTCATTTAGCTTACCTTGGAAGTCTAACTATTTCTGTACAGCCAACTAAAACAAAAACTGGAAATCGTAATTTTGTGTGTTTATGTATATGTGAGGGGTTTTAATCCAGGTTTGTAATAATTTACTATCCATATCTGCATTTTGAGTTGTCTTTTCAGCCATTCTGTCTTGCTAATTGTTGTCTGGTAGGGGTTGTGGAATGACTGCTTTGGGGAGATCTCTCCAGTGCTGGAGTTCCCTGCTCTGAGCTGGCTTTGGCTGCTGCTGATCACTTCTGTCACAGCCTGTGAGTGTCTGAGCTGCAGTGCTGGGAGCAGCAGCCAGGAGAAAGTGTCCTCTTCCACCTCAGCACTGCCCCAGCCTGAGCAGCGCTTCTGAGGCTCCATCTGCACGTTTGTGGGGAGGGCAGAGCTGCAATATTCGGGCAGCAGTTGTAGCATGAGTGATGTGTTTAAGATTGGTACTTGCGAGATTGGAATACACAGTGTCTTCTTTTGAGGCTTCAGGTGTGTCACTGTGTTTCTGATGAGTTCATTTCTTTATTTTGCTGTACATGTCAGAAGACAAAGAGGAGCTGCTGGTTGTAGGGGACAAGCAAGGAAACTTCTGTTGGTCAGTTAGACTTCTCCTTTTCTTTCATTTGTAGGCATCCTTCTTACGAGGGTGCTGTGAGAAAGAAATGAAAAATTATAGTTGTGAAAGAAAGTGGTCTGGGTAACAGTTTTAGTCTGCAAAAACATGTACTTCCATCTCAGTGTCATTTTTGTGAGGATATCTACAATCAGGAAATTATAGCACGTCTCTGTTGTCACTTAGCTGTCTGCTGCAAGATGTAAGTCCAGATGTCTACCAGAAAACAGATGTACAAGCTACATAAAACCAGATAAGGCAGCTACATTATTCCATGTATAAATAAATCCTGCTGCATACTATCCCCTCCATGCACAAAAAAATTGCTGCTTCTTTTCACTCTAGAAGACTCTTTTGTTCAGAATAATGACATGCCATTTTCTGTTGTTTTTGAAATCTCCCTGATTTCTTTGCCTAATAAATTTCCCAGTAGTTGTTTGAGGAGCCTCAGTATATACTCCTGTACAGAAGCCATCTGTTTGTTTAGACACAGAAATATCCTACACTGTCACTTCTTGTTAGCTCTATTTGTTATTTTAGTTTCTTCTATTTATAGCAATGAGATGCATATCACTTTTAAAATGTAATTAATTCTTTTCTTGCTGACCTAAGGTTAATACTACCGGAAGATTTTCAACCTTTAAGTGTGACAAACATGAGCTACTGTGTATTTCAAATGTCCAAAGAAAGAAATAATTCCAGAAGTTGACATAAAGGGAGTGACAAACACTGACTGACTCAGATGATGACATTAAGGAATCTTGTCAAGACTAATGAAAATTCAATCAGAGCATCAAATTAATTTACATGGTACATACAAGTAGAAGAGCAGCAAGAAAAAGCTTACAGTGAGCAAAGGGTCAAGAGAGAAAGCTGGTGGTCTAATGCTCAGCTTCATCTTAGTGATCCTTGGGTGTCCTTGGTATTAACAAGGGCTGATCACGAGTGGGATTTTGGGGTTTTTCTTTTTGGTTGGTTGGTTTTATTGTTAATTTGGGTTTGGTTGTGGGTTTTTTTTGGACTTTGGGTTTTACTTTTTATTATTTTGAGAACAGATCTTCTTTCTATAAGAAGGCTGTAGTTGTGGCTCAAGATCAAGTTTTGGATAGGCAGCACAGGGTCTTGTGTGCATGGGTTTGAGAAAGGTACTGCTTGCTGTTTTGGATGTGACATATATTTATTATCCTGTTTCTTAATGGTTTGGCTGGGTCCCAGAGTATTTACTCTGTTGTTGTGCCATAATCCTCATTATCTGAATGGCACTGTTTTCTGACCGCATTGCTTTTAGGTCACTAATGTTACCAGAATTCAGCAGTAAAATTATTTCTCAAAGTTCCTTAACTGCCTCCTTATCTTCTTCGTAAATAAAACTGATAACTTTATCAGAGAACATGATCAGGAATTTGCATGCCCTGATATTACAGTTCCTCTCCCTCTGTGCCACTGCTTGGTCTATCAGCAGAGGATCCATTCAGGAGCATAAGTGCAGAATGTAAAAGGACCTCTCAGACTGGTAATGAGACCTTGTCTTTCTGTGTTTAAAATCACTTCTGGCCTGTCAGGGCCTTTTTTTATACAGGAGAATCTGAGAAAAATGTATTTCCTCCCTTTGACTATTAGTATTAACTTTTTCTGTGTCTAAGAAAGAATTAATGCATCAAAATGTTGAATGAAGCTGAGAGAATAAAAATAAAGTATTTTCTGCCCCTTCCCTATTGCTCCTCTCCTACCCAAAAGAGACTGCAATTTTCCAAAATTGAGTATGACAAAGGCTCAGTTACCTGTCCCTAGTGCATTATTAGCTTATGCAGATACCCTCACTGACATAGCCAAAGTTTCATCTCCTCTGCCTCCACCTGATGGCATTGTAGCTGTGCCCCGCTCCTTCAGGATTGGTTTTTGTTGGTACTCTCTGCACCCCCTGACTCTGAGGTGTAATCCCAGCAGGTGCTCAAGTGTATAATGACAACAAAAATCTTGTTTGAAAAGTCCCTCATGAGGAAGAACGTATCTCTTTAAGATACTTTGGTGGATCACTTACGATGATGTAATATGGCCCCTTGCTCATTTTTCCAGTGTTTTAAAATTTTTCATTCAAATGTCCTTGTAGAAATTCTGTGAGATCTGGGAAAGAGATGGAAAACAAATTGCTCTATTTCAGTAATGACAAATTGAGGCACAGTTAGACTGTGGCATTCTTTTAAGCTAATTTGAAACATATAAGCACAACAGGGAGTATTCAATGGGAGATTGCTCATTAATTAGTGCTTTGACAACAGCATCCCCTAGTTTATTAACCAAGATGACTAAGTGTTATATGGGAAGTGGAATTTTTATTGAGAGGGTAGTGGAAGAGCCAAATTATGGTGAGGTGATGGTAGTGCATCTTCCCCTGTCACACCTGCAAATATGAATTTGATGTATTTTACTGAGAGCAAGAGTCAAAGATGCAAGTTCAACTTGACTTTGGACAAGTAGGTTTTAAGGAATTATACATTTGTCAATATTTTGAATTTAAGGAACTGTTATCTGGTAAAATCCTGAATCTAGGGGAAAAAAAGTTCTACTAGGTTTCTACAATGCCACAGGAATGGTGAGGGGTCTGGAGGTGAAGTCGTATGAGGATTGGATGAGCTCACTTGGTCTGTTCAGTGTGGGGAAGAGAAGACAGCCAGGACATCTCATTGCAGTCTAAAGCTTCCTTGTAAGGGGAAGAGTAATTTAAAAAATTTGGGGTGTGAAATTTCTAAAAATGTGAACTTTTACGGATAAGCAGAGTGGTGAATTGGAAACTTCAAATGAGCAGTGTGAAAGAGATTTTTATACAGCTTTGTAATATCTTGACATTCCATGAAGGTTTCTCTATTGATCTTTCAATAGAAAAGAGATGTCTTTTTACAAGAGGAATAGCTGAAACAATTGCAATTCATGGTCTAGATCTGAAAATTTTTGTTGTCTCCTATGCTTTTTGCAGAACTGAAAACTTTCAATAATATAATTTGTTGAGTACTGATTGATGCCTCGGATTGTCAGCCTGTGCCAATGTTTTCTGATCATCGTTTTCATGAAAAGCTATTCTGCTTCAGCTTTCTCTGAAGTAGGGCTTGGCATTTTTGCATTTTTCAAATGGAAAGTCAGTGCTGAGATCTGTAGTCATAAGATGCTCTTATGCCAAAGAGCTCTGTGCTCCTGGAGCCGTCAGCACGTGTGGCTGTTTCAGAAAGCAAACAAGCAGCTGCTGATGGCAAGGAGCAGGAGGGGAGCGACACGGACCTTAATTACGCCCAAACTGCTCAGTGTTTAGGGGCACCTGGTGCCCTTAGGTAGGTTGCATAGGGTCTTTATTACAAAAATGTTTGTAAAAAATGCTCTCTAATCTTTAGTGGCTCTCCAAAAAAAGGCATTTTATCCTTAGAAATCCTAATTCACCGAGTCTGATGAGATAGGATTTTTGAAGTGCACCCTCCAAGTGTCACAAGGCACTCCAGAAATGAAGTTTCAGTGTGTCAGGCCTGCTAAGTAAAAAGCAAGGTGCATTAAGGAGGAGCTTAATCGCCTGCAGGAGTTACCTGCATTGTGCACCTTGTCAGGCAGGACATGTGGGGCTGAGGGCGCAGCACTAGAAATGGAAGTGGGAAAGAAAAATCACAATGCATGTGGCATTCCCAGAGAGTCGGTGACCTGTCCCCTCTGTGACTGCCTTGGAGAAGTGTGTCATCTGCTGGGCCGCTCTGGCATCTGACAGGAGGCTCTTGAAGCGTTTACAGGACCAAAGAGGGCTTTTTTTGGCTCCTTGGAAGCAGCTGTGCCCTTGTTTGCCCTTTGTGTCCAGAACGATCTGTGCTCAGACTGAGCAGATCTTTTGTCCTACTGCTGATGCTGTCATTTCCTAATCCAAAAAAACCTCTGAGTCAATGGACAGACTGAATTCCCCGGATTTTAGTGATTTTGTCACGAAGCCAACAGTTGAGGAATGAGTGCTGTGGGATTGTTTTCAGTTTTCTCAGTTTTGGACTAAACAAGAAATATCCAGTGGTTTTTTTGAATTACACGTACACAGACAGACTCATGGAAATATTTATAATTTATTTTCTGGCTCATTGAAGAACTTTTAAAAAATTCTTAAAGAAACCAAACCTGGGCTCTATCACCCATCATATTTCTGCCTCAGTAAAATTTGAGCATTTCAAAATGGAAGTATTTCATCAGGAAGACAAAATATAATTCAGAATTCAGTTAGCCCCATTCAACATTATATAAAAGTTGTCTCCCATTGGACTAGAAAATAAACTGTAACATAAATGTTAAACTGTAAAACATGAGTAGGATGACTGGCAAATGTTGCAGTTACAATTTTATTTCCTTTGAGTACGATCTTAACATATCTAAAAGGATTTATGAAATTGAGAAGACCATCAGTGTCCATAAACTATTTTTAGCACTTCAGTGATATTCTTCTAAAGGTGACTTTAATTTTGGATTTTCTCATATTAACATCAGAATTTCCCCTAAGCCTGAGACGCTTTCTGCTTACTTAGCATATTTAGATGGCTGACAATGAGACTATGCTGTGTTAAAACTCTGATTTATATTTCCTATGGCAGAAGGTGTAAAATTTTAAAGAAGGTATTAAAGTTTCAGTAAACTTCTTAGTGCATCCTTATCTTCCAAACCCTTGAGGGTCTGGGGAAAACCAATGACTTTTTTCCCCTAGCTTTCTTATTTTGAGGAAGTAATAACATTCTGAGAAATTTTCATATTAGCAGAGAAACCTGATTAAATTAACAGAAAATAAAATAACATGTGGCTTGCCATTAAGTTCTTAAGAAATAGGTAGATAGATTAAAAGCATATTTGCATATAAATAAAAAGGAAAAAGAAATCTTGCATTAACTAAAGCTTCTTATTTCTTGTTAAGTATGTTAAAATAAAACCATCTCAGTCGTGAGCTAGTAACCATTGTTCCAGTGTTCTCTAGTATTCTGCTTGCATTTCTCTGGAGACTCTCAGCACTCAGGAAAGATAACTATGACAGAATTCTAACACAATAAAATAAATCAAGATCAGAGTTTTGCATCTTCAAAATAATCCAGGAAATTTGAGGTGCGCAATGAATAACTTCAGGGTATTATCAATGTATTCCTCCATGTATCATTATTTTACATACAAAATTCCTGTCAACTGAACAGCTTAATTTATTGAGTAATAGGAAAAGATCTTGTTATACATCACACTTTAAAGTTCTTAATTTATTGTTGGAACAATGTCTGAGGCTTTAGGGACTCACATGAGCTAAACTTAAGATTTTTTTAAAATAGCTTAGAAAACTGGTGTAATTTCTGTAGTATAAACCCAAACTATCTCATTAGTTTTTCTTAAATGACATTATCAGGAATAAATTATTTTCCTTTCCTTTCTACTAAAAGGTATAAATCTTAGACTGTTGGTCCTCATAGTCATGTTCTACCTTGCACGATTTTGACACAAAGTCCGATTGTACTAACTTTTACATGGAGCTTGAAACATCTCATTTAGGAAATATTTACATATAATCAAGGAAACATGTCAGGGAACTCTATTTAGTAGTAATGCAATCAGTGCTGTAATTGATATTGGAAATCTTTCTAGGAGGACACAGTTTAGCCGAGGAGTTATGGCCTCATATATTGCATGCAGAGGAAAGCAGCAAATTGCACTGCTTATTTATTTACCACCTTCATCAATATAAGTAATATTGTTGTGTAAATGGTGTTTTTTTCTATTTAGTGAATGTGCTTTGTCATGACTCAGTAGACAAAGCTGCATTTTGTCCTTAATACTCTTTTCAGGATTTGTATTTGGCGGAGAGAAACTCAGTCAAAAAAAGAACAACCCCAAACCAATCAAAAATTAAAAAATCTCAACAAAACCTGAAAAACCAGAAGCGTCTGAACGTCTGGTGTGACAATACAAATGATGTACACGAGAAGGCTTCACATAAAAGAGGAGCCACACTTTTAATCAAGTGCAATAGTGTGTGGAGTGCACGTATTACAGCATATTATGTCTTACTGGTGCTTCAGACTCTATTGATTTTTGGAACGTGTAGCAGCCTCAGCCTTTCCCTGAACAAATTTCGAGAAATCACTCTAGCCACTTACTATGATCCACAACATCCTCTAGTGCTTGCAAATAACCATGGAGATTTTGCAGGGAAAACTGACCTGGATTTGTGCTGTGTGTTGCTGTCGTTTTGGGGCTGATGGAACTCGGGGGCACAGGTTTGCTGTCGGAGCAGGTGGGTGGGAAGGGCGGCACGGAAGAGGTTTAGCACTCGTCTTTTCCAGGATTCTCCTACGGAAAGAATTGCTTCCTTCTCTTCCCACCTTTCTCAAAGACATCCTGCACGGAGCACCTCACCTGGGCTGGGTCCACCATGGGGATCAGAGACCCCCGGGGTTCTGAGATCAACACTTTCTCCCTTGGAAGGCTAAGACTCAGCTCGGGCAGAATTTGCTTTCTATTAACACGATTACATGACTGTAGCTTTGGCATCTCTTCTCCCTTAATTCCTGTGCTGAATTTGCATGTGGCATTATGGCAAGTGTAATTTTCTCTTTTCTCTGTGTAGTTTCATTGATATACAAATATTGAGGAAGTTAATTTGCTTGTGGGCAATGTTTTATTAAATCCATTTCTGACATGCAGCAATGTTCTGGTTCTCGGCTAAGAGCCCCAGTTTCACATGCCTGACGCTGGCTGCTGTGATGTGTGAGAGTCAGGGCCGAGGAGCACATTGCCATCTATTGAAACTAGCTGTGAAAATAATAGATACAGCTCCAGGCTGGAGATGTGGATGCACCTTATTTCCATTCGGGTTTAGATATCTTCCTTTCCTCAGGCACACAAGTATCTAATGTCTACCAAAGGAAATATTTTATAAATCAAAATCTTCTGACTCCTGGGCTCAGCAAGAACTCATAACTCTTCTGTTTATGTTTTAATTTTAAATATTGACACATTTCTTGAGCCAATTGCTAAAAGTTCCCTTCATATAACTTAGTGACAGCCTAAGTAACTGTGCCAGGACAGAATAATACAATATTTCCTTTAATTTTCATTGCTATGGTTATGTGAGTTCAATATTAAGTTACTAATTTGTTGGAGTTGAAGGCAATCAATATTAGAGTAAAAATGCTATGAATCTTAATATTGGTCTGAACAAAAATGTAATATTTAATTCTTACTGCTCTAGTGAGACATTGAGCAAAACACAAAATGATGATAAAGGAGTAAGAAGGTTCTTAAACATGTTAGAAAACGGTGGGATTCTGCTTGTCTGGAAATATCTCAGGAGCAGATGAACTGGGACAGAAGAGGCTTGTTCACCAGCAGTCAATGAGATCTACCTGTGACAAGGGTTAGGGTGTTTAAATCCCTGATAATCTGAGAGATGCAATCCTGACTGCTTTTGGAAGGTGTAATGCATTTCTGTTGAAACTGCAGGAAAAATTTAAAATACTTTGTTTACACTTTTTATTGCATTTAGTGTTCTGGGGATGAAATTTCCCAATAATTTCAATAAGATGGTTTAAAACAAAGTATAACTGTGCTGTTTTCTAGTCAGGTTTTTAGTACTTTTTTATGAAGGCAGTAATTTTTAAATGACAATGAAAGTCACCTTTTCAGAGCCACAACACATGAACTGAATTAAATAAGTCATTGAATTGACTTGGATATCTTTTGAAAAATCATTCTGAGTCAACGTCAGTGTGACATGAGAATGAAAGTAGAATAATTTGCTTGAAGAAAATGGATTTGTTAGCCTATTCCTCAGTCAAGGTCACCTGAGTGTTTCAAACGTGGTCCCAGACCAAAATTCACAATGGAACCCTTCCATGAAATGTCAGTAACTTGAGCATGGAAAGGGCACAGATTCACATGTTTCCTTCCCATATAAGGTCCTGCTATTTTAGGAGACAAGAAGTTCAGGTATAGCAGGAAATTAAAAGGTGGTGCAGGTCCCAGGCTGCTAATGAAGGCATTCGTTAGCAATTAAATTGTTAGGATCATTATTAAGTGGAAATTTGCATCACTAAAGCTATATTTAGGTAAGCACATACTATCCTTCTGATGCATCCTGTTCATGTGAGAGTCCTTTTTTGGTCCCAAGACCATTTAAAATTTACAGAGCAGAAAGTATTCTTAAATATATTTTTTGATTCTCCACTCTATGAAATTGTCTTCTGTTGCTTTACTGTTTGTCTGTTTTGTTTGTTTTTGTTTTGTTTTTCTTTTTTGGCAAAGCTTAGATTTCCTTAACTAAATATCTTTTGATGAAGAGTCTTTTTATTGCAAAATGTAGTAGTATGGTCATATAAATTTAAGTTTACTTAATACATAAAAGAGTACTGTAGAAGTCTCAAAATGACAATTCCACTTCTCTTGACCCATAATAGAAATTTCCTCTTTTTGGTTCTCAGAAGCTGTAATTTTTATTCTTTGATCCAGTGCTCATTGCAGTTACTATTGTAATTCTAAATATTTTTGTAGACATGAAAAACACCACAACAAAATTTCTAGAATCTTAAAAGTCCACGTGATTTATGTGCCCAACTCCTGACACTTTGTTGACTTGTTTATTTTGCTGACAGCCACATTATGTGCAAGTTTTCTTCACAGTTAGGAGCTCAACCCACTCCTGCTGGAATGTTTGCTGAGTGTGACTTGGAGAATGGAGTCAGAATTCAGTTACATCTTTGTGTTCAGTGATGCTCAGACTGTAGATATTGGGCTGATCTCAGTATCTCACTTGGAACCGTGATGTTCTCAGCCAGGATGGAAAGGCTAAGAAGGAAAAAAATTTCCTTTTTATTGTGCACATCTAATTTAGGTGAATTACAGAGGGGTCACAGCTTTTCATTACAGATAATCACTTTTATTAAATCATAGGCACCATTGTTTCTTCCTTCATACATATTGAGAGCCAGACTGGAAGTAATCCAAGCAGCTTAATTTTGGCCAGAAGTAGCAAGAGAAGGGAGAAATTGTGTCTTTTAACCTGTATTTCAAGCCACTGTTGTTTAAGGTTCCTAAGAAGAAAAAAGGAGAGCAAAGACAGTTAATAAATTGCTCTAAGAATCTAAGGGGGATACAACTATATCTTTGACGGCATTTCTGAATATCTAATACTAATATTGAAGAAATAATTAGTTCTTTAGAAACATCTTGGATATATTATCTTTTCTGCACTAGAATAATCAGTTTTGGTGCCTATCTTTTCTCTCCAGAAGACAATATTGCATCAGTTCTACCAACAGCTTCTTTGTTATATCACGAAGGGGAAAATATTACAAGAAACCTTTTGGAGATGTATAGATTCTTTCCACCCTTTCACTTTCTTCGCATTTCACTTGTCTCACTTCTAATTTGTCCATTTTTTTATGCTTTCATTGGAAATATGTGGGGTTTTTTGTTATGGAACTACACCAGGACATGTATTTCCATTGTCTGTGAACATTTCACTGTCTGTGAAATCACAGGGTTTTTAAAATTTCAGTGAAGTATTTTATTGAATGTGTATATAGGGCAAAAATAAGACATTGGAAACTTTCCCAAAATTCTTCAGAGAAAAACCATGAAGATGAGAGAACAGCACTGTCAAAGTCCCATGACTTATACTTTTCTTATAAAAAGCTCTTCCTTTAGCTTCTAATAGACTGTGAAACCTGAGCAACCAAACACTAAAATTATAATAGCAGAGAGTCAATATAATATGAATGTTTTATGAATCCAGGTGGATAAGAAACAAGAATTGATCTAATTCTATAAAGTCCCTTTCTGACCATGTTACATGCTATAACTCAAACTCCTGTTTATTTTGTTTGAACTCAATGTGGGAAAAAAATCCATAAAATGAAACGCAACAGTAAATACAGAATGTTAGTGCTTGGGAGAAACATCAAAACTGTCAGTACTTGTAGAAGAGTTACTTTGTGAAAACGCAGTTCATCTTAATGTCTCTTTTATCTTTGCGCTTCTTACTGTCAATTCTGAGTCTGGAAGTGAGGGAAACTTCCTATTTATGCCTTCAATGGAATGCACATTATTTTCTGTTGGTACCCTGTTGTTTCAGCAATAGCTCACTGCCTGAACAAAGGGAGATTTCTGTAGTAAATTAATGCGAAGTTATATAGCAGTGTGGGCAACAGGAGTATCTGCTGCAATGAGATTCTTTGAAATATTTTAGTACTTGATATCATTAAAAATTATGTTAGCAGTAGGCATAAAAAACCTGTACTTTATGTTTTTTGAAAATGAACAACAGATCATTGTTTATTCACTGAGCTTCTGCAGTTCCTATGCACTTCAAGAATACAACCTTGTGTTTTTAATGCATCAAGGAAATGCAGGCAGAAAGGCCTCTGCTGTCCAGGAGGGTAACGTGGCTTTGCTTCTCACATTTCAACCAAATTGTGCCAGATTTATTGGCTAAAAATAAAAGCCAGAGATTAAGTAGAAGGATGGCTCAGCAACTGAGAGGCATAAATGAAATACCCAAGTCACATCATATGCCCTAAATTATATGAAGGAAATCACAGAATTGTGAGATGATTTAGCCTAAACACACCTATAAATTGGTATAGCGACTGTGAGGTTACCAGAGACCTGGAAAAATTTGAAATTTATGGAATGTAATTACTCACAGGAATCCCACTGGAGACAAGTTGGTTTAGTGTTATTACTGAAATGAACAAACTACTTACTTTCTAACTTTAGCAGAAGAAGGAACTTTTTTATTTGCTTCGACACTTAGGTAGGGACTGTAATTTCAAATTCAGATCTAAAAAGTGAATTTAGGAGAGGTCAGATGGGGGTGAAGACTGAGGAGCATTCAGGTCCATAAGAAAGCCAATGAAGCTTATAATTTGCTGTCAGAAGTAAATAATACATGAAGGAATATATTTGGGTCGACTCCACATTGCTTGTGCTCAAGAAGAAAGTCAGGACTTTTGGTTCTGGATCAGGAGCTGTTAAATGGCTCGATCAGGAGGTCACGTGTGTTCTGACCTGGAACATTTTGCTGTTTTAGCCATGAACTCTAAGTTCTTCTGGTGTGGGCTATTTCTGCATGGTTTTTTACATCTCTAAAGTCCTGTATGAATGCTTTTAGCAATTCAGTTGTCCTAATGTTCATATTGCACAACGGTGTGTGACCACTGCAGCAGTGATCCCTGAATGCCCGGGGTGTGTCTGAGTGTTTCGCTGTCGCGGTGCTGCGTCCCATGACACACCCTCGAGTGAAACAGAGCTCTGCACAGCCTTGCAATGACTTTAAGACATGGAGACCTCATGCTCACTGAGAAGGCTTTGCTGCTTCCCTGCAGCAGCAAAGTTATTTCCTTCTGTTTGTCTACAGCTGAAGGTATCTGAATTATAATCTGGAATTAACAAACTTCCTCTTCTTCACCTTCACCACAGCCACCACCACCAGCATTCATCATCATTTTTCTTCCCTGAAAATACATCAGGAATTACAGATTTAAGTTTATTTTAAAGATACTGAGAACCAGATGTGCAATGGGGCTGCTCTTTGAACATGAGGAGTTCACAGACAGCTTCTGGTGTTCCTAACGTATAGCTAAGGGTGAGAGCTACTTACTGCTGTGTTTTCTGCTAATTAGATTCATTTTTCTTTCTTTGTCTCCTAATGGATTAAAAGGAATTTACATATTCTTTTATATGAAATCTTTTCCCCAGTGGAGGTGTTTGTTCGTGTAATTGAGGTGCTGTTTATCCAAGGCGGTGTCACAGCTCTCAATGGCTCTTATGTGCCTGTATTTCTTTATGGTGCACAGCCAAAGAATTCCAGTAACTTTGTGATGTAGGAATTTTCTGTATGATGAGAATTTGTCAAGATTACTGAATTACTAAAGAGAACAGGGATGAGTGGTGTGAACCAACCCTTCCCGGAGACAGGGAATTGACTGGCATGTTAAACATGTACTGAATGCGTTCCTATTACAAAATCTGTAGAGAATTTGTGGAGAATTTCCATCCCTGCACTAATCTGAGTCACATTTCTCTATCCAGCCTTTGTTTTCCTCTTCTAGGAAGCATCCCCTTGTTGAAATGTCTGCTTCTCTGTCAGATTCAATTGAACCCAACCAGGAACTAATAAAAGTGGTGTTAATGAGCAACAGAGAGAGCACAGTATCACCTCGTTAGGAAGAGTAGCTTAATAATGGCTCAATCTTTTTTGTTACTTAAATTATTTAGATAAACAACAACAGAACATAAGTACAAGGAGATAAAATTTAAATACGATTTTTGTTTCCCTGCATGCACCGTGCGATGGATAGTGGTGTGTGTGGCAAAGTTCTTTTCTGGGGCTGCACATTTTTATCCAAAGAATTTATAATTTTTTTATACTAATTTCTCCATTTGAATGGCTTTTCTTCCGTTTTACTGCACGGTACCAGTTCTGAGTATATTAAAATGTATGAGAGGCCAGAGACACGCAAGGTGATATTCCAGCAAGAACAAAGTACTGCAAACACCAAACCCTTGACTCAGAACAGGCAGGAAGGGTATCAGAAAGTTTCACATTTAGTATCTAGAACAGATTTTTTTCTTCTATATTGTTTTCTTTTTTCTTTGGCAAGATCTCATGACCATGTGCTCTAAGTCATGCTGTTTCTAGATTTAATGATATATCTCTTTCTGAAATTTAGGACCTGCTTTTTTGACACATCTATTCTTTATAAAGTGGAAGGTACTAAGGTAGCAGCTGAGTGCAAGAACAAAGGTGCACCTGCAGGTCACTTGGGATTGAGTGATTCTTAGAAATGTACACAGCTAAAGAGGAATATGAGCCCTAGTTAGGAATTTAACAAAGGATGGTTAAATTATTCACACAGACCAATTTTTGGTTCAGGTAGAAACTTCTGTTTGTAGTAAGTTCCCTCCAGCATTTTAAAAGAACTAAGTCCATAGAGCTAAGCCTCTTACAACATGCTGTTCAAAGTCTGTAAATATGCACAGGGGATTAAGATTTATTTTGTAGTCTTTATAGAAGAAATGAAAACACATTTCATCTAAAATGCAAATGTGGGAAGATGCAGGAAGGGACTTCGCATAAACCAATTCAAACCTCATCAGATTTTGTCTTTGCTTCTTCTTTTGTCTGTGTTAAATCCATGTTGGAATTCCTTTGAGTTACAGTAGGGTACAAAGAAATTTACTGAGGAAAAGGGAGTGAAATGTAAAACTGTTATTTCCTTGACAAAGAGCAGTTTTGAGAGAGGCCTGCTGGTACTCACACATCAAAAGGAGTGAGTAGGATGTCTGAACCGCAGGCCTGTTTGTCACCTCACACCTAATACACACCTATCTGCTGATCGCATAAATGCAAATACTTGAAAATCAGACTCCATTTCCCAGGCCAGACAACTGGAATAATCTATGAAAAAACTCACTTCATCCTTTTAAAACATTCATTACCTGATGGCAGTGATCAGTCACTTCTCAATGTTCTTTTCCAAAGTGCTCTTGAATACCCTGAAATTTATTGAAAGATAGAACTGAAATAGCTTTATTACAAATGTAAAAGCCCAAAATACTATGCCAGCTACTCTTCCTGTTGTCAGATAGAAAAATCAGCTATTAATAACCATTAAGGTAAAATCTCACTTTAAGTGTGGCATGCACATTAGTCTAAGCGCTTATAAAGCCTGTGCTGCCAAGTGAAACTCAAGAATTTAAGCCTCAGTTCTTCATAATGCAAATAAATCTACTACATCAGAGAATTCACTTTCCCTGAGTCAGCTGTTAAGAAGAAACCTGCAACTCCCCCCATGGTTAATGGGGCAAGCTGCAAATTAAGAAGGAGTGGTTTAAATGATATTTAGTTGATGGTGATGCTACTGGGCTTCTGTTTTCTCAATCCATATTTCAACTTTTCTGTACTGTTTCAGGTTTGCTTGCTTTAAATAATAACCTTTACTTTTCATTTTGGAAGAGCAGAGGAAAAGAGATGAACTTTTGAGATGAACAGAGTCCATACTGCAGAGCTGAAATTTCCTACTGAACAGGGCTGACACAGGACCTTGAAGTCGGTAGAAGTCAGAAAAAAAATTTTTGTAGGGTTTTTTCCTTCTACTAATAATGAAAGATGAGTGATAAATCCCTGTACCTCCTGCTTTGCTATTCTAAAACCAATTGTTCAGCCAATATGTTGATTAAGGTGTGACTATTTAAAAGCTGATCTTGAGATTTTGCAGCAGCCTGAGATGCTTTTTGCACCAAAACAAGCCCTTTTAGGGAATTTGGTCAAAAATGCAAGGATCAATTACAACCCTCAGTAGAATCTCGAACCCTGGGGAAGAGCTCCAACAGTTCTGTGGCTTTGAACTTGCGGTTCCCACTCTTTGTTTTTCCACTGAAGTGCCCAAAACCTCACAGTGCAGCACTGAGAATTCATTATCTGGCAGGGAGGAAATTCCATGGCAGCCCATGGACAAGCACAGCTGGGCAAAACAACAGTAGATTTAAGTGGCAGAACGATTGCACTGTTGTACTGTGCTTGTGGCACAGAAAAAAATGTATAAAAAAGAAAAGTTTTAGCAATTTTTATATTCCAGGGTTTTCCCTATTGATATTACCCATAGGTTGAAAAACAGCATGAAAAGGTAGACAGCATTAATATTTTTCTCTCAAAAATAAATTTACTGTATGTCTCCAGCTGTTTAGGGGAGAATTGATACAGAACATTCATTTGATATATGATTGATGAAAACAGAGGTTTGTTTTTCAAGCAGGGTTTTGTGTAAGCTTTATTAATAAAGCAGAAAGCTCAGTAAGCTGTTACAATTACTGCAGAGTTTTAGGAGACCAGGGTCACATATCTATACTAATTCTGAAGAGATGCTGCTTAATCTCTCTGGCATTATCCCTTGGGAACAGAAGGTCCTGATAAAATAATTTTCCCTTAAAAATCCAAGCCCCAGTACATTCGGATCCCTGGGGTCTGTGCGCTGAAATGGTAACCTTTAAGAGAAAACCAGTTTTGCTGAGCACAGCCCAGCGTGCTCCAAAGGTCAGCTTGTTCCAGGCCTGTCCTGAGTGTTGGGAAGCTGCTCCTGGGCCTCCAGCAGACCTTGCAGCATAAAGGTTTTATACACAGCAGGAGACTGTGCTGTGCAGGAACGCCTCCTGTGACTGCTGCTGTGAAGAAATAACTGGTCTGAACAGTTAATATTTCAGGTCTTTGTCTTTGGACATTTTAAATCT
This sequence comes from Origma solitaria, assembly GCA_013397895.1. Lineage (NCBI taxonomy): Eukaryota > Metazoa > Chordata > Aves > Passeriformes > Acanthizidae > Origma > Origma solitaria. The sequence continues at coordinate 714,287 of VZRL01000899.1, read as the reverse complement.
TTTTCTCAATCAAGCTTTCAGGGAATAATTGTAGGACTGAAAATTGGCATTTGTTTCATTTCCATTTAGTCTTTTACACTGAGAACTAAACTGAAACCAATTTATGTGATGACATTGCTGTGTTGGAGCAACAGACAAAACTTAATTGCCTTACTGATGGGAAGGAATAGCATGCATTTGTAGAGATGAAATTCATTACAGTGTAATTTGAAAGACAGTAAAATTTCAAATTGATGAAAAATTCAAAACACTAATTCTGAACTTTTCTAAATCCAGAGATTTAAGTGGGAATTAGGGCTTATATGGTAGAGTCTGAAATATCTTTTGTTTGCAGGAGAAATTAGTCTAAAATAATTAGAAATTACGTTTTAGAAAGTTATCTTACTGCAGCACAACTCTATTAGAAAAATAAATCTCTATTATATAAGGAGTAACTTGATATATATTCTCTATTGAAATAATAATATTTCACATGAATCCTGTGAACTTTGAGAGTTGCTGCCATCTCTAGTCTACCTGGAATGCTCAGTAGATTACTAAAGGGATGAGCAGAAGCAACCTCTGTCCCCAGCAGAGCAACTTCAAACCTTTAATGTTCAAACTTGAATTTAGTTTTAGCAGTCAAGGCTCACATATAGTTTGCAATTAAAATTCTGACATTTCCTTTTGTTACTGCTTTTTGTTGCTATTGCTGTGCAGTTAATGGCTTTCTCCCCTGCACTGAGGGGAAGACAGAAACTTTTAAGCAGCCTCTTACCAGAAGCTTATGTGGGAAGTGCTCTTGGCACAGCAGCCCCTGTGGGGTAATGGCCACACGAGAGTTCCATGATTTTTGGGTTTGAGTGTTATTTTGAATTCCAAAAAGTAGCATCTTAGGGTTTCTCGTGTTCCTGGCTACTTGTGGGGCCCAGAGTTTGCAAAGGTTTCGTGTCTGTGAGACCCTTTGGGAAGGGACAGGAATCAGTGTTGGCCAGCAGTGTGCAAAGTGTTGTGCCACATTCGGGGCTGAAGTGATTGAGGACTGAGCAGATCCTGCAGATTCCCAGTCCTGCCGAAAGTTCAGCTGTTTCAGGCAACTGAATTTGAAAGTTTTCACTCATCTAAAACTAGTAAAAATGAGAGAGAAATTGAAAGATATCCCTTGGATTTGAAAGTTTAAGTTTTAGCAAGATCCATCAGTACAATAAACCTGCCACAACCAACCTTAAAACATGGATTTTACGAAAACTCCATGGGAATCCGCAGCAAAATGAAAGATAAAATCAGAACTAAAAGCATCATACAATAATTGAACTCTGTAAGAGACATTTTTTGTTAGATGTTGTACATGTGTAGTTAATAGTCTGAAACCTCATGAATATTAATCCTGAGACATCAAAGTAAGACTGCAGTGTGTAACAGCAAGCTAATCTCCGAATTAAATAAACACAGTATACCTTTAATTTAGATAATGAAAGGCTTAGGGTTTTAACCAAAATAAATTTTGCTCCGTGGTAAAAGGGTTGATAGTTTGACTATCCTGATGAACTCTGAGGGCAGTGCTGCAGCACTCAGCTCTTTCCCCTCAGCCCCAAAGCTTTCATAATGGGTCACCAATGCTTCTAAGCTGATATTTTACCACTGTCAGATTTATCACTTGTGGAAATTTTGCTGAATTCAGTGAATATTTTACTCAAGGAGGACAGCTTGAAACTGTCGTGTCCTAAACCATGTTAGAAACCCAGGCCTGAATGCTTTAAAGTTTTGCATTAGGAACTGAGTCTTCAGCCTGAGATCTCTTAACAAGGCCAATTTTTTCAAGATTTAGAGTCACTTAAAGATGCTTCTAACTTGGCTTTTTTGCAAGTCTTTTCGCTGGACACTAAGGGAAGCCGAGTGCTACTTTGGGGAAGTTTGTTTGCTTTGGCACTGTTATTCAAACCTTTGCTGATTTTGACAGTGTTTTGCTCTAAGCTTGATGTGCTCCCAGAGGTCTTGGACTTTTCAGTAGCTGCAAATCAGACCTATATCCCAGGCCAGGGCTACAGGAACCCTGCTAGCTCCCAAGACCAAATTTAATTTCATCCCTTTTTAACTTCTTAAACTGTGACAGGATTAAGAAATGCTAGGACATGGTTTATTATGCAGTTGGTTCTTAAATAACAGATGTTCCATAATGATAACAAAGGCTGCATATTATAAATTGTCTGACTATTCACATCTTTATAAACCTTTACAATAATGCAATGTCACTATTTATTGTCTCTGAGATATCTTTAGCCTAGAGGCTCTGTATTCAAGAAAAAGGAGTCAGGGCAGTGGTAAATTGCAATCTCAGAGGCTTTCAGCTTTTCTACATAACGTGACAGGAGTTGTTCCCCAATATCACCCCACTGCAATAACTTTGTGTCTTCTTATAGAACAAAAAGACAAGTTTCTAAAGCCAACATTATCTCTTTTCATTTCTCTGGCCCTTTTTCCTACTGTGAAATCTGCTTTTCTTTGAGCCTAAAACAAATTGAAGGGAGAGCCAACAGAAGACGATTTTGGAGTTCACAATCAAAGTTGTATCATGAAAAGTAATTTGTAGGTAACAAACCATTAACCTTGCAGAGGGAAGGTCAGCAATCTGGCAGCATTTTTATTAAAAAGCTGTGTGGGAAGAGAATTACAATATTTCAAACTCATCACAAACGTGAAATGCCATGATCACTTCATAACTCAGTAAGCAGGGCTTAAAAATTCACCTTATGAAATAAATTAGATTGTATTCTGTGGGAACATACCAAACGCAGTAGGAAAGCCCTGCTAACTGTATTTAGAAATGCATGTAAATATGCATGTAAACAAGGCTGTGTGTACATATTTTTAACTAATTAGAAAAAGAGCACATGGGTAACCCTTGACTGCTGACATAAAGGCTTTTGCCAGTTTTCCTTTGATTACTGCCACCTTGTACTGGCCCCTACAGGACTTTGACTGTTTAGAATGATCTGTTTACAGCAATTTATTGTAAAACTTCCCCGAGTCCTACTCCTCCCTGTGGATCTTAAAGACTTAAATTTTATGTATTCCACTAAATTATATCATAGGCTTCTCAGCATTTGGGCATCCATTAGAACACTGCATGGGATAGGAACTCCATATTGTTTGTAAACCTTCTGTTGGAGAGGCAAAATACTTAACAATTGTCTTTTCTATTTAGGTAGTTCATAATTTGGTACTAATTTTGTTTTCTGGTTAGAGACGGTGGATAGAGGATTACAAAGTGAAAGTACAAACTCCTTATGAGATACTCAGATTTAAGAAATACAGGATACTGGCAATATCTCTTGCTTTCTCTTTTTCTGAAGCATATTTTGAGGGTTTTGGTCTTTTGTATGTAAGTGGTTTAGTGTAATGGGTTTTTCTGTGGCTTGTGTTGCATGGTCAGGAACTTCCTGGCTGTGATGTCATTTGGTGTCTGTGGCTGCAGAGGTGTGACATGGTGACCCAGGCATCTTTCATGCTCTCGTGGTTTAAATCAGTAGTCCTACACCGATATTTTCATCAACATATGATTGGAACCAATCAACAATACAGCTGATGAACGTCACCTTTTTGCACAGCAACCTTTTCAAGCAGAAAGGTACCAAACCCCAGTGAGTGTGAAAAAACAGACTAATAGTTGCCATCAATCTCCATTTACCCTGGACGACAAGAGTGTTAAAAGGCAAAGGCAGTGACACTAATCCAGTGCAGACAACAGTCATGGCTCCTGTTTAGAAAGTCACCTTTTGTTCTTAACCACCTCAGCTGATTGCCCATTGCATATTCAGTGCTTCTGCCTCTTTTTAAACAGGTGAAAATCTCAATATTCCATAGAGCATAGTCCTGAGGTAGCAATCATTGGTACACTCGTGCTCCAGCTGCTAAATATATCCACCTGGGGAAAAAAATGTTATTTACTGTCCCATCTATCCTGAACAGACACATCCACCAAATACCATAACTGACCCTGTGACAGGCAATATGTACATTTTGCACAGGGGTCAATCCTAATAAGAATTTCAAATACTGTGAGATCTGCTGCTCTTTAACAGAGAACGTCAACATATACACCTCATTTTTTATGATCTGCTTAGGAATAAATTATTTCATTATGCTATATGATTAATAAGCATGCAAAAATAATTGCACTAGTTGATGATTGGTTGAAAATGGATAAAAGTTCATCACATACAAGCTGCAGAAAATGAACACCAGGGAGACCTGAGTTACAACAGAACAAGTTTCTGTTCTCCATCTGAACTAACATAACTAAATGTGTGCATAATTATAGAGTATTTTCATAATAACCAGGGCAGTTTAGTATTTTTCAGTGGTTTATGAATCATGCACATATATCTAACAGTAATCTCAATGTACTGATTTAAACATAATACTGTTCCCATTCTCAGAGCGGAAAAGCGTGGGTTCAATAGACAAATGATTATTGCATATCAACTTCCACATAATTTCCTTACTTTTTCTATGGGAAAGAAGAGAGGAAAATGATCTATTGAAAGCTTTTCAAAGCCCTGAATGTCTGGAAGCTGCACTCGGGGACAGGGGAGCTGTTTCTAGCTGTGGTGGCAGAGCTGCTCTGCTGTTAGTTGGTGTCCTGCTGATGCTGTCACCGACAGCACAGAACCTTTGGGATTCACGGAAAAATCTGCAGTCCCCTGGCAAAGGCCATCGTGTGTGAATGGCTGTGAGGATTAAGGATTTAGTCCTGGCCAGTAGCCTGTGCAAGAGCAGCAATAAACACTTCATTGTGGCAGAGGGGAAAACGCAGACAGAGTGTGATGTTCCTCTGGTTCTCCTCCAGCCTCCTGTTAGTATTTTCCCTAAAGAGAATATGGCTCTCAGTTGGTTGTCAGACTGTGATTACCTGTGTTTTTTCTATTGTTTCTTGACACAGCCATTGTCTTCTCAAAACTATATTGCAAATAAGATTTTTGGGGTTTTTAAACAGTCTTCCTCAGCTATTCTTAAATGTAAAACACTGGTGATTTTTCAGTTCATGCTTGTCTTTTTTTTTTTCCCTTTTACTGTTGACTATCTCATTTCTGTTTGTAATTTCACAGATGCTCTGAATTGCCTCTTGCATTGTCAAGTCTGCAGGTTTTGGCTTCTGAAAATGGTTCTTTCAGAATTGCTACCTTCTTTAGAATAACATTCTGTATCTTTCACCTGCTGTCTCTTGTTGTTTTCCATGTTTTAAGAACATCTGCTGGTTCAGAAAAGGATTTGGAAATAGCTATAATCACATAATTTGCTGGAATTAATTTAGGTTAAAAAAAAAGGAAATACACCAGCCTGCATTAAGAGATTAAGGAAATAAATTTTATCCTTTTAAGCTGAAGTGACACACAGTTTTAAACCATTTCAGTATTGCATACGTTGCATTGAAAGCCTTTTGAAATGTGTCTATATAATAGAAAAACAGGATATTTAATTTAAAAAACCACATTCCTATAATGTGTTAGAACTACACGTCTCCATCTGACTGACTTGAATGTTCCTTGAGAGTGTGCCTTGATTTCTGGGCTGGAATAAAATCCAAATGTTTGGATATTATACTTCACTTCAAAGACTTGTATGTGTTACATGTGTAAAGCAATTTGTGAGTTTGGTTTTGGCAATCCTAAAAAAAAAGGTAAAAAAAAAAATCAAGGAAGTAGCAATAGCCTGTAAAAGTATTCCTCACATTCAAAACTTTCCAGAAAAGAGTTTACAAAACTCTGCAGTGTGATAGGCAAAGCCACTCTGAAAGGTAAAATAAATGAACTTTAGAAATATGTCTATAGCTAGAGAATACAAGCATTTTTCATACTAAAAATAAATTTTGTATATTTTTCATACTAAAAATTTTCCTTGTTCATTTTCAGTTTTTATAAAGTTGGTATAAGTGTCAAAAATTCAGAGGAGAACTTAATTGTTTAATGTTTAAAGTAAATGCTTAATATTTAAGATTCTCATTTCTGATTGTTGTCCTTCATTAAGTCAGGAACTATTTACTGTGAGGGACAGAAACTACAATGGTATTTTATAATAACACTGTGAAGATAAAACTTCTTAGCAAAAGTTAAGTCTGCAAAAACAAAAGGAGAGCAGAGAAGTAGGAGAGGTGGGAAAAAAAGAGGTAGGGAAACAAATGTAGTTCTCCTTTCTCCTTGAAGTAGCTTTTCTTCTTAAATCAGATTGATTAGTGTTCAGTCTCTGAAGGTCTAAAACTTTGTGAAAAGGTAACCTGCTTTCCCGGGAGAAGTTTATTTTTCTCTGCTATGGAGAAATGGCTTTGCCGTTGTTGGCTTTGTGTTATTGCATTTTCAATCTGATCCTTCCAAAAGCAAAACCATCAGAGAACTTGTTGAATGGCTTTAACCCCGAACAAAATTCAAAAGATCTCCTGCTTCATTCCTCAGGTCAGTAACTGCATTTTCTACCCAAAGAGCAGCACAACTGTTAGAGAATGTAGTCCTCCCATTTCTGTATTTCTAATGCAGATTTTTTTGGCCACACAGAAATTCCAAAGATTATTACAGTCATGTCATAGAGCTGGGATAAATGTGTTTGAGAGGTTGCTCTTTAAAAACTAATGCTCAGTGACACTCTGACTTCCTGAACAGAAGTGCTGCTTGTCAATATTTGCTAAATGTAGGGGCTCTGGCAGTTAGGTTGTGAAGCGTGGCTCAAATACTTATCATTTTTAGAATAGTCCCCAAGGCTGAAATACTTTTGTGTTTAACAACAAGATGAAATCAATTGAAAACTGAGATTTAATGCCTCAATGTGAAAAAAGAAAAAATTTACCTTAAATAAAAATTCTCTGTTGTAGAGATTTTTATTTGCTTTCTAGAAGAAAATGTGTTCATTAAATACCATGCTGGAAGGCAAAGATATTTTGAAGTGATTGATTTCAGTGTTGATAATGTTCTATAATGAAAGTTGTAGCTGATATTTCACATGAATTACAATCAGTGATAGAGAAGATGTACTGCTCACTATAGCTGTAGACAGACTTAAACCTACACCTATAGCAAATACATATTTTCCTATTCCACAGATGATATCTTGATATTCTCAGCACCCCAAGGTCTGCGGCATTCCCACCATTATCGAGTAGGATATGCTTATCTGCCAATGCCATGGCACAGATAATCAAGGAAATACAAAGCTGCCCCAGCACACTACAGGGCCATGCGGAGCAGGTAGCCTGGGCCCTGGAAAAAAATCCACCTGGGCTCCAGCCAAGGCAATTAGTGCTGCTTCCCTGGAAAGGTAATTATTCAAAGCACCACACTGAGGCAGCCCTGGTGCTCCTGGCCCCGGAGATAACTCACCACCCACCAGCTCAGGAGGCTCTGCAAGGTGTGCTCCACCAAGCCCAGGCAGAGGCATGTTTGTCCCTACAGCAGAGGGATGGCCTTGCCTCCCTTGGGTTGCTGCATTATTTAATTGTTTCTCTTCATAATCTGAAATAAATAAAGCAGCTTGGTTGTACTATTCATATGAATGTTGCCTTCACGGTAGCTAAACAAAGGTCAGATGTTTCCTGTCTTCCTTAATAACTTCTTCATAAAAACTGTGTCTCTTATAAGGATGTGATGGCTGATCAGAGGACAGTCATTAAAGATTTGTGGTGTATTACAGGACACAGAGCCTCACCTCAAGTCCTGTGTGCAGCCTAGGGTATCACAACATAAAAAACCTCATTAAGATACTAGAGAGGTAATTGACCTGACAATTGGGCAGGTAATCCCCCTCTGGGGAAAGAACTTTTCCCAATACCCAGCTCAAACCTTCCCTGTCACAGCTCCATGCCCTTCCCTCCCTGAACCAAGTTATTCTATTTCTGATAATAGAAGCTGATCTGATAAAGTCAGAAAAACTTGGATGTTTCTTGCCTAAATGCAATGACTATTCTCTGTTTATAAGTTGATCACTGGCTGAGCAGGTACTGCCATGTACCTGCTGGTACCACCAGGTAACCTGAGTAATTAATTCAATTGCCATATGCATCAGCTCTTGGAAAATACAGCAGAAAAGAACTTGAAAATCACCTACCTTAACACCAATATCCCAAGATAAAGATAAGCTTAAGATTTAGCTACTGATTTCCCATTCTGTTATACCTTTCAAAATAATTCCTAATCTATACTGAAAAGTATCCAAAAATAGATTTTCTGTAACCTTGTAGCTTGGCTAGATTGAAATTAATAGGAACAAAAGAATCAGTGTATTGAATAAGATTAGACCCATTTATCTTGATGCTGACAAGTGAATATCAGCTATTTCAGAGAATAACTTTAGAAAGTAAACTTTATTTAAGCATGTTAGAAGATAACTCTTTCCTTAGGAAGGAACTATCTACTCTCCCATCACAGTACATCAGAGGAAATGTGGATATAAGACCACACAAACTTTCTGTGCTACTGAAATACTTTGGACAGTACTGACAACCTTTCCTCGTTCATGCCACTCATGTCTTGTTCCTTCTTTTTTATTTTATTTTTTTATTATTTTATTTTTTGTAGAAGCAACATAAGGACAGTAAATTGTGTACTTCTAGAACCGGGCACCACAATTTGCAAACAAACTTTTAACCTCATCTTCCCTTTCTCTGGGAGCTGCATGTTCTGTCATTGCAGGGCGAAGGAAAAAATGAGTCTTAAGATAATTACAGAATTATCCAAAGGCTGATCATGCCCACAGGGAGCCATATTTCCATCTCCTGTTTTGTTCAATAAAGTAATGACAGGGCATTTCTGTCAGCATTATCTCCACAGCATCTTTTGAAATGAAAGTTGTGTATAAAATGTATTTTCAGTACAACACAATATGTTACTCAGCCGAATGTGCAAATTGAGGTGTCAGGAAGACAAGGCATCTCAATTTTGAACACATTGAGAGTTAGCTGACAGACTGAGTGATCCCTGTCTTGCAGGGCAGATGGAGTGAGTGGTGGCACTGCACAGCGACGGTGGGAAGCACTATTAACCTTGACCTCGGAAGCAGTGGAAGGCAGTTTAGTAGAGTATTAGTGTTTTCCTGATCTCCTGATTCAGCCAGAGATGTAGCACAGCTTTGGCGGTGTCTAAATTGACTTCTGTAAAAGTCTGCAGAGCTATACCGAGGTGAAAATGTGCATCTTAGCAACCCTTTCCAGACTACATGAATAGCATATGTTTTTAGTTAGTTTTAGTCTTGAAATTTGTGCTTAAGATCATCACAACTCTTAATTTGCTGAAGTTACCTCTCCTAAATTATTTCTTTAGAATTAAGGCGACTTAGAGAATGCTTCAGACGTTTGTATGATGCAAAAATAATGTTTTAAGAACACCACACTTCACTTTTTGCCATGCTTTTCGGCAACTGTCGTACCTTATTGTGGTGTTTAGGTTTTGTTTCAATGCAAGCAGGAAAAAAAAAATTCTGTACCTCAATTTCCACAAAGAATTTACCTGTGGGTGTTTATTCTTGTGACCCACTTACCAAATACAGTGGGCTATTCTGAATGCAACCCAGGATGCATATGTAGTTGTTTTAAATACTGTTTTTACACCAGAAAAGTCTGTCTGCCAAGTGGGCTTGATCTTGACTGCCTAGAGCTCACTGGAATAATTTCTGTGATTGCACATGAAGTCCAGCTGCGGCTAAAAAACTCCGCATGGTCCAGTTGAGTAATGGCTTGAGGGGCACAGAGAAGGCAAACCTTACTGACAGCTCTTGATAATCAATCTGCACAGTGAGAATATTTTTGGCAATTTCAAGTGGATTTCTTAACAGAGATCAAACATTGCTCATAGATATTCCAGGTTCTAAGAAGAAGGCAAAGCTCAATAAATCATTTGCTTATTTACTCAGTGGAAATTCAGGCACAAAGATATGCTCCATTTTTTTTTTCCTTTTTAACGTTAAACTGCTTGCCAAGTTAAGAACCTTTAGAAAATTATTATTGCTCTTGCTGAATTTTAATTTTACTTCTGAGAGAGTTCTTGGTGTTGACCTTTAAAAGAAGCTTTATATTCACTTTCAGATTCCATGAAGTTTTCTGTTTAAGAGTTTGGTTTAGTTGTTGAGGAACTTAGTCTGTTTTGTTTGTCTTAAAGGTCATATTTTCTTGGATTTTACCTACAAAACCTTGAGGTTGGAACATTTACATTTGGAAAGGCTACTTAACATGCTGAAATCTAAACACACGTTGGAGTGAATTACATGCCAAAATGATCAGTAGCCATGAAAGTCCTTGGATTGGAGCTGTTTAAAGTCAGAACAAACCAGACTTAATAATTTTTTAGGCTTTGAGCAACCTGGTCTAGCGGAAGGTGTCCCTGCCCATGGCAGGGGGGTTGGAATGAGATGAGCTTCTAACAGAAAAGAGGCTTTTGTGCATCATCCGTATTTCATCAGGAATGAACAATTCCCATTGAAATCAAAAGGATTTTACCTGTGGTGTCTTTGGATGCACTGGGACTTCTGTGATGTCTGTGATCTAAAAATGCACTTTTCCTCTGCACAATTGACAAGGTGTTCTGAACAGTTAAGAATTGGCAGCCATCAGTGTCATTTGCCACCCTTTTGTAGCTGAGAAAATTGAGGCACAGAGAGGTTAAGACATCTGCTGCTGGTGTGTGAGAGAGATAATCCAGAGGTGAAATTACTGTTCCTCTGAATGGGAACATCTACTGATGTCAGCTGAACTAATAGTGTCACTGCAGGCTGCAGCCTTGAGGCTCATTTTTGGCACTTCTGTAGCCTCCACAAATAATGAGGAAAGAAGGACTCATTTAATTTCCTGCATTACAAAAGTAACATGGCTCTTCTCCCTCTACAAGAAAGGACAGAGCTTCTTTTTGCTATTTCGTAGTAAAAACAGTACTTTCAAAAACACCAATGCTACAGATTTTTGGTTTTAAGGGATACAAGGCCAATAATAATACTGCACTTTAACTTCTTTTGAGGATCATTAAGAACAGTGAAATAATCCAACTCTCAGAAAAGAAAATCAGAATGTATAAGATATCCAGGGAAGACAGATGTCCAAACTGTTATAAGTACTATACTGACAATATTGAAACAAGCAATGCATTTTCCTCTAAATGAATGTGAGAGCATGGTCTAATAATCATAGTGTTAAGGTTGAAATGAGAAGACCCTGGAACTGAAGCCTTTTTGAGTTTCTGTTATTGTTTAATGTTAGACTGGAAAAGATGATCAAGAAATATAAGCCATATCTTGGCATGACTTTCTCCTCTTCATATTTATGTTTTTATTTATATTTATATTTTACATTTATTTTCAGGTGAGACTCCCCAATGTCTTTGATAGAGGCACAAATATCCATTTCCATGCCTGAATTCTTTCATACTTCACCAGTTTATTTGACTACAGCTATCATTTACTCTGATGTGTGTTAGATAGCAAAAATATCCTTTACTGGAAGGGGTGGCTCTTTCAGTTCCTCTCAGCATTTCCAGCTGAAAGGAAATGCATGTGTAAAAAGTAGAGAAATATTTCTGGCCTTTCTCTCCTGTGCTTCAACCTGGAAGCCTTAGGCACACTGAAAGATGATGAAGAACCTCTTTTTCTTGCCCAAAGCCATATTGTCAATATTGCCAGCGTTCATCATTTGTTATTGTCTGTATCCTTGGTCAGTGATTTTTCCTTCCTCAGACCCTTTTGAGGTAATGTAGCTGCAGCACCCACAGCTTTCATTTGTAAATAGTGCTCTGCTGTTTTGAGTAATGGGTCTGGGCCGTCCTGCTGGAATAAATGTGATCATTCAGACCTTGACCACAAATGTGCTGAGCTGATGGATTTGCAGTTCAGAATTCAAGGAGAATTTGAGGCCAAAATGGAATTGTGGCACATGGCTTTACCTCCTTTTTTTGTGTCTGTGTATGGAACAGAGCTCTTATTCAGACCTACCTCTGCCTAAACTGAGGGACACAGGAAATGTGTCCAAAGACACTGCTCCTGTCTCTACCAAGGAGTTAAAATGCTGTAGAATACTTTTGCTTATAAAATACTGGTATTCATCCAAAGCTGCCAAAAACCTGTTGCAAACAGGAATTTATTGAATTTTATTGTAGTGTTGGGATGGTATCATTAAACCTGAGGCATTATTACTGTTGAAAATCCTCAGGCAGAGAATGTATTAATTTTTCCAGTTCTTCCATTTTGAGAACTAGATCCATAAATATTACATAAATCTGTGGGCTCTTGTTCCTCTCCTCAAGCCATTTCTTTTTTTTTTTTCCAAATGTGTCATTTCTTTAAAGGTTATTAGGACAACATCACAAAAGAAACCCTACAGCCTTAGGAAGTATAAGTGAAATGATTTCTGAATTGCTGTGACCTTATGACTGCAGTTTCTGCTGATAATAGTCACGATTTTTCTGAAGATCTTGAGTGAAATATCACCCTCGTGCTGTAAAAGAAGCCTCAGTTATTTCTAATAGTATGTGGAGAAGTAAGGCACAAGACAGTTTTTTGGAATGTTTCCTAGCACCCCCAAAGAAATTCTGAGTGGTGTTGGCAGTGGGACATTCCTACTGCTCCGCAGGGGCCATGGGATTGGGCACTCGGCATTCCCTGGGGGCTGCAAATGCCTAAACGAAAATTCTCCTCCTGAAAAGGGAGTGAATATGCAACATTTGTGTTGAGACTCAGTGTAACTTGCCCTGTGAGTGTCTTCTGTTTTCATGGATGAACTTCACCTCTTCCCAAGCAAAATTACAATTCTTTGCTAAGCACCAAAGTAAGAGGTTTGGTAATCCCTGACGTGGGTTAATTCCAGGAACTGGATGTGAAAGGTTTTGAAGGTATTCTTGGAGCTGATTTCCCTCTGTCCTCAGAACAATGCTTTCCTGCTCTGTACCATTGTAACCCAAAGCCCTATTTCGAATTTATCTCAGTCACTGCCTTACTATAGCAATTTTCTGATTTTTGAGTTGGATAAGGCAGAAATTCTTTTATAACTCGGATAAAATTTTCACTGGGTTTTCAGCATTATGTCTCAACACCATTTTCCGTATAACTACTCAGAATCTGATATAGAATAAGGTAACTGGTCATTTATGAAACTTAATTTATGGAATGGATTTTCCAATGGAAATGGAAAAGGTTTCTTTGCTGTTCAGATTGATTACTCTTTTGGCAATTAGTGTGGTGGGTATGTGGAGAGGGGCAGTGGAATGACAAGTATTCATGGCTGCAAAGTTAATGCCTTGACTGATCAAACATCAGAGCACAGAAGCCATTTTTAAAAACAATGGATAATAATCAATACTGCTGACTGTCTGAAAATTGCTCTTGCACAGTCCAAGTGATTAATTGCTAATTAGTATGTGCTAGAGCTTGGAGTAGGAATCTCAGGTAAGCACACAGGAGTTTGTTCTGTGTCCATTGTTGCTGTAAGAGTGAAGAATATTTTTCCTGTATGACTGTAAAATTGTGCCTTTTTTGCCTACATTTTAGAAAATTTTTAAATTCTTTTGTTTATCTGTGGGAAGTAATTGCGGTGCCTTTTTTACATTATATGCATTGGAATACTTTTCCTTTCCAATGAATTCTGATTTACAAGCTACAGACAATTTAAGAGAGGTGTTGAGCACAAGATTTCTTAGACAAGATGTTGCATAACATATTTTATTTAGCTCAGTATCAGTACTTAAGAAGGAAAAAAATCCAGTGACAATCTAGTTTAAAAATAATATTTAAAGTCCTATTTTGATGTGTCAAAAGTTCAGAAAAAAATGACTTAATTTTTTTGTCTAATGACATTCTATCTTCACCAGGAACTTTGTCTAAACTTGAAGGAATTGTTTCTTAATGTGAATTATAGGTATGTTTATAGCTAATGTTGATTAGACTGTGTTCAGAAAAACAACGAACAAAACATTTTCAGACTGCTTGGAATTAATTAACTTATTCTCACCTATACATTTAGGAAATGAGATATCACATACAATTTTTCACTGGGAAATTCAGACTAATACATAATAATAAGTAATTTTTCCTTCTTAAGCATTTGACAGAGGAGGTACATATCACCTGAAAAGGAAACTTCTATAACAACAATTCCTTCACTTCCTTTTCAGAGCCAATATATTTTTCATGTTTGATGAAAGAGAATTTATTTATAGCTGGGATGATTTATTTGCCTCTGGTTATTTATGCAGTTTTTAATTTGAATGCAGACTTGAGAATTCAAACAAATGTTTGCTGTCCATCACAGAGTTATTTTAGAAGGATTTATTGGTATCACAAATAATTATAACTTTAATTATTTTTTTTCAAACTACTGCTTTTGAATGAGTCACATTCCAGACAATCAGCTCAATACCTAATCAAAGTGAGTTGTGAGAGAGTAATTGCTAGAAGATTTCTGGAAATCAAGCCTTTAAAAATTGGGTGTTCAGATGGTTAGAAGCTTTTAAAGCCATGTCCTTTTTCCTCCAGTGGCTTTGTCTGAAGTTAAATACAGGAAAGCCATTACAGCATCTACGTCTCAGGCAAGCAGTGATGATTTGTGGGGAAATTAGTAGAAGCAAGTTAGGTAAATAGGGATTTGAAGGAGAAAGGACATTCTTGATATATGGAAAGTGATAAGCCTCGGTAGGGGTAAAGGATGGCAATAAATTCCCAGAGGGAACTAAAGGCTTACTGATTAGGATGCAAATACGTGTAAGAGAACGTCTTAAATCTGATTTAAATGCCAAGAAGGGCTCCCAGGACACGGTCAGGTATCTCAACAAGGCTGTATAAATGAGATGTCAGTCCAAGAAGAAATTTCGATTGATCTGTCAAAAGTAGCAGCCTGTTAAGGTCTTTTATAAACAGCACAAAATGATAGACCAGAATAGAACCAATACAGAAAAAACTGGTACAGGGTTCATTGTAGTGTTAGTGACATTGACAGGGACTAAACATGGAGGATTTAATTGCATGAGAGGGGATGAGACAAAGAGTTTCTCACAGTTTCCTCTTTTTGGATACTTTCCCTGTGCCCTCTGTTAAATCCCCTTCGTTTTCTGTCCCATGTGCCTTACAGCAGTAGGAGGAGCAGCTTTGTAATGGTTACACAGAGCCGAAAAGGATATCTCTAAACTAAGTTTTGTATCTAGAAATCTGTAAAATTAAAATTCTATCAATTTCTGTGGACATTGGGTTATTTAGATAGTCTATAGAAAGATGGAAATGCCATTAGGTAGGGTAAGGAAAACTGTGAGGTGACAAATAATGATTGTATGTGGTCACAGGAGATGCTGTGCTGTGCATCAGGTCCTAAGATGTCAGAAAAAACAGATGTATAAAGAAAAGAATTTCAGAGCATTTCTGAATTGGAAGACAGATGGAATTCCTTCATTTTTCAATTACCATATTAATGGAGAAATTCACAGTATTTGTAGATGATCTACAGGAGATAGGTTTACTCCAGTCTTATGTAGCCACTAATTGCATGGTTTTGCCTCAATCCATTTTGTGTTTCTACAAGTGTGGAGTTTTTGTTATTCTGAAAATGACCAATTCTATTAAAAAGTTGTAATATAAGGTGAAATGTGGAAACCAAAGGGGCTCAACTCCAGCAAGAGGTTTAATCACATAGTGAACTGGCTTTGTGAACACAGTTTGGGTAAAAGCTGTTTCCAGTGAGGCTCAAAGGGGTCTGGTCATGCCAGTGAGAAAAAATTACAGCTTCATCTACAGCTTCTTCTTCTTTGGGTCATGAGAAACCAATCACTCAAAAGCTGCCTCTGAACCAAAAAGTTGCATTTATGTGCAAATGAAAAAAATGGTTCATTATTTTTCACCAGGACATTGATTTTCACCAAGGTGTTTTTAGAGCCTCTGCTCATCTGCACTGCCTGCCAAAGGTCTCACTGAAGGATTGTGTCCTTCAGAGTGACATCAGAACACACTGGAGGTGATGTAAATGTTCTCAGAAAGCTTACAGAGGAATTTTCTTCTTTCTGAAGACTTTTAACATTGTTTAATACCAAAGGTTAATTGTGAGATAAGCTCCTACCTTCCTGTTTTCACTTTGCAGCTCTTGGAAAAGTGGATGATGGGAAATAATTGCAATGAACTTTAGACCTCAGTTTTAAAGATTTCATTAAACTTTAGACAATGCAATCCCTTCTAAATGTCTTCTTCGCATGCATATGTCAAACAGGTATTTATCTGCTTATACAACAATGCCTCTGATGGAAAGAGGCTGGTACTGAGTGTTACTACTCTGGTGCTTTAACAGAATAATTTATCCAATTAATAGCTTTCTTGAAAATAGTGCAGCTAAAAGAACCCACTGAATAATTAATATTCAGATATAAATTATTGAATAAAGGTTAAAAAGTGCGCATTATCAATGACAATCTTCGAGTGAATTAAAATGTTCTTACATTTATTAGAATAATCTTTCTAAAATATGGTGCACTACTGGCAGTAAACCAACACAAAAATAATTTACAGAAAAAATGTTCATAACAATTTTTCTTTTGTTTCGCTAGCATCTCATTTGTTGAATTTGATTAATCAGATTATCTTGTTTGTTCATTTTGGGTAGATGCTTTTAATAAAGAACTGAGGAAAATAAGAGTACTGGATTTAAAGAAAACAATGTGTGATGCTGAAGTGTTCAGAGCTCGTTGAAGTTTTTTAAAGAGATCAGTTTTTCATTGGGAAATGCTTTTTCAATGGAATTGAGGCATTCTCTTAGCTCTGACAGGCAGTGTGCTGGAAGGACTCATTTCTGGGTCATTCTTTCTCTTGGACCCCACGTGTGGTGTCTGCTCTGGATTGTTTGAGAGGCTCTACCTCCAACCTCCCCTGGCTGAGCCTGGACTCTCCCTGCCATGCCAGAAATATTAACAAACTCTGTTTGCTTTCTTCCAATTATTTTTCTTTTAATTCCCTTTGGAAAATTTCTTACTGCTGAAATTTTGTTCTGATACTGAACAAAAAGCAATTTCACCCTTTCCCCGTCCTCTTCTCACTCCAGTTTTGGAAATGAGGGATTTCTGCAGGATGGAAACTGTGTCTGTCCTTTCACAAAACTGCCATGAATTTTGCCAGAGCAGAGGATGCAGCAGGGAACGCAGGAGCTGTGGACTGAACGTTAGATTGGCAGAGGAATTCTAAGGAGGAAAGGTGCACTAAGGTCTTGCTGCTTAATGTGGGAATTGGCATTGAAAATCAGAGGGACAGAGCCGTGTCAGGACTGTGATCCACCTGCTCATCCTGCAGCCTCAGGGAGCTTTCCTGAGTGACCCAATCCAGCAGATATTCTGTTCTCACAGCCCAAGACAGTTGTTGACTGCATTTTCTCTTTAATATGTGAAGCTTGATGGTGATTTGTATCTTATATTGGAAACCTTATGGATTACAATGGAAAACAGAGACCACAATGTGGGGTTATACAGGAAGCTGTGAATTTTGAGATGATTTACTGTATTAGCAGTCTGCTCTAAATTAACAGCACTGGAATATTTATTATTTTTGTGTTTTTAGAAATAATGCCGTATTTGGACTTTAATCTTGTTTGGTAATCCCTAAGCATTATTATTATAGACTGTTCCCTGACTGAGATGGTACAGAAATTACCAAAAAATATTTTCTCAGTTAACACAGTCTTTCTTTCTGTCAATGAAACATACTTATCACTATAATTTCTCATCTTTAGCCTTTTCTTGCTGTACTTGCAACAGGCTGGAAATCAATTAAGCCTTAAATTGCTTGGATGTTTATTTAGAGGAAAGAAGCACTCACATTTACGTAAATCAAACTCTAAAAAGATCAAGATGCTTGACAACTGTGAAGTGTTGAGAGGATCTCTAAAAATATCAAATAAGCAGCGTGTTAAGTGTGCAGCTTTGCAGACACTCAACCTTTCCTTTTCAGGCTACCAAACAAGTCAGCTCAGCATCCAGGGAGTTAATGCTTAATGAAGCTATATCTCTGGGGAAGTAGAATAAATGCTAACAGGGTGTGTGCTTTAGTTCAGATCTTTTTCTCTGTGTAAAGAGCAAAAGAGTGTCAGGGATTTCTGGAGTTCTGGGGGCTGCAGGAGGCTCCAATCATCTCAACACCCCCAGAACACTTTTAGTGTATCACACCTGTGGAAAACATGTTTTTGAAGAAACATGTCAGAGTAGTTTGACTCTGAATAGAACTATTTTAAATTATTTCCACTTTTCTCTTTCACAAGGAAATCAGAATTTTTAAAATTCCATTCATTCCCTAATTTCTTAACATAGCCATGAGCTCTTAGACCTCCAAATACTGATAGAAACAAGTTCTGGTAAATCTCTACAAAAATGTTCTCCTTGACAGCATCTCACAGCTCCTGCGCTGGCTCTGTCTGTGTGTTTGGGAGTTCACTGCTCCTCTAAACATTCAGTGATGTCTCTCTACTGGGCCAGGGTTTGGAATGGAGAGAGGAATGACCCCTGCAACTCTGACAATCACTGTAAAACTTAAAGGAATGAACTTCAACAGCAAATATTTTATCCTCTTGACAAGTAAACACTTCAGAGTTCCTTTCAAAGGGTAATAAAAATGGAGTGGCTTAAAGAAAAGAGGAAAAGAAAAAGGACGTATTTTGTGTTTCAGAGGTTTGCTGACAGCTCCTGAGCAGGTGTAAATCAACTATGCTCCATTCAAGTCAGCAGACTTCAGGTGATTTATACCAGACAGGAACTTTACCTTTAACTCTAGTCTACCCATGGAAGGAATGCATCATATGGAAGTGTTTAATTGCTAAAAAAATAGAGTCAATTTTGACCAAATGTGAAACAGAATAATAAATTAAAGAAAGATGAAAATGCAGCTTTACATGCTGTACACATTAGGGGAGGAAGGTCATTCTGTGCACAGGGGCGCTGCTGGTCAGGGGCACCTGCAGTGCCTTCCATTCAGCTGCTGCAGAGGAGCCCAGGTTAATTAAAAACCTTCTTTCCTCTGTTAGAGAAAAAAAACATATTACTTTCCAGTTTCATTCTAATAGGATGACAAAAATCAATGGCTGCCTGGGATCAGTGAAAGGTTGCTTTTCTAGCAGAGCTCTGTCAGAGGCTAAAGGCTCTGTCGGTGGCGGGGGTGACTTTACACTCCTGGAGTTGCTCTGCCGTGCCCTGATCTGCAGAGGTTAGGGATTGCTCGGCAGGAAATCGTGCTGGACACAGCTTGGCGTGGGGTGACCCACGGAGGGCACAGTGCGATGTGCAAACCTCGAGGCACTCTGAGCAGGGAATTGAATTCCCCTCACCAATTCAAGCTTGCAGATCAGATTTGGAGCAGGGCACAGATTGTGTCAGGGACCACAGGGGCAAGGAGCACAGGATTGCAAGTCTCCTCTGAAGGCTTAGGCTAACGCTCTCAGTTCTGCTCTGCATTTCACTGCCAGGGCTGACAAGGTCAATCTCTTTACTTCATTTGAGGAATGATAACTTCAGCTGCCTGTAATCTGTCATTTGACCCTCTAGGACTAGAACATTTGAAATGATTTTTAGAGTAAATTGTTATCAGAACAGACACAGTTATTAAATCAAGGATGTGGATATAATGTTTGGAGATGGACATGCAAGTCTGCTGTGCTCTCGGTGTAGTTTTGAACATCTGTGTGTGTGATTCCTGGTCCTCAAACATCCTTAGTATGTGCCAGACTTTTATCAGGCCTTGATCTTTCATTTATTGTCACCAGTGAGCAAAAAAAACCATGGAACAAAGAAACCTAAATTGTTGTTTCTCATGACTTATTAGTAGGATTAAATAGGATTAAATATCACTGTAACTGTGGACTTTTCGTAGTAAAACAATATGGAATCCTGAATGACAGTGCGAGAGATGACAATTTCTGTCATATTAAATAGCCAAAATACTGAATTAATTTTGATTCCAATCCACTTGAAGTCTTTAATGAAGGGGGAAACAAGCCAAATTACTCAGTCTTTTTGAAAGCACTCGGACTTGCCCGAGCTCTGTGCTTGGCTCCTGTGCCAGAGTTCTCTTTTTGTTCCCTCTTCCCTCTGCTGTAGTTCACTGCTTGTCTACAAGGCCACACTTCTTCCTTCTAGACCAGTCTTTCATTTTGCTCTCTCAGGTTGCAGTCTCCCAAGGTAATTGGAATGTATCCTAATTAAGTTTCGTTAATTTGAAGAGGAGAGGCCATTATATACCTTGGATGGGAAATACTGTACAAGGGTCGATAATTATCGTCGTGATGGTTATTAAGCATTTCAGACTGTCTATCTGCTCTATTGACAACCTATTTGCAATCATAATTTTTAGATGAATATTCATAGTGACTGTAGAAATATAAAATATGATACTTGGCAACATTTATGCAATTAAATAGACAATTAAATTCGGCTGGTAGTAGTGGAAATTAAAATCTTCAGACTGATTAGAAGAAGGTTAGGCTCTATTAATTTTCACCCTCCATACATCTATCCCAGTAGCTCTCTGTCCTCTTTAGATGTTTCAAAGGTGTTCATCTGTTCTCTGGAATTATAGAATAATTTAAAGTCTTTTATTGTAGTGTGAAATGGCATAACAACTTTAAAAAATGAATATATGTTAATAAATATTATTAATATAAATATCCACATTGATGTGTTAATCTCTCAAATGGAGAAGTGTCATGTTTCGTGCATTCACAAGATTTAACAGCTTTCAGTGTGAAGAAAGGTATCCCATTTGAACAAATTAAAATTAGGCCTGTGCTTGGTTTGTGGACAGAAGTTTCATTTTAATAAGATCCATAATTGTTTCTCAGTTTCTGAAAGTGCCAAAAGCTAGGCTCCTCTGGAGTTACTGTCCAGGTTATGGGACCATTCCTCCTTTCCAGCCTTTGCTCAGGGCTCTAGTGAGCATTGGCTGCTCCTGGTCTTTTGCCACACCATGCAAAGATAATCAGAATCCAACTTCAGCTCCATGACAGTCTGCTGTTGTCACAAAAAACCCCCCTCAGGCTGTTTGTTCTGCTTCTGAATCTTTCTCACTTTGCTTCAGAGAAATGGGAAATTTGTAGTAGAATTTTTGCCGAAATGAAATACTGTATTTGTTGAATTTTTGTTTATGTTTTATAGCCATTGTCAGGAAAAAGAAAGAAGGGCGGTGGTAAAAGCTCCTTAAAACCTTCCTGTCTATTGTATTTGAACAGACAATACTGCTGCCTTCGTTTGGAGAATCCTTCGGAGTGCTATTCACCCTCTGCACAGCCCTGAGAGTCCATTTATTTCACACATCAATTACACACTTGACATTTTAACACCGTGTCTCTGATTTTAATGGGTTTTAGGAACTGCATTATGATTAGAGAGAAATGCTTCATTCACGAAAGGAGACACCAATCACTTACATAAAGAATAGAAACATAAATTACAAAATGTTAAAATTAATGTAACTGGAACTACGGAAAAATATAAAATACCTGTAGAATTTCCATCTCCTCAGCTGTTTCTCCTGTGCAAGTCCAGAAAATACTCCACTGCTCTGACATTTGAATTCTTTTTGGAGCTATTATGGGTAGGATTTCCCTTGTGGTTATTACATGCTACAGCCTTTAATATTATTTGAAGGACATTTCTATGGAATTAGAAGGGTCCTGAGATCACTACAATTGTTGTTCTGAGTTGAAGAAATTCTCAAGTGTTAATTTGATGGTGTCAGCTTTCCCCTTTGCAAGACCCATCATTTACTTTGGCCACATGTAGTTGGCTTTCAATGCCTGAAATCATCCTTTTAGGTCTTCCTTCTAACAGAGTTGTACTGCTTGTTTATTTCTTTCAATAAAATATTTCAATAGCAAAGATACTTTTTTAGTGTAACAAGAAATTTTTGAGTGCTATTCAAATTGCCTCAGTTACAGAATCAAATGACCTACAAGTAATTTTACAACAAATTTGCTGGTATTTGATTAGAAGCTGTATTTCAAAAACTTGTATTAATGGAACTTAATAACTTAACTTTCATTCTCTGCTGAGTTTATGAATTAGTGTTTGAATTTCAAAGAGTGTTCCTAAATTTGCAGAATTTGGAGAAGAGAATGTTTGACAAATGTAAACTATTTTAGTTGGTTGCTATCTAAGAATAAGGAAAAGACAAATGTATGCAAAAAACCTTAAGAGAAATAGGAGTCAGACATTATTCTATCTATTCTTATTTCTTCAGCTGGTACTTTAGCTACTTTAGGAAGCTCTTGAGCTGTGAGATTTTTCAGCTCCTGTGAGATTTGGTATCAGGAATACTTAACTCCTGTTAAAAAAGTTAGATTCTCCTCAGAAAAATGAGAAAAAGAACAATCTACCTAGTCTGCAGGCTAAGTCTAGCCAAGCCTTTTGTCTTTGTCATTAATAAGAAAAAAAGCATGTATGTAAATTTAACTTGAAGTGAACTGAATTTACACATGCTGGTGAGCAAAAATTCATCTCTTTGGGAAGTCTGTCTCTATGGCATGAGCCTGAAAGTCTGAAATGTATGTATTAGTGTCAGTTGCTCTGGGCAGAAGGGAATGAGTTTACATGGAATAATTCCATTTAACCTAGGTGCACATGTCATCTCTTATTTAAGATATTTTGCATATTTCTCTCAAAATGTCCATAGAAAATAAGAACCCATTACTATTTCAACCCAGAGAAATGATGATAAAATTTCTAGGAGTGTCTTATGCCGGACTGGAATGCACAATGTTGTATTTGATTGTCTGCTTAGTGACACCAGTGTGGCACTTGGCCTTCATTAGGGCTCCGTGCCTTGGGTGGGCACTCCACTGACAGGAGTCTGAGAATCTCACTGCGTCTGAGAGTCCTGTCCGAGGAAAAACGCCAGGACAGAGTTCTGAGAGTCTGATTCGTACCTCCCCCATGGGGGGAGATGGTGGAACGAAGCTCTGCCTGAGCCATTTTCATTAGGAAGCTGCTCAGAAGCAGCTCCCTGTCCAATCCATGTCCAGCGCTCCCAGCTCTGACTGGGTGAGTGATCCCAGTGCTTTTGAAGGAGTAGGGCTGGTTTCTGATAATTTAAATTAAACTGTTTGGCTGGGAGCTAACAGGGACTCGGAGTGCCCAGACAGTCAATTACTTGGTCTCAGAAGAAAACGTGTTTTCTGATCATTGCAGATGTGGTGGCATCTCGTTGCCCATTGTGTTAATTTGTTGTATTGCCCAGGGTTTTAGGACAGGAGATACACAGGTAATGCCCATATATTGCTGCCTTGCTGCCTGTCAGTATCTTCAACCAAAGGATCAGGAGGGTATATGGGATATCACTCTTAAAGCTTTCAACTAAAAAAAAAATTGTCTCAGAAGATGAGAATCTGTTTCTGATGTGAAATATACTTTTTTTTTTTTTCCCCTTGCTGGAATTACTTCTGGCTTATGAATGAAAATGAGAAGTTTTATGGTGTTGCTGTTTAATGTACTTAAATCCTGATCTGACAGACTACACTATCACTACAGGAAGTAAATTAAATCCTCATCAAAGTGTTATGCAGAGCCTCTGGGCTGGGCTATGTAGGACATAGTGCATAAATTGTATCACTTGGCCCAAGGCACTATAAATCATCTGCACTTCTGGGTGAAATTTCCTCTGTATTTTCCCTAGCTCCCATGTGCAAATACAGGGGATGAGCAGAAAGTTACTGCTTTATGCAGCATTGGCCTCCAGACTCAAACCTGCATGTGATTCACTCAGAAGTCACAAGGAATTTGGAGCTCATTCTGATGGATATCCGGTTTCTGAGTGCTTAAGGTATATTCAGATCCGATTTTCAATACTTAGAAAGGTATTGAAAATGAAAGTTGCAGTTGTCTAAAATTCATTTGCAGCTATGGGATCACCAAGGAAAATAATCTGCTAGATTTCAGTACAGATGTGGCTCCAGGCGCCTATTAGAGGTGAAACAGGGCATGTAATGTGCCATCCAAACCATTGCTCACCTCCTCCTGCATGGCTCAGACCCCGGGATGGGGATGGGTGCACAGCAATTGCTGTTTGGTGTATCTCTGCAGGGCGATATTTCCATGGAATTCTAAATTATTTATATATTCTCTTCCCAGTTGCAGTCTAAGTACATAGATTATGCTATGTCCAGGACCATATATACGAACATTGGGGATGTCTTGGTGGTTATAAATTCATAGGGTCACATATTGATCTTCTGATTTAGTTATATAGTGTTTTATCGAGTAAATGCCATAGTGAGAAGTTAAGGGAGTAAACTACTAGCTTTATTAAGAGTATCTTGATGTCATCTTGCAAAGGGAACTGTGTTGTTAAACCATTTTTTCCATTTTTTTTCCCAAAGGAAGAGTGTTGAGTTGTAATCAAATACTAAGTGTCTTTAGAAAAATGTAACGGCAACCCCTCACCCCTTCCCACAAAGTGAACACTAATTAGAGAAAAGGAAGTGCACAGCTTATTTCTTTAATAAAAAAAAATCTGTTCTAACTGGAGGAAAACCGTTAATCTGTTGTAACTGGTGGGGCCGTTAATATGTTCAGATATTCATACAGAGCAGATTTTTTTCTGCTAAATCTAAGTAATTATCCTCCCTTGTGATGCATCTAATTGATGTTACATTTACAGTAATAAACACCAAGCACACATTATATTGCACTGATATTTAGAAACTCTACCAAGGTGCTGTGCCTGAAGGTTTACAGGCAAAAGTAAAAATACAACAGACAAGAAGGAGAAAGAAAATAATAAAATATTCTTGGTGAAATTTCCTTTCTTGCAGTTTTCAGCTCCAATGACCTGTTCGGCACTCCCTGTGCCGCTTTGTCTGTGATGAGGGAAGCCCTTGTGTCCATGGCTGAGAATTAAGGCACAGACTCTGTCCAGACTAGAGTGATTTCTGTAACTGATGAACCCTAATAATCTGGAGGGTTCATCCCTTCAAGGACCACAGGATATATCCTCAGAGATGATTAAAATGCAAGGTGTGATTATTTTTCTGTACTGATAGGTTTTTTTAATGGTTTATAAAGTGCCTGACTCAAGCTGCAGTTAGAATTTATTAACTGATAACTGTCCAATATTTAGAATATAGATAATGAAGGAGAGAAATGGCTCTATGTTTCTATCACTTCATGTAATTACACAACTTCCTGGTGCATGCTGCTTTCCCTAAATGGTTGTAAAGCTGACAAAGAGATGTTTTGTTACTTGTAGCAGGAATTATTCCCTTGAACAATATTTTGAAGGAACCAATTCACCACAGAATTCCTGAATTTTCAGCGCTTGCAGACTGAACAATGGCCGTTGCCAAGCACTCTCCTGAGTACTTTCAGAGGATAAACTAAGAGGAGAACAAGAATCTAATTGTTATAAATATGAAGTAGTTTAATATAGTGAGCACTTAGCACTTTAAGCATTTTTGAAGTCCTACTGCCTTAAGACACTGAGTCCTCACACATAATTACTGCTGGTCCTGATATTGCTTTGACTGGTTCTTTAACAACTCCAGGATAAATTCCTTTGGGTTCTCCGTGTGTCTGCATGTGTAGGCTGTTCCTGGTTCTGCTCTTAAGGCTGTTTTTCTGTTGAAATGAGCACAAAAAATATGTGAGTCTTTGTGGGAAGCCGAGACAGTAAATAACTTGAATCCTTCAGTCTTTGTTGTCTCACATTTGCCTTCAGTTCCTTTAGATAATCTCTACCTTTTCTATCTCATGGTACTGAAAGAGCTTTTTCCTGTTATCCTTGATATTCCTTGCCAGCAATAACTCCCTTTTAACCTTCATTTTTCTGATTGTATACCTGTCCAGCTCTAGAATATCTTTCCATTTCTCCTTTATGCTCTGTTCTTTTTAGGTTTGTAAGTTCTTTACAGAGTCATGCCAAGTGTTTTCCCTCTGTGGTAGACTCCTTTGCCTTTTTGTTTTTAACAGAGTCTGTTTTAATAACTGCCAGTTCTTCTGCACTTCTTTTTCCCTTAGAATGCCTTCCCAAAAGATCCAATCTACTATGTCTGCGAATCTCTTGAATTTCACTATTCTCATCCAATAGAGACCTCAGACATTTCTTGATTCCCCTCCCAAATTTCTTCCTACTTTCAAATTCTTGATTAGCTTCTCCTTATGAGTTGGAATCCAATTCGTGCTGCCAGTAACTCCCTCTGCCATCTGGACAAACGACTATCCCTGAAATACAGCAATGCCTTCTGGGCAGCCTGGATTTTCCAAACATTTTTCAAGACATAGTTTGGGAACAAAATTTGTCTTTACAATTTTATCCTTTAGATTTATGTATTAACTGTAATTGTGCACGATTTTCCTCTTTGTGTGCTGGTAACTTGCAGTATACAAGACCCTTTCAGTTATATTCTTTAACTGTTTGGAGAAAGAGGAAGTGCTTGAGGCTCAATTTACAAAGAATGAATCACCTCACACTCAGTGTTTTTACAATTAAGCAGACAAGACATCCTCAAAGTAAAAGAGTCAATATTATTGCCACCCGATTTCATAAAGGGGACTCCAAACACAGCGATTGTCCAAAGCTCATTCTTGATATCTGTGGAGGGCTTTAGAATTGCAATAGATCTTCATAATTCTAGTCCAATATCTAAGTGAGAAATGGTTTTTTTTCTTGTATTAATCTAGTTCTAGTTCACTTTTTAACAGTTACTCAAGTTCTTTGTCATCCAATTTTGATATAATTTTGTTAATTGCCTCACATTTAGGGGTTTTTAAGCCTTATTGAAGAATAAATTGTCTTCTTTAAGGGTTTCTTCAGAAAGATTATGGATAGAAAGGTAAAAAAGTGGGGATGAGATATAAGGGAATCTGAAATGGTATTTTTGCTTCAAATGTTTATGTAGCCGATTTACCTGTCCACACACATTATATATATATATATATGTTTATATGTATGCAAGTATGGATGAGCGGATGCATTCAATTTTACGTACTTAACTCATGGTTTCCTTGGCATCAGTTTAGACAACAGTAATATATGTAATTTATGTGGTTACTGTGCAGTCTTAGATGTGGATAATGTATTCTAAGCCTTGTTTCTCACAGTTACCCAGCAGAAAAACAGAGAGCAGGGCACACGGCAGGGCCACAGCTCTCAGGGCCAGGGTTCCATCCCTGCAGGAAGGATGGGAGGAGAGAAATGTTCACAGATGTCTGCCACTCACAGTTAAATCCTGCACAGCCCTCAGGTGGCTGCGTCCTGTGCTCCGACACTTACCTCCAGAAGGAGAGACCTTGCATTCAGACCAAATCACCTTGGTTTTGGTTTTTTTTGTTATTTCTTTTTCTATTAAAGATTGTACACATAATCCTACCCTGCCTCTTTCAAATACAGAGCCTCTGGTTCCCCTCCAGAGCAAAAGGAGCTCTGCTTACTCCCATGCTCTGCGTGCCTTGTGTAGAGGGGAGCCTGATTAACTTTTGAGTGTTGGAGGATGAGATATGGCATCCTAAATTTGGAGCTGTGTATAGCTGTGTTCAAAGGAATAGGTAACAAAGGTAATAAAATATTTTCTACCTTTTTTTTTTTTCAGGAATAATAATTTTCCTGCCCACAGTAACATTTCCTGCACACTGGTTCAGCTGTACCTGGTGAGTACAAGAATATCCACTCCAGCCTTTTTATCACTCTTCTCCCCTGTAGGGGTATGAAGTTCAGCTGAAGTCTAGAAGGAAAAAAGATCTGTAGTTTTATGACAGTTTCATGCTGTGGTAGTTTATACCAGGAAAACTGAAACTTTGCAGGCATGGTATTTATTCAGGGTTTCTGCATCATTCTCAGGGTTAAATACAGTAAAGCATGTAAGTTGAACAATTAAATTAATTAATATTGTCAGTGTTATTTTAATAATTTAAGACGTAGAGGGGGTGATTGTGGAATGACTCATTTCTGATGCACACCCACAAATTAACATTCCTTGTGTTTGATTTTGAGTGTGTAATTGTGCACTTCAACAGAAGACTATAAACTGTAATTGGTTCACAACTGAAAATACAGAGGTTCAGTGACCTCCTCACTGCATGGCAGAACTGCGCTATAAAATTTCCTTTCCCTTCTTCATGCCCTTTTGAAAACAGATGATCAAGGACTCAGAGTTCTCAATGTTGTTTAAATGATGGATATGGCAAGAGTGCAGAGAGGTCCAGAAAGACTGCTTGGGCTTCCGCAGTTTGAAGTGGGGATGCTTAAAGAAATGACATTTGACTGAAATGGGGTGGTTGAAGTTCAGGAAATGTTCCAGGACTGTTGAGTAAGGTACCTGGATCCTGCCCATGAGGCATGCTCTGAGCAGAGCTTGTGAGCTCCTGTGCAAGTGTTCATTTAACATTTACAGAACTTCTCAGTGCAATGTGTTGGAACTGAATTAGTTGGGGTGATCCAGATTTATGTGGTAAATTCTTGGATATTTAATGTGTGTCGTTCACAGCCTAGTGCAGATTAACTGCCCCCAGCTCCCAGAGCAGCTCAGAGGTGTGCTCACATCAGTCTCGGCTGCAGCACGGATATGCTGTGCTGTCCAACAAGAGCAGCAGCGCTCCCCTCCTCAGCAGGGCTGCAGCGAAGTGAGAAACATTGTTGAGTGTGTTGGGTCTCTACCAAAGAGCAGCTGGATGGATCCCAGCAGAATATTGTGTCATTCCTGGAAATCTCAACTCCTGGTAGCCTTTTCTCCCTTCAAACTCCAAAGTCTGTCCCAAGGTCAGGTCACATGTGGGTCAGTGGGAGACAGTGGAAAGTGCTCTGCACAGCTGCGTTCGGATCTTTTGGCTATGGGGCATTAAACTTGCACCTGTTTTGGCACACACTACATGTCTGTTTTCAGATCAGGAATCAAGAAATATTAGAATGGCATGCAGTAGTATTTATATATATGAGGATTTATATATAAGTGCTGAACATTTGAGGTTCTTGTCTATAACTTTTGTAATTTTGATTTTCCTCTCTGATTGCCTTTGGAGTATCTGTAGGGTTTTCTTGCATTTGCAGGGAATTTACATTTTAAATTGCCTGTGATGTGCTCTCTTTCCACTGCTCTAATTTCTCAATGTCATTTTGATTATTAGCATTTTTTTGATCCAAGTTAAAGTACTTTGCTCCTTTCTAACCACACAGCACTCATATTCCCCAAACATTTATTTACTTTCCGGTATGCTTTAGTACAACTTTCTATAGGCAGATATTTAATTTCCAGCTGTTCCCTCCACTTGCAGACTAGCTTATTTAGTCTGATTATTTATCTTCTTCATGTTTATATTTCAAGGAAATGGGGTGACACATCCTATCAGAATTTCTCTTATTATGAAGTTTATTTTAATTGACACAGATCTTTACTGGAAAACAGATGATTCTTTTCCAGCTCTTGCTCTTCTCCAAGGTGAGCCGGAGGGGATGGTCTCCACCCCCTGTCAGCAGCAGCAGCCTGGCCCTGCTGCAGGGAGCCCTCCTCAGCCTCAGCCTCCAGCCCAACCCTTTCATCTTCTTTGCCTCTAATTCGAGTTTCTGTGCAATGTTTATTCCTGGCCACAACTGCTCACAGGCCCTTCGATCCTGGCAAAACCCCTCGGGGAAAAAAGCAAAGCACAGAACACCATCACAGTCACTGTCTCTGTTTCTTGATGACATTGAACAGCTTTTCTAAACTTAAACAAGTGTCTTGCACAATTCAGTTCCAGACAAGGCTTCAGAAGATAGCTCAGGTCAGACACTCTTGGCTTGCTGCCACCTACCAAGCTGAGGTTGCCTTCCTGCCATTCTTTGACTACTTGTTTAGAATTTAATTTACATGAAACGTGATACAGAGTTTTTTGACAAAATATTCTTGGAGGAATTTGAGTGTTTTCTCCCTTTACCCAAGTGAGTGCTAATGCAAATTCACAGGTGAAG
This sequence comes from Origma solitaria, assembly GCA_013397895.1. Taxonomy (NCBI): domain Eukaryota; kingdom Metazoa; phylum Chordata; class Aves; order Passeriformes; family Acanthizidae; genus Origma; species Origma solitaria. The sequence goes on along the minus strand of VZRL01000899.1, from coordinate 684,416 downwards.
CATTCTTGAGGCTGGTACCTACTCTGTTGGCTGTGAGTCCTTGTGACTGCGAACTGTGTTCTGATGAAATTCTTGTGATTGCACCTTTGGGAACAATTCCTATTTTGGGGGATTTTAAAGCACAGACTGAATAAAGTAGGATTTTTCTATTGCTTAAAAATGGTGCTGTTAATGATTAACTGTTAATGGTACTGCTAATGATTACTGTTAGTGGTCTGGACATATTAATTTTCATTCTCAGTGAATTGCAGAAATTTACAGAAGAAAATGTTCTTTCTGTTGGAGAAAGAGAGGAAAGGAAGACATAAAGATGTGTCAAGTCTTTATCCTGAAGAATTTAGATTTATACCATTTATGAACATATCTTTTATTTCTCTTCTACTGAATTTAATTAATCTCCCCACTATGGTTAAAAAAGCACTATTTTACAGCTGTGAACATCAGCTCATTCTATGCACAATCTTGCATTTGTGGCTGAACCATCTCTATTATGTATTTGTTATTTCTTTGTTGGATGTCAACAAAAATCAGTTTGTAAGAATGACTTTTATCAACCCTAGCTGTTTATGGTTCTGTCATTTTTGATTACATACTCGCACGCAATTGAAGGCAATACCTCTTTCCATCACAAATGAGAGGGAGGAGAGGCTTCTATAAGTGTTCTTGTGTCGTAAAATTTAATTTAAGAGAGGCCTAGAGTTGTAAATACAGTTAGATAAAGAATTTAGATTTATATTTATGTTTTATGTGTATTTATGTTTTAACTCATCCACGGCTGTTGATTTGCCTCGTGTCTCCTCAGTAAGGCAGTGCTCAGTGGCAGAGTGAGCCAGGTGGGTCTGAGTTGCAGTGACTGCTTGCTGGGGTCAAAGGAAATTCATTTTATTTGTGTGGATGTCGTGGGTTTGACCCTGGCTAAATGCCAGGCACCTACGACATTTGCTTTCTATGCTCTCTCCTGCTGCAGCTATGCAGAGGAGAGGAAAAACTAACACAAAACACTGGACTTATGAGTTGAGATAAGATCACTGATAAGGGCCGCACGAGATTCAGGGCAAAAGCAGGCGGGAGACTTAAAGTTGCAAAGAAAAGTGATTTATTAATCTAACAGAGTCAGAGGATAAATTGGAGATAAAAATAAGCTCTTAAGACACCATTTCTTCACTCACCCCTCCTTTCCCTCTTAAGGCACCGCTTCTCAGCTCACCCCCTCCCTCCTTTCTAACTAACTAACAACTCCCAGGCAGGGGCAGGGTGTGGGGTTTTTCTTAGTTCATCGCAATTCTTCCACTGCAGACACTGTTTCTCTAGTTGCCCTCTCTCTCTATTCAACCAACAGATCTGGGCTAGGGCAAGGCATGTGGCTTTTCTTAATCAATCAATCCAAGGCCACAATTCTTCTGCTCCAAACACTGTTTCTCTACGCACCCCTCTCCCTATTAAGACCATTTCTCAGCTCACCCCCTCCCTCCTTCCTTCTAACCAACAGCTCCGGGGTGGGGGCAGGGTGTGGGGGTTTCCTTTGGTCAGGGTCAGTCCATCAGGGGGAAGAATCCTCTACTTAGCCATGGGGGTCCCTCCCACGAGAGACAGTCCTGTGCGAACTTCTTTGGCGTGGGTCCAATCTCACGAGCAGCCCCGCCCGATTGCTGCTGTCCGAGATTCTCTCCAGGCTGCAGAATTGCAAGCCGAGGCCAGGCTGGTTCCATCCCGGGAGCAAGGCCTTTCTCTCTCTTGCAAGGCCTTTGCAACTCTCAGTCTCTGGGACTCCCACTGGATCACAGCTTCCTGCAGGCATCATCTGCTCCGCTGGTGTGGGCACCTCCCCACAGGCTCTGGGGGTTGCTCTGCATCCCCTGGACTCCATGGGCTGCAGGGGGACCACCTGCTCCCCCCACGGTCTTCACCATGGCTGGCAGAGGGTTTTCAGCTCCGGCGCGTAGAGCACCTCCTCCCCCACTTTCTCCACTGACCTTGGTGCCTCCATGTTGTTCTCCCTCACATATTTTTACGTCCTTCTCCTCCTTCCCTGGCTAAAAAGAAGTGCGTGCTAACATTGTTTTGATTTCTTCTTAAATATGTCTTCACAGAGGCGCGACTAACATCTCTAATTGGCCCAGGTTTTACCTGCAGCATGTCTATCATTTTACAGCCATCAGAGACTGGCTCTGCTGGACATGGTGGAAAATTTCCAGAATCTTTACTCAGGACATGCAGGAGCCATCTTTGTACCCCACCCTGTTCACTGGCAAAAACTGGGCCAGGCAAAACTACCACAGTGGATAAGGAATCAGAGTTCTGAGCTCTTGCTAAAACCAGATGAGGAGAAGGATTCTGTTGTTCACACGATGTACAGTTGAACAGTACTACAGTAGACATTGCAAGTGTGTTTGATTAACAGCTCCTGCTGATTTTCCGCTCCTTTGGGGATTCCTGTGTCATGTCTGTGATCACTAGTCACTGCCAAGGGAGAAAAGGACAATGACTTCATGCATTTTGATTAATTTGAGAGAAAGGGAGAATATTTCATGCTCCTCATGAACATCAAGTACCAATACAGCTAATAGGATATATCTCACATATGGCTGTAACTGTCCAGGACACACAGGTATACTAAAGCTCGGTTTGTTTCATTTGTAGCTCAGATTATATTGAAGAATTGTTTCCTTTGTTAATGTACAGACCCTGCAATTATCATTAGTACCGCTGATTTTGCCTTTCAGTGGAGCAGCTGCTCTGCAGCGCTGGTGGTGCTCTCCTGGATGCTCTCTAACATCCTCTCCTGCAAAATCTTTGGAGCTCTTGGCTAGAATCTCTTCTCATCTGGGTTTTCTTTATTCTGTCACCAGATCATGCATTAAAAGCTGCCTCATTCCTTTTGCCTTCTGAAATGCTGGCAAGGGTCTGTGTCACAGGTCTGATTGTCATTAGTGATAAACCTTAATGTGTATTTTTGTCCTCTTCCTTTTCCTTTCTTCTTATTTTCTGGGGGTCTGACAAGTGCCCAGGATCAGCTTGTACAAACAGCCATTGCAGAGATTTCACTAGGAAACACACAGAAATAGGAAATAATAAACTCAAAGGAGATCTCTCACTCTATTAATATGCATGACAGGAGCTATTTTCTGAGGCATATCTTTATTTTAATGGAGTAATTTAGAGTATTTTTGAAAACATATGCAATTAGCATTGTTTTTTTTTCACCATGACCTGACTGAAGGTGCATAAATGAGTCTGAGATGTACTTTCCTTGTATTGTTTGAGATAGTGCTCCAAGATATGCACTTCACTTTCTCTCAGGTGGAAAATGCTTTGTTTGACACCTTTTTACAAGCTCACATGAACGTCTCCTTTCTGTCATTTTACCATCATTATTAGTGGTGATTAATGCACTTTCTGAACCAGTGAGATACTCACATTCTTACAAATCCTTTCTATTCCTGCTACTCTTATTAGGTGTCTGGGCCCCATTGTGCTGTACATTTCATGGAGTTTTCAAGTAGCTTAGAGCTCGTGTTCGTATGTAAAATGAGCTTGGAGTGTCCCCAAGTTTGCAGAGGCTCCCGATGGTTGTGCCTGGGGTTTGGATCTGAGCAAGCTGTGCTTGCCCAAATCCTTTCCAGAACACAATAGGAGACAAAAGCAGCACTGCCTGGGCAGCAGGTCCTGTGCCCATCTGATCTGTGTCTCCGTGTCTGAGGCACTGATGTTCCCTCTCAGAGCTGCTCTCCGGGCTTCCTCCCCAGAAAAGGGACACGGCAATGCTTCTCCCCGTGGGAAATCTGGAGAGCAGCAGGGACACGCAAGGAGCTGACAGCAGATGCAATGCACCCATCTCTGCTTTCCAAAAGGCTCTGCAGAAGTGACCCCAAACAGCTCTGAGACGGAACGGTGTAGGTCCCACACTGGGGAGATGTGCAAAAAGCATCCTGGAGTGGCATTCCTACTTCCCAAACTGAGGCACAGAGAGCTTGGGAGCCTTGTTCAAGGCCAAAGTAAGTTCGTTGCAAAGCCAGCAACTCTCAAGAGTTTCATCCAAATTTCCTCAGTCTCTATGATTAATGCAACTCCTAATAATTGTCTTATTTTTCATTCATAAAATCATTCACATTGTTTTGCTCCTGGCCCCATGTTGTGGCATTAAGCAGCAGACAGCACTGCACTCCTAATTGCCCAGGCAGGTGTGCTGACAGCAGTTGCAGGAGTTTCCAGAAGTGCCTCTTGTTTCAAGATCTCCTCCCTTAGGCTTTTCTGTGCAGCTGCAGAATGCAGTTTTTTCCATTGTTAATTCCCAGGACATCTCAGGGAAGGCAGAGCGGTGGCGTTGCCACTAACGCTGCTGTGAGGATTATGTGGTGGCTGAGACTGATGGCCCCATCTCTTCTCTGCCTGGCGGAACAAGCTTCCAGCACCACAGGAGGAAAAGACCTCGCTCTGCAGTGTGCTCTGGGGAGATAGAAAAACTTGCAGCATGGAGTTTGCATTTTATTTCTTTTTGAAATGAACCAGAACATTTCCCTTTTGTGATTGAGCTCCCGAGACACCTGACATTTTGCTCAAGCACTGGAGCCCTCCTCTAGAAGTAGACCCAAAGATTTCGAAGTTCCCCACAGCAAAGAAAGTACGGTTAGTAAGATACATGGTTCAAGAACATTTCAATAAGTATTTTTTAATTATTTTGCATGGTATTAGAATTTGTTCAATTTGGAAAATCTCTGGAAAATGGAGGAGTGAATTTACAGTAAAGGTAGGAAAGCTTGGTCAAGATGTTAGCAAGGAAAATACCCAAATCAGGATCCTTTCTCAATTAAATATCATGTTTACTTTCATTGATGCTGATTTTTACAGTATTTTGTGGCACAAGGAAATTGTGAAATTCAGACTCAAGTGACCACTTAGTTGAGAGTTTAAACCCATGATTTTCAGTTCTGTGGGACCTGCCTGTCCTAAGGCACTGCTCGTGCTGCGGTGAACAAGTGTGGAGACTGCTGCAGTCAAGACTGTAAAGCAGAAAACACATCCAAAGACACAAACATCTTTAGAAAGGAATTTGGACACCCAATGCCCATTTATTTTTAATGGGATGTAAATCCATGGATTTGTAGAGGTCTCTGATAATCTCATCCTTGCTCATTTGGGAAATCTTCCGGCAAGTATGGCCATTTCTTGTGCTGGAATTACTGTCATTGGTTTTGTTTGAAGGGAGAAGGAAGCAGATGGATTGTTCAGAACAGCTTCCAAATGGGACTGATCCAAAGCAGAGCCCGCCTCAAAAGTTATATTTTCAGGAATTTGTTTTAGGAGAACTAGGCTGTGGAACACAGAGTTCTTCTGAAGACTGAACTTGCAAATCATGTTGGTGTCACCTTGGAGTGATACTTCACGCTGCTCTGGCTTTCCCAGTGACTCTACAAATTGCTTTTGCAGGCAGAAATTTATTGCACATATGTGATGTTGTTCTCTTGTTTTTCCCCTCCATCACTCCCCCAACTCCTCCCCAAAACAGATGTTGCTATAAAGTGATATGTCATTTGATCCTGAACTTTTCTTAATGATTGTGGTGGCATTTCTAATATTTCTTAGAGGCAAGTGCAGCAGCTGCCAAATGTAATTGCTTCACTAAGTCTATGAAATACATTTTACCACAAAAACGGCACAGCTGTCATTTCATCAATTGTTGCCACCCTTGTTCCACTGCAGAGCTGGACATTTGGTCTAGTCAGTTCTAGACAGAGACGCAGTTCTAGAATATCTCTGGATATTCCCCGTTCCTAAATCCCTGGGTCCTGCAAAACATTGCTGTGTGTTTTTTGTTATTTACGTTGAACAAATGTCTCACAAATTTGGACAACTCTCCTACACTAACTTGTCAGGAGACATTTTTACTTTATTTTTTTTGTGCTGTTTTAAATTCTCCTCCTTGACTGGCCCTCATGCAGACCCATGATACTTAACCCAGATGAATTTTGTATGAGGCATACTTGGGCTTTCTTTCTGGTCTAGCTCACGGAGGGTGAGATCTGCCATTCTGTTTGTCCGTTGAGGTTTTTTCTATTTCTCTTTTAACAGATGTGTAGGAAAAGGATTCAGATAAATTCCCTGGATACTTTGTATTGTCTCTGGGCTTTATTTTCTTTGGTTTTCTACTGAAGCAGTGAAAAGAAGTTAAAATGTCTTGCAGTCTTGCACATGCTTTCTACTACAGACCAAGATCAAGTAAGATGTAAGACAGCGCAGACTTTCTTTGACCTTGGTCCCACCCTTTCTTCCCCCTTGACATTTATTTAAATGCTGAACTCCAAGCTAAGATTGAATTTCTTTCGTTATTCAAAACAGAGCACTTGTAGATATTCAGCACTTGTGATTCTGCCATGGCTTGCTGCATGGGCCATGGTTCATCAGGTCATGTTTTGAGGAGCTGCAGATGTTTGGACATGGAGTTTTAATTTGACCCATTACAGTAATTTAGGCCAGCTATGAAACTATGATCTGGATCCATATCTAAATTCAGAAAAGGTTGCATTTTCATCAGTGTTAGAGTTATTAGAAGATATTACAGTTTTGTATATTTGGGATTGCTGTTTTCTTCACTGCCAGTCACAACTACAAAGCATTGATGCCACTACACCTTTCCTGCTATAAAATAAACTCAGCCCAAAGCATCATTCTAGGGACCAATCACAGTGCAGTATTTAGTAGCGATGTGTTTAATTCTAAATACTAATTAACACAAAACCATTGCGGAAATTATGTCTTATGTTGCTAAGCCAGCTCCCAGCAGTTTTGCAGTTTAAATTCTCGATTCCAGCCAGTTTAGCTGTAGCTGCAGGAAATGTGGAAGTGGTAACTAAAATTGTTTCAGTTTCTAGAAGCGTCCTTTGAAGACTGAGAGACAAGACTGATATATTTGAGAAAAAGTAATTACAATGAACAATGATTTCCAGTTTTGTTTTAGCATAATTGTGAGGCATTCAATGTGTACAACCCTCTATATTTTTCCAAATTCAATCAGACAATGAAACATCTGCGGTCAGAAAAGGCTATTGCTTATTACATTGTCTCTGGGGAAAGGAGTGTCTGGTAGAAGATTCTTACTTCATTTGGCTGCTGTTGAGTCATCCAGCTGATGTTATTTGAATTTACACTAGAATTGAACCTGGTACTGAAACAATAAAATGTTTGCTCATAAAAAAGGAGAAATAGCATATGGAAAATTTTGTTTTATGACAGTGAGACAAATACCAGTAAATCAAAACTGTGGCAGGAAATGTAGCTTTCTTAAGAAAAGAAAAAAAAAGAAAAGACACTGAATTGGATCTTGAATCTTCTAAGCTTAATATTTTAAACATAAAGCTCTGAGAATTTATGACTGTATCATTTTACATATCTCAAATGAGCATTTCTTTGTCCCACATTTTTCCTGGATTTAATTTTTTTTCTATTTCTCAGTGACTCAGATTCCTTGTTTACATCTGTATCTATCTGGCTGTCTCAGGACATGAGGTTTTATTCCTGAAAGAGCAGATATGTTTTCTTGCAAATATCACAGTGGAATTTAGGAATTGATGTTTACCCATGTCAGCCAGGTAAAAGCACTCAGGAATGCCTATCTTGGTGTTCAATGAAGTCAGTGGTAAAAAAACCCCTCAAAATACTTCCAATAAGGTATATAATTTGTTTCAGAGATGAATTTATGGATGACAAAAAATTTGGATAAATTTGGACATGTAATTTATCCAATAAGCAGATAATCCGTAGTAAGTGCAACAGAGGCCCCAGGAGAGGAAACTGTAAAGTGTTTCCCTTGTTAACAAATCAGTGATGTTATCTTGCCTTTTCAATTTCTTCAATTATTCTGATTTACTTTTGACAATTCACTTAATCAAAGAAAATTGCCCCTTTTAAATTTTCTTTTTAGTAAATCACTGATGTTATTAAACAGAGACTAAGTATATTAACCACAGCAGTCAATTTTCAGAATTAAGAGTATTAGTGTGTTTGTTTTTGATCAAAGTTGTGCCAGGCTGCCATTTCTCAGGGATTCCTTGCACTCTGAGGAATTAAAGTGTTGTGGCAACTTTGCATCAAAAGAGACTTAGGAGTTTTTACCTCTATCTACACTTAGTAAAATGCATGAATGTGTGGCTTTGTGCCCCTTTTCCATGTTGAGCCTGGACAGAACTGCAGAAATCTGACCTTCTCTATCGCAGTCAATGTCTGTCAAACTTCCCCAAAAGCGAAGCTTTCTCTGTCTTCTCCTGCAGGCTCTCATACTGAGAGACTTGACTCCGTTTTTCTGATTATTCAGAAACTGTTCAGATTATTCGGGCAACCTAAAAAAACCCAAACCAGCAATTTGGACTGCTTTCATCCCTTTTTTGAGAGGTCTTAGAGGACTACTCAGAAAAATGGGTCAAATCTCAGAAGACAATTAATGAGTCAGATATTGACCCAGTTCAGAGAAAAGAAAAACGATAATGTAACCCAGAGAAACCATCCAAAAGAGAATATTTGTCTGTACACCATTGCTTATACCAACTATTAAATAATCCTTCATTCAGATTAAATATTAAATTGGTGCTTAGCAATATCATCAGTAATATACCGTTCTATCTCCGTTTTAAAGATACAAAGAAATCCGCACATCCAAAGGGTTTTAATACATTGGCGGTATAAAAAATTGAAAAGAAAACAAATTTTTGCCTGAAAATGAATTCCTACATTATATTAAAGAGAAACTTCATCAATGCTGTATGTCTTAAATCTTTTCTTGGTCAGGAAGCAATAGTGATTTGTTGGGGGTCTCTGTGTGGGTGATGTGTATGGGCAGGCAGTGAGGGAGAAGAGTTTCTGCCGTGAGGCCTGGCAGAAAGGAAAAGTAAACCTTTTAAAAGCCACATAGGGCATAACTTTCATTTGAATAATTGTTTCTGAGATAAGTTCTCTGGAGAAGCAAATGTTTCATCCAGTTTTCCACGATCTGAATGCGTGTGATCATAAATCAGCCTTCCCATCATCACCTGTTTCCCAGATAACAACTGTTTACAAAATGATCCATCTTTTCCTGGAAATACTTTCATTTAAATGATCCATAGGAACATGTTTATTGTAAGGTAATGCTTACATGAATTTGTACAATTCATTTTGATTCATTGACTTTCATTTGGACTCAGAATGAAAATAAATTTTGGAATGAGTCATGGAGGAGATGTTCCATTTTCTGGCCAGCCCTCGGATGGCTATCAATTATTCACAATCATGCTTTAGAACTTCTGGTAAATTTTTCTTACAACAACACTGCAAACTGGATTCAGGTATGTGTAATAGGCAGAAGGGGGAAGCAGACATGCTGTGTTTTACTTGGTTTGCTCAGAATGACGCATGAAGGAGCTGCAAACAGAGCAGCTCCACACTGAGGTGACACAGGACATGCCCTCAGCTGGGAGATGACAGTTAACAAGAGATTTATTGCTGGAAGGACAAGTCTTGGTCACTCCAAGGGGGTAGCTGGGTTGTGGTGTTAAAAATGATAATATATTTACAGTTGTCCGTGGGCTGGAAGGGGAAGGAGTGTGCTGTGTTTGGACAATGCTCAAACGTGATTTGATTCTTGAGCTGGTCCAGGAGATGGAATGTGATGATCCTTGTGGATCGCTTCCAACTCAGGATATTCCAGGATTTTCTCTTCTCACTTATTTAAACGTATCCTTGGACTGTGTCTTTTCAAAATGGGGCCAAATATAGAGAAAGACACAAAGCAATTAGCAAAACAGAAAAATAAAAATGTTCTCATAGTCTAAGTATGACTTGTTTTGTTGTTCTGATAACGTCACAGTTCTTGAAATTGAGCTGTCAGAATGAGCACCACGTGGGCAATTTAAAGGCATTGAGGCACTTTTATTGAGTTAGCCACCTGAATACTGTGAAAAGCTGACCTTCTCTGTAAAAAAGATCTTTATTAACCTCTAAATGCAACACCAAATTGCCTCCTCTAACCCTTCCTTTTTTACTGTCTGCTTTTGCATAATGTAACAGCAGGGCTTTGAGGCTCACGCTGTGCTCTGTTTCTGCCCTGTGGGCAGCCCATATTTGTACAGAACTGCTAAAGCTCTTTCTTTCCCCGTGTGAGACAAGATCATTTAAACAGCAGCTCTCTTTCTTGTGCAGGGAAAAGTACTTATGATTTTGAATAACTGCCTACTCAGGTCTTTCTTTCCATCCACTAAAAGCAACTAGAACATATCAAGGAAAAGATTCTAGGGAGAGAAAGTTAATAGTCATTTTGTCACAAAATTGAGTTTGAAATGTGATGATGTTTACCAAAAAAAAAGTTTATTTTAACGGAAACATTTTGAAATTAACTGCTTGCAAATAAATGACACTTTGGTTGAGATTCAGTTAAGGAGCCTTTCTAGACTCTCAAAATGAACGAATGCTACCAATAAAGACTAAAACACTAAAAAGGCATTACAGATTCCATATCAGGCTTTCCAAAGTCCACAGCAGTTGGTGAGGAGCTGCTCTCTGACTTCACTGAGCAGTGTTTCAGCCCTGAGGATTCAGCAGATTTGAGAAGAGTTTCCTGCTCCCCTAGATGGGACCAGTTTAACCTCCCTGCCCCTCTCTTCCTGCCGCACTGAGGCCAGAGGGCTGAGCCTCGAGCAGTTTTGTCCCCCCTGAAGCTGCGTGAATTACTTCTGGGAGATAATTAGTTGGGGTTTAAGAAGAGTTTTCTGCCCATTTACAAATATCCTTTTGGTGCATTCTGGCTCCCCATCTTCACCTAGTTCATGTTCAGCTCTCATCTCCAGTGCAGTTCTGAAACACAGCTGTGCTAAGGTGAATTAAATCAGTGTATTTTCTAATAATGGTGATTTCAGCTCAGTTGACTGCGTGGGCTGGTACAAAGAAAATTAATTATTTCTTGTGTATCATTTACACCAGTTATCCAGTATTTTAGAGAAATGGGAAATAAGCGCTCAAGGTTTGTGCCATGTGGTTCCCACGGTATTTTCTTACAGCACCAAGTGAACAGAAGGTGTATTATGCAGAGCAGCCCCCACCAGAATAAAGCCATAATTGAAATGGACGTTGATGTCACTGAACAATTTATCTTCCTTAAAAGGCTTTTGCTTTACAAAAGCAGCTAATTTAGTCTGGGAAATTAAATTGATGGCCGTGTGGGTACATTTGTCTAATTCACTTAGAGTTGTATCATTAGCCATGATTGTTTGATCAATATTTACAAAACAGTGGAATTTACTCAGCTGACAGATGTCAGAGTTCCGCTCCTCATTACTGAAAGTAGATTCTTTGTGGGTAACCTGCAACAAGATCTACTTCCTTAGAGGCTCAAAATGCCAATATGAAATTAATAATGGATTTTTAAATACATGATACAGTCTTCTACAATCTTTTAGAAGGCAGCTAAAACCAAGAAAAGATCTTCCTAAGTACAAAATATTAATATACGCTAGATGCAGAAGTGTTTTAGTGTCCTTACAGCATTGGGCAAAACCTGGAGGATGCCAAACAGGTGAGATCTAACAGCTAAAAAAATAATTACTCGTACTGTCTGGTTGCATGTGGGTACTAGCAGAATGCTCCAGGGAAGCAGATACTTCTGCGATTACTGTGTACTGCTAGGATTGTCTCATCTCCATCTTTAATTGTGCCATATTATTGGTCTTTCATCAGCTTTACTCTACCTGTGGGAGCTGAATCCCTGACAAACATATTTTAGACTAGTATGAGAAACTATTCAGGTCAAAAACTTCCCTGCACGTTCATACTTTAAAAAATTACAGAAAATAAATTTCTCTGCATCTTCAGAACTTTAATTCATTTCATTAAAGCTTTTCTTCAGTCCTATAATTTATGTCATTGTATGTTGAGCTTGAGTTGTGTGAATTGTGACTATAAATCACTTAAAATGGCTTATCTCATCTCAGTTCAGCATCGTCCTATTTTGGGGAGACGTTTTTTATCAAGTGGCAAAGCTATATCTCTTCCTCCCTTCTCAACCAAAATTCACTTATATCCTCTCATTTTAGTACAGCTTTTTGAAGTTCTTTATAAGATTTATCACTATGGACACTTTGGAGTCTGTGTGCTGTGAAAATATGTGATACATTGTATATTCACAGTGAATCATAATTCCATATTTTGTGAAATTATATGAAGAAATTTGGAATACTTGCTACTGAAAATATGTGTGTTCATGGTGGAATCTGAGTAGCGAAACCTGGTACCTAGATTTGGATTTGGATGTGTGAATTCTGAGGCAGGAGCTGTGCTCAGCTCTGTTACAGACAGGAAGGCTCTCTCTGTGTCTGGGAAAATTCAGTGTTGTTCCACTGAAGACATTAGAACACAGTTGATTTTGGGCAGTGGTTAACAGAAATACCCACAAATCAAACAGTATAAAAGAAGAGAGAAGCTTGAGTTTATTTTTCTGTGAATGCTGACTATTTTCACTGCTTTCTTATTTTTAAACTTTCATGCCTGTGCCTCAGACTATCACTGAGTTATCCTGGGTGTAAAATTGGAGAAGTTTGTGGAAATTATTCCTGATTTTCCCTGGCTACCCTATATTTTCATTCTTTATAGATTCTTAGAGATTTTGGTTCCTCCTTTTTCTCTCTTCTCTTTCCCTCCCTCCCTCCCTCCACCCTCTCACTTTTAATAATGAATTTTTATCTTGTAAGCTTTTCTGTGTCTTGACCTGGTTTAAAAAAAAAAAAAGTGCAATTACTTCTTGATGACAAGCAACACAGGAGTAGATTTCTCCATATTCTTTTTCTTTCCTTGCTTGACTTGCCCTCTGCAGTTAAAATGATGTATCTTCCACTTGTGCAATTTTATGATCTTCTTAAACCAACATGCACAAATACATAAAACACAAGTAACTTGGCTAGCTCTCACTGACATTTAAAACCAGAAGTGTGACTACATTAGTAAAATATGTCTTTCTTTTCACACATTTTTCATTTTATTGCTTTTCTCATATTGTAAATACTTCTTTAAAAGTATATACTAATCTATTAGCTAAATACTATGATGCTTTGAGGTACCCAGCTGTCAGAGAAGGTACAGTGCGTCCATAGTGTCTCCTGGGAGTCAGCACAGCTGATCCTTGCCTCGGCATTTATTGAGTATTTATCGTGCAAACGGTGAATGTCAGGGCTGTAGCAGCACTCGGAGGTGAGCAGGGTGTGGGGTCAGGTCCCAGACTCTCTCACAGCTCTGTCTGTGATTGAGGAGGTGAGACAGAGCCGAGGTCTGTCTGTCCATCCCTGACAGACGGACACTGTCAGCTCGGCTGTCCAGCCCGAGGGGAAAGGGAGCTCCTTCCAGTGACCTGCTGGGATGAGGGACAGGATGTCAGGCTGTGGGGAGATTCTTTAATTGTCATGGGTAAGAAGCCAGCCCCAGCCGAAACCTGGTCTCCCATAAGTTTTGGGTTAAGTAATTTCTTGAGCTGGGAGTTACGTAAGAATGCAAATGGCTTGTGCAGTCCTACATTCAAATTCAATTTCTTTACGTCAGTGTAGAATGAAAAATCAACTCTAGGATTTCCAGGTAATGGATTTCCATATGCTTGAATATGTGTCTTTAATTAAAACTGTCAAATTGGTGCCTTTGAGAAGTGCATTTCTTTGAATTCCTTCTGTTCTTTTTGGTCCCACCTTGAGAGCAGGAAAACAGAGTCAGCCGCGGTGATAGACCTGACAGCTGACCTATTCCTCTCCAAGAAAACGATACCACGATGGATCTTCTCTCATAAGAATTCAGAAGTTATTAATGTCACTTCCAATCTAACAAATGTTTGACCTTTATTATGGTCTTACAGAAATGATAGCTGCTCATGCTCTTCAATTTTAAATGCATGCTTAGAAACATTTAAATGTGGAAAGCCCACTGATTCAAGGCAAGTTCAAGAAATTGCTCCTGACTTCAAGCATTTTAATCAATTTATGAATAACAGGATAAACTGGCTCATGCTGAAGGTGGCAATCTAAGGAGCTAAAAAAATCTGTTTCATAAAGCTACATATAAGGCTTTCCCTTCTTTAGGAAGCTCTGTTTTATGATTCTGCAGATTTTCATTGGTGTACTTTCATTCCAGGTTCTGGGAAGAAAGCCAGAAGCTTAATCCCATTTTAGAAGCGACTGGGGCCAAATTCTATTCCCAGAAAATTAAATGAGAGTTCTGTGATGGAGTTCAAAAGAATTGGGAATTGACCTCTATCTAATATCTTTGAGAATAATTTATTAAAACTATTTCACTTTTTTTGCTATTGCATTGCCAATGCAAATTTGTGCATTGGGTTTCAGACTTGGGCAAAGGGAAAAAGCAGCTAAATAATGATTGAAATTCCAATTATGTTATCTTTATGCTGAATGCATATTACTCCTAAAACAAATGCAATGCACAGTTTCATGACATTACAGAAAAATGTTGTGGAAAGGACCATATGTGGTAAATAAAAGAAATATTTTGAAAAATATAATGCCCCAATTGTGGTAAGTCAAAATATAACATTAGATCCAAACAAACTCTTAAGGACCAGGATTTGAAACTCATCTTTCTGTAGAAAATGTTGCAAATGGAATGTTTAAAGGTTGGGGCCAGCTTAATATTAAATAGCAATTTTTATAATACACTGCTTAAGTGATTAATCCTCCCCTGCACAGTCCCACCTTGCTTTCCTCGAGCAACTTCTTAAGCTTGTTAGAAGTTGTTGCTTTATTGAGCTTCTGTGATAAAGCATTTCATGGATTTACCTTTTTGTCTGGAATGCTCTCCATGGCAATGTACAGCTGATCCACCCCGGCAGCTTTTCCTGTGACGCTCCTGGAACCTCATTGATGTTTGTCATGCACACCCAGCAGGTACTCAGCGAGTTCCAGCTGAATGGAAGTGTATGGATTAAGTTAATACACAATCAATATTGTTATAATGAATGGCTCCTTTAATGAACAGCCAACTCTCGTTCTTTTAGACTGGGATTTGCAAAGTTGTTTTGAAGGATTAACGTATTCCATTTCACCAGTGCTTTTAAGATAGCAGGGCACCCAACTTCCTTGTGTACACATAATAAATTCTCATTGGATTTTGTCTCTTAGATTTGTATTCTAGGAAGAGGGAAAAGAATGGTTTTTTTCTAAGCCTATCTGCATTATTTTGGAGAATTGCCAACCCTAAGTCAATTAAATGGTATTAGCTGCTTTAGCTGTCTCGGCTTGTCAGTTAAAGAGAAGTATGAGACCACACGGTTTAGGAAGAAAGCAGAATTTCAATCACAGGATTTTTTTCAATAATTATTTGGAAAGCCTGTGTCAAGCAATAGAGTCCAAGCTTCTCTTGGAAAAAGGATAGACTGTGTGACTTGATGGCATTTCCAGACTTATTTTCTACCATATTTTATTATTAGATTTTATAATATTTCAATTTCTAAATATAATACGTTAATGTAAATGCATTCACTTCTCCAGTCAGAGTCTGGGGAAAAGCTGGCGCCAGCGAGTGAACTGATTTCTGACAGATGAAAATGGCAGATAGGATGGCAGTCCCTATCTCTGTTTTTTGACTACAGAGAAAGATTAGTTAGATGAGAAAAATCTACTTCCAGTGGTCCTGCATCCTTCAAGTACACCAATAACCTTTCTCAGTTTTGGCAGTAATACTTAGGATTAAAATGGGCTGAATTTTGGGGTTTATGGAAGAAATTTTGGTATCTAATTCAATTATTTATTGACATATTTTAAGAGGGAGTTATTATTTGTCTTAATAGCTGCAGAGAAACTAAGGAATATAGGCTAGCAAGGGTTTTTAAATAACAATTTTCATGGAAGACAAGGAGAAATTTTTGAAAATTGGCACTTCACAAGTTTCTCCTGAGCTTGACAATATTAGTGTATTAATATTGCAAGTTTTTTTTAAACACAAGCAAGTGCCATTTCATGACTACGAAATTTAATTAATTAATTAATTAAATATTCTCAATTATCTTGGACAAAGTTTCTGAGTTTTTGAAGCTTGTTTTATTTTGTTGTTTATTCTCCATAGAAGATAGTGGCGTTACTGTTTGGTTTTCTGTCGTGTGAGGCACCAGCTGTGTGAAAAACACAGATGTTGTGCTTATTCCAGGATTCATCCTAACAATTGTGTTCCTTAAATCAACTTGTGCTGATTTATGGCAGTGCCTCAAATAATTTAAGTGAGTTCATGCCATCCTGGGTTAGTTTACAGCTCTGCTGTCCACTTCTGCAGTGTCTCTTGCAGAAACGTTCCACTTTAAAAGGCTGATTGGCAGGTTTTCAGTTTCTTGTGGGAGCATAAATATGTTCTGAAAGTTTCGATTCAAAGAGGCCTCTCTGTCCAAGGATGGGATTTCTGGTGGAAACCAGGTAGCTCTGTGCCAAATTGATAGAAACCTGGAGGGTGATGTGGAGAGGTTCTGTTTGAGGAAATCAGAGTCGGAGACAGCATAACCTTCAACTCTGAGCACTCATTTCTCAGACTGATTTTCCTCTGTCTGTCCTTTCATCTACGCAGTCATGAAAACCTTTGGAAGACCTTGACTTTGCTGTAATGTGCAAAATAGACCTTTTCGAAACCTTCATTTTGTGAAAGTGGAAGCGCACGCCAATTAACTCTGCTCATTGCAGGTAATGAGGCTCGTACCGAGGCTGGGGTGGAGCCCTGCTCGGTGATGAGCAGGGTCTGGAACTGGCCCTTGGTCGGGACTGGAGCAATGCTCAGCTCCAGGCACTGCTCGTGCCCCTCTGAAGCTGCAGCGTCACTGATCTGACTCTGTCTTTAGTCGCACTTAATTGCTTTGCTATATCACATTTTTAGGCACGTCAAACAATTGAAGATAGTAATTTTGACCTATTCCAGCCTTGGGAAAAGGTTTTGGAAACATTGAAAAATGCAGTGGAGGTGGGTGGACCGAATTTTGAGAAAGTTTTTTGTCTATTTTGATTCATCTGCCTGTAACCACAAAAAACATCTGTTTACACTCTCAAATAGTTCTGTGTAAGTTACAATGCAGGGTATATTTCATTTTTGTCACCATTCCAAGTGTGTTTATTAAAGCTGGGCTAAAGGGAATCCAGAAAGAGCTGGGGTTTGACGGAAAACTCTATCAAGCTGGAATATGCAGTCAAATAGCAGAGATGGAATTTTTTCAAAACCATGTCTCAACAATATCTGATTTTCTTAGTGCAGAAGGAAATATTTAGATTGCTGCAAAATTAACTGTCTTTCAAATTGAACATACATTTGAGTTTTTCAAAGCATACTCCTAGTAACTCAACAATTTAAATGGGTTTGAGTTCAACATTTCTGTATTTCCCATGCTCTCCACAATGAGAACTATGTCATACCTCTCTCCCTTTTCTTGAGGGGAGAGCAGTTTCTGCTCAAGGTGCTATTTAAATCTGTAGTGTTTTGCTGTCTCCATGTGATGGTTGGCGACTGTACATGCATTGATTCTTAATATACTTTGTTTAGAAATTTCAATTTCTGAATATACCGTGCTGTAGCGAAAAGATCTAAGCTTCTCATTATAGCTCAGTATATGTTGTCAGCATAAACAATCTTTAAAATTGTATTAGAAGTGAGAAATTATTTGTCTTTCACTGCTTAAATTAGCTGACTTATACTGCCAGATGTCCTCTGCCTTGATAAAGTTTTCTTAGATGAAAACTTTTTGCATTTCCTTAGGAATACTTGGAATGAAGCAGTTAATGTGACATACCATGTCATTGATTACAAATTGCAGGGGACACTCACAGAGGAATTGCTTAGTCCTTCCATTTTCAAGAGCATATCCATACCCCCGTGTCTGTTTATCTGTTTGTCTATATATCGATATCTTTAGAGAGACAGCTCTTTTAAAGCCACTTTAATATCAGTGAAAAGCAAATCAGAATGGAATTTTGATGTGGGTAGTGTGTGAAACCCAGATTGTGTAAAGCGCAGATGAATTTTTCCGGAGCACTGGCAGCTTTCATCTTCCCACGTGAGCACGAATGCGAAAGCACAATCTCCCTTAGCCCTGCTGCAGGCTCGTGGAAATTGATTGACATCCATCAGTATTGCTCCGTACCTGAACAGCAGCAGAGAGCTTTCCTTCCAGCAGAACACGACAGCGAGCGCTCTTATCTGAGAGGGCCCCATGTGCCACAGGGGCTCAGGTGGGAACAGATACCAATGCTCTGCTGATTGTGCGCTCCGTTCTGCAAGGCAGAAGGTCACCCAGCCCTGATCAGAGATGGAAAGCTCGGTCTGGCTGTT
Source organism: Origma solitaria (assembly GCA_013397895.1). NCBI lineage: Eukaryota > Metazoa > Chordata > Aves > Passeriformes > Acanthizidae > Origma > Origma solitaria. The sequence goes on along the minus strand of VZRL01000899.1, from coordinate 666,110 downwards.
ATTTGACAGTTCCTTGCCATTAGGCACAGGGTGGAAGGTCCCAGGGCTGTAACAGGTGCACTCTGCCCTGGAGCCAAGGGACAAAGCATCGGCGCTGGAGGAGCCCAGGGTGATGCCCAGGCTGGGTGGGATGGGCACACGAGTGAGAGACATCCCATTTCATTTCCTGGGGTCAGCTGGGAGGCTGGGTGGGATGGGCACACACGAGTGACAGACACAGCTCCATTTCCTGGGGGCAGCTGGGAGTCCTGCCTGCTGCTGTCTCACTGAGACTCCTTTGAGGGTTTGCACTGGGGGAAATTGCTCTGCAGCATCAAACACAAGCAGCTGCAGCCACGATCAGCTGAAGGCCCAAGAGTCCTTTTGGGAACCTGGGTCTCCAAATTCTGGGGTCATTCAGATCCTGCAGATGGTGTTATAGCGATCCCAACTAAAACATAAATGGATGAGGACAAGGAGAGGAAATGCAGGGGTAAATGTGTATTTGTTGTGGATGGAGATTTGATAGAGATCAGTTGGAAAGTGAATGCAAAGCCACAGAAAGATTCTCTGCTGAATTTGCCAGCAATATAAAATGCTCTGTGACTTTTGTGTGAATGCCAGCCATCTTTTTAGTCTCAAAATGACTTCCACTGCTGTGCTTTGTACCTCAGTGCTCAGCAGGAAAAAAATCTGAATATTTATATATTGAGTGAGAGGAAATGACCCTTACAAGTTATATAACTTCAATACAACTGCAAAGATTATAAATAATAATGTGAATTATTTTGTCTTTGATCATCTAAAAGACTTGTGTGATTTCAGGACTGTTCTGTGGTATGAAACTTCTCTGTGAAGTTTAAATTGGTAGCCAGGCTGTGGAAGAAAACTGGGTATATTAAAATACGCCAGAGTAGGGTACAGTCAGATGGGTAAATGATACACCTGAACCATTCGAGCTCCAAGTGCTTGTTCATTTAACCAGTAAAATTGCATTCACACTAGAAAGATTTCACAGCTTTAATTATGTTTTTGGATTAATTAAAGCAGTAAAACTTTCCAATGCAGATGAGCCCTTGCCCATCTCATTTCTTTGCTTCCAGCAGGCAGTCTATCAGATCTGCAGTGGATTCAGACACCCTTATTTTGTCATTTTGCAGAGAGCTTCGCGGGCTCCCAGCAGCTTCACCTGGCCCTGTGTTAAGTTCTGCCTTGCCATTTTCCCTTCATGGCTGCACACTCATTGCGAATCAGCTCACGCTGCAGCGGCTCCTGGCAGCACATCTCCTCAACTCTGAGGCTTTCAGGCTTGGGAGGGTTTATTAGCAAATTTGGTACAGTACAATCAGCATTTCTCTTGGAATGGTCTTATTTATCTTCTGGTTATGGCCCCTGTGTCTCTGCTGTGCAAACAGGTGCTCACAAACCTCTCCTGCCGTAGCAGGATTTGCATTCTGTCCACAGCAGCAATTCCACTGAGGCCCTGAATGTGATGGATGGTCCTGGCACCTAGGGCCAGTGGTGTCAGCATGTTTGTGATGGCTTCAGTTCTTTCAGTCTTTTTCTTTCCCCCTCTTTTGGCTCAAATCTGGAGGTATTGAAAGAGATAATGAGGATCTGATGGTAGACAAGAGATGAGAGGGCAAGACAGAAATGTGTATTACATATGAGGAGCTACATGAAGGGGTGATAAACAAATATATGTTGTATATTTGCTCATCTTCAGTGGGCTGCCGGTTCCGATATTTGCCATCAAAATTAAAGGCCCTGTCCAGTCAGAAGCATGCAAAATAACATTTTTGCTGCACCCTGTTGCATCAGTTGAGTAGCATAAAATAAATTTTCAGGTCATGGCTTAGTACTGAAAGAGTGTCTGTGCCTTACCACTTTCCATAAAAGTTAGATATTGGAGTAGGAAAGGTAACCCCAAGAGTTCCAAGGTTGTTGTTATTATTATTATTATTATTATTATTATTATTATATCATAAAACTGAATTAAAAACAAAATAATTGAAAATGAACAATTTTAAAGATCATGAAAATTTTTGCCTTTCCTTTCACTTCCTTAAAAATTAATATTTTCACAAAATATTCTGCAAACTTAATAAATAACAGTAGGTTTCATCTTAAGTCACAAAACTGCACAAAAATACTAAAGTATTAAAAACAGCCTAAAAAAATTTTAACAGTAGAATTTGTACTATGAAGTAACACCAACTAAAATAAGTATTTCTACAATTTAATGGTACCAAATGAGCTAGTTTGAAATGCAAAATTATTGAAGAGTCAAACAGAACTCTGCCCTCTGGTGTCCTGTGGACAATTTGGTAATGAGTTATAAAGCTCATGCATGTGCTGGTTTGTGGTTTAGTTCCTAGGGCTAAACTGGGTCACTGAAGTGTATAATGAATGCATATGTTTGTCTGATTTAATAACAATCTGCTGATAAATAAATTCAAGATTGAGGCCCTGGTTATGGCTATAGACCTTCACAGGATTAACAATTTGCAGTTTTCAGTTTCGTTGCAGTTGCAGGTTGTGTGATTGTCACTCAGTGAAAATGCAAGGGAAAATAAAATTTAAATCAGGTATTGGTTATTCAAAAATACTCCAAACAAATGACACCACCACTGGCAACTACGAAAAACACTCTCTGGTAAATATATTTGGGTGTAAATTAATTATTCATCCATCTATGCCTCCCCAGACCCAGGAGAATCATAAATGATTTGCAGGATAGAGCAAGCCAGGCCTTCTGGCTCCCTGGGGAGCGCCACGGATTTGTGCCTGGGAAAGATGCAATCACAGAAAGCACTCAGAGGCAAAGTTAATCCTGGGAGCAGGAGGGGGAACCCAAACCATATTCAGGTTTTCCTTACAAATGGTTTCTCTCAGTCAGAAACATATGTGGCTGGCGTTGCTGGAAGGAGTAAAAGGTACTACAATATTGCAATTTCAGACTACAAAAATGAAGAGTGGCTCCAGCCAAGTTACTTCTACAAGATCTGCAGTAGGTGGGTTTTATTTTTTAATAGCAGAGTCCCAATATTGATGGCACATAGGATTTTTAAAAAATGGGATATCTCTCTGATTGCAAGAAGGTGGACAGTCTTATATTACCATTAAATGAATTTTAGATGTAACTGTTTTAAGGCTTGACTTCATAAATAGCATGTGACGAAAGGTCAGTCTGGCACACATGGCTCATTTACTGTTCAGCTGTACAAAGAACTTTGTAATAGCCGTGTTTTATAACAACTGAAAACCCCGTGGCTGAGTGGGTACAGAAAATTAACTTCATAATCTGAATGTTGCATTTGAATGATACTGAAAACAATTGTAATTATTTGAATGACTACACTATATTTACATGTTTTGAGTTGTCCCTCTGGGATAGTTCCTGGTTTTCTATCACACACCACTGGCTGGTAGATATTAGGCTGCAGTTAATAGCTCTGCTTTACATGGCAATATTATTTCAAGTACGTGAATATAACAGCAGCAAAACGCATTATGGTTGTAGCTGTGGTCAAATCAATACATTCATACAAAATGAGGAGAAAATTAATGCTGTGCTGTGAATGGCTCTAGCTAGAAAAATGTCACTCGTAATAAGGAGCAGACTTAATAGTCTCCAGCAAAAACACAAATGTAAAGAGGAACATGACCCTTCAAGGAGCACAAGGGAGCTTTGGTGCACTATCAAAATCCCCTGTATCCCTCTGAGGAGAAACAGGATGTGCTCCATGATAGGATCTTCTTAAGGTTATTACCTTAAGCAACAGCTTCAAACAGCTAAACACCTGGCGACAGACAGGCAAAGAATTGGGGCTGGAGTCAGCCCTTTTTTCACCATCTCTCCATCTCTCTGCCTCCTGGACGGGAGCTGAGGCTGCTGGGGAAAAGTGAGAGGGGAGAGGAGGCATTAACCCCTGACTGCAGGGGAAAAGCAAGAGGGGAGAGGAGGCATTGAGCCCTGACTGCAGAGAGCTTGCCAAGGCTGCCGAGGCTCTGAGCTCCTGTGGAAAGGGCAGCTCATGGATACTACCTTTAGCACAAGGGGAATTTGTGATTAATGGGCTTGTGATTCTGGGTGGAGGGAATGCAGGAGCTGCAGGACAGACAGAAGGCCTGGTGGGGACAGACTGAGTTTGTGCAGTGCACTGAAAGGTGACCTGAGGGGAATGCCCAGGCTGACGGAGGGGAGACCCTCAGCTCTCAGGCAAAGTGAACTTTTCTTCACTTGCAGGGGGAGGCTCAGGGAATGTGAGACTGCAAAACAAACAGCTCTGTGCGAAGACTACCTGGGCTTTACTGCTTCCCTTAATGGATTCAATCCAAGAAACAGAAGCTCTATCTGAAATACTCAGGACTGACAGTAACATCAAACCCAGCACGAACTGAAAGATGAAATGCTGTGCAACAGTGCTTGCTGTGAGGGGACAAACTGCTACAAGTGCTTTCATTTGTACCTTGTCTTTCTTTTGCTGACATGTGCCACGTAATGTCTTTTGACGTAAACTTATTGTTTGGTACAGTTTTCATACAGTTTCATACAGGTTTTTTATAACTTTGAGCAGAATTTCTCTTGCTGCAAACAGAAAGAAGGCTGTACTGAGGTCAGGAGGGATAACAGGCTGTTTCTGGCAGGGCAAGATCTTGAGCGTCTTTTTGTAACTGCTTTAGCAAGGACTTAGCTGTGCAGCTCTTGCAGCTGTAGTGTGATACATCATTGTTTTCATCAGTACTGTGATCCCTGTAAACCAAGAAAACTGTTCTTATCCAAATCATCAGAGCACTCCAAGGTAGGACTCTGCTGCCTTAATTTAGATATCCACAGCACAGACATGGAGCTGAGCTGAGCGTACAGAGGGCTTTTATGGCCCGTGGAGAGAAATAGGGAATGATTTGTCTTATTCTGCAGTAAATGTCTGAAGTGCCATATAAGTCATGCTTTGGAAATGCCTATGTCTCTCTGAGGACTGCTGGGGTGTGGTACATAACTTGTTGAAGACCTGAAGACCTCTGAATTTACAGGCAGGTGAGGGGAGCGCCTTAGTCCGATGCTCCAAGAGCACAGCCGGAGAGCACTGCGGACAGAGCCAAAGCCACGTACCCAGAGCAGCTCCATCCTTTCCACCAGAGCAGCACCATCCTGTCCCACCAGAGCAGCACCATCCTGTCCCACCAGCTCAGCTCCATCCTTTCCACCAGAGCAGCACCATCCTGTCCGACAGCTCAGCACCATCCTGTCCCACAGCTCAGCACCATCCTTTCCACCAGCTCAGCTCCATCCTTTCCACCAGAGCAGCATCATCCTGTCCTACAGCTCAGCTCTATCCTTTCCACCAGAGCAGCACCATCCTGTCCTACAGCTCAGCACCATCCTTTCCGCCAGCTCAGCTCCTCCTTTCCCACAGCTCAGCACATCCTTTCCCCCAGCTCAGCACCATCAGCTCCTCCTGTCCCACAGCTCCTCTCCTGCTGCCCTGCAGGTGCTGTCCCTCTCAGTCCGTGTGGTGCCACTTTCGGTCCCTCTGAGCGAGCCTGCACTGTTTGCTGTCCCTTCAGGGCCGCTGTTTACCTGCTTTAGCCCAACGATTTGCACTCCATATTCACAGATCATGGGATTTGATTGTGCTCAGTGTACTTTTATCTACCAGGTTTTAATATATCCAGATGAGTGCACAGTATTTACCTCAAGTCCAAAGTTAGCAGAAAAGGGCATCTTCCTTCTCATGGTCTAGCCTTAGGCTGCTCTGCTTTCATCTCGGTCCCAAGGTGTTTCTCAAGTTTATTTATAGAGGACACAAGTGCTGAGCTTGGCTTTCTGTTTCCTTGCACCACACAGTCATTTACAGTAATGAGAACAGGATTCCAACTGCTTCACAGTCCAAATGAGGACTTGAGGCAGATATTATGGGCCAGATAAAGTTCTAATTGCATTTAATTCTGGATGAAGTCACTCTCCTTCTCTTTTCAGTTGCACTGGCTCTGTTTAAATGTGGCTTTGAGGTTTCCTCTGTCCTGCTTTTGTGTTGTGGATTTGTTCCTTGATTGCAGTGTGATTTCCATAATTTCTGTAATTGCTGAAGTTTCAGTAGCTAACTGTGTTAATTGAGGAGCTGGACAGATGGCTCAAGCATCCGATATTAAGCTTATTGTGATGAAATGATGTAGCCATCAGGATTTGAAGTGTTACCATGGGAATGCTCTTCCAAAGGCTACTGAGTGTGAGAAGCTTTGCACAGTGACACTCTGCCAGAGCTGTAGTGACATTAGCTTTTAAGAGATAAAAAGAGGCAATAAAGGGTCAGTTTAAAAAATCCTTGGAGAAAAAGTATGATATGTTGGTATCCTCAAATTAGCTGCTGTATAGTCAACCAAAAGTTCTTTGTACACGCAGTCGATGAGGAGCATCAAAGCTGTGATTAGCTTTAAAGCAGAACCCTCATTGCGGACTTCAAATTGAAATAAAAACTTTCTGGTTTTCTGAATCCTCTGTTCGTTTCACTGGAAAGAATTTTCAGTGACCTTCAGAAAAGGAGGATGGTTTGCTAGCTAAGAATTGGTCTGTCATTTCAGTGAGATCCGCAATTGTTTGGATTTCTGTAGGTGACTGTGAACTGAGAATTTGGACAGGGCTCAAGCATCTTACGTGAAATTTGCAGTGTTGAAATGATGTAGACTTTGGCCCCAGAGCAGCTTAAAATTCTTTTGTGCAAGTAATTTATTTTCTTCATAGCAGAATAGTTGAAATTTAAGGCGATGTGTTTTACCTTACGGTGTGAGTGGGCTCAGGAGATGTCACCTGCCATGCTGACAGGAGGAATTCCTTGTGCGCTCATACTCAACATCATACCCAGACCACATTTTCTTCCTCGTCTGGGTTTTCTGTATTTTCATGGGCTCCATCGAAAGCTATCAAAGAGTAAGTGTTGTTTTTCTCTTGGTTGCAGTGAACTTTTGAGCCAGTCTGTAACTGATGTCCAACACACTCCTTGTATTTCCCTGGTGTTATTTTGTCCACACATTGCCATTTAATCTTTCATACAATATGTTCTACAGAGGAAAAAAGTAATAAACATGTACCTAACAGTGTAGATTGACTGGAAAACCTGTCAATGGCTTCAGTAGAAGAAATATGGTGTTTTGTCCTCCTACTTTGTAGGAGTTAAATGAAATGGAGAGCAGGGCATGTGCTTGCTTTGTTATGCAGAGCATTCCCTGGGGTAAATTTATTTACTGTTTATCATCTACTCATATACATAATGCATATGTGTAGCTGAGTTGTCTAGTGCATAAAAAGTTTTTCCTTTTCCACTTTTTAACATTTCAGCTAAAAAGATGCATAAATACAAATCCCAGATATATTTGCAGATACATCATGCTGAGTGCTGCATATTCCCAAGCCCCTTCAGCAGCTGGGCTTTATATTACAGGTCATGTAGAATTACTTTCTTTTACTGAATTACTGTGATGTATCACAAGAGTTCCTGGGTGTGATGCCCTGTGTAAAATTCCATCCAGCCGATGGGAAGCAGGCATGGCACACCATCATTTCCAAATATTGGTAAGGGGTTATTTTGCCTGAATCTTTGAAGCTGCTGTCTTTCTGAAAGCAGCTATTCTGTGTTGAAAGGCTGGACTGCATGGTGTAAGGTGTACTCTTAATGCCTCCATTTCTGACTGTTTTTCAACAAAAACCAGAAGGGCTGTCCAAGCAGGTCACTCACAAATAAACCTGTTTCTGTTTGACAGCCATGCACTGCCAGTAAAAACACAAGTTACGGGAAGATAAAATACCCCAGTTAAATGGTTCCATTTTCTCATAAAATGTGATTTTATTGTAGTGCCTTATCTTGTATTTGCTATTTTTCCATCACTGACCACTTTTTAAGAATCTGTACAGTTTTTTTGGAATTTAGAGCATATCTGAGATCTCCAGAAAATCTCTCCCTAGAGTGTAATGTTCAAGGTAATTGTTTGGTCATAGAAAAAGCCATGGAGAGGAAAAGGTTGGTCTGTCTCTCTGTGTGGGGCCTTATCATATGTCTCCCTTGGCCAATGTAATCTGTGTTGCAGTGATTTCAGAGAAATTCTGGGACTGAGTGGCTTCAGGCAAGATGGCCAACTGTGCTTGCCATTTTTATCCTCTCTGAGTAGCAGTCCCTGTGCAGGACTTGTAGCTGAAAGGAAAGTTTAAAACTGTTAAATGAATCACACTTAGTAGAAAAGGAATATATGGCAGCACTGCTTGAGACAGCGGATGAAACATATGAGCTTCATTTTCACTGTGAAAAAAGTCCTTCGATGGATAAATGCATTTGTGAGTCAGGGCTGTTTCTGAAATGAGATGGCAGTGATTCCTGACTTGTGAAATATGAACTGAGGGCAGGATGTTGCATTGTTTTCATTGTGATTTTCTCCTGCTCATAAAGCACTGCTCTCCATTCTGGATCATGAAAATTAGCAGCGAAAGTACTCCTGATGAAATGAACCGAAACTCATCATTGGCTGTTCTGTTCTTTAGGCCATTTAGAGCACCATGGTTTTTTATTCATTTTCTTTGAGAGCATTGTGTGCTGCGTATGTGGATTTCTGACTTTTCAAAAGCCTCCTTCATTGCCATCCACACAGACAAGAGGGTGAGAAGTGCCCATGCTTCAGATCTCATACCTTGTCTGAAGAGCAGTTTCAGTCAAAACGTAATTATACAGAAATGACAGGCAATTATTCCACAGAACAGCTCCTTAGTAAACTTTGAAGAGCATCTCCTTCTTTTGCCTAGCAGACAGAATGGGTGATTTTTAGCCTCTGCTGTTATCAAAAATGAGCCTTAGTTCCTGTGCCTCCCCCTCTGCCCTGCCCATCTTCAGAACTATCGGTGGTGTTCCAACCACAGAAAATTCACAGATGAAAAGCAGATGGAGTTTTTTTTGTGTGTTCCAGGTCAGTCTGGCAAAAGGGCTGTCTTTCTTCGTAATGTTGTACATTAAATAATGTTTATATACATGAATATAATAATATAATGCAATATAATGCAATATAATGCAATATAATATAATATAATATAATATAATATAACATAATATAATATAATGTAATATAATATGATGTAATATAATAT